>JACVVK020000144.1:842500-880000 GCA_018292915.2 Batillaria attramentaria
TTCCTCCAGATTTGCATCTGTGTAACGTAGCCTGTCTTCTCTCAATGCAGTACTTTGCATACAAAATTTCTTTGCATTCCAATCCTGGTTTTATCCAGTATTTGCCATGAAATGCTATTAATCACAATCGTTCTTTAAAATGCCAGCCGCTTTTCTCCGCTTTTCTGTTCAATTGTTCCGTCCCACAATCAATGAACTTCAGCCCTCATGGCACAGGGTTGCTCACACAAATGATGTTATCCCTCCACCAGAGCAAGTTAGTCAGGATCTACTCACGGTGATTCTGTAAACATTATTTGGGTCGTCCAGCAGGGCTTCCCAGCTGCGGCCTACTTTGACGACGTAGCAGTAACGTTCGTCTCGCAGGTCGTTGATAAACAGAAGGATGTGGTCGGTCTGAAGAACACACGCAGGTGGAATATGAAGCTAAGTTGTTTTTGTTTTCTTGCTTGCTTGTTTGGGGGGTTGTTTTTGCTTGTTGTTGGTGTTGTTTTGTTTGTTTGGACGTGTGTTTTTCTCGTTTGTTTTGTTTGTTTGTTTGTTTGTTTGTTGATTTGTTTGTTGATTTGTTTGTTGTTGTTTGTTTTGTTTTTTAATTTGGCTGTGTTTTTGTCGTTTGTTTATTTGTTTGTCGTTGTTGCTGCTGATGTTGTTATTTATCAGTGTGTGTGTGTGTGTGTGTGTGTGTGTGTGTGTGTGTGTGTGTGTGTGTGTGTGTGTGTGTGTGTGTGTGTGTGTGTAATATCGTTCTTGTCACAGTCACGTATCTGCGCATACAAAATGGCTGTATAAGAATGACAAAGGAAATGGCCTCAGTGTCGCAACAACGCTCAGCTGTGCACGTTCGCCCTCTTTCGCCGAAAATGCACGCGGGATGACTACTCGCATGACTTAAACGCAGATCGACAATACATTTTGTGAAACCACAAATTCCAGAGGATGCACAGAAAGAATAACGAAAGCCGCAGAAAAGCGTCACACTCACGTCCGTCGTGTGGTTCTCCACCCTCCAGTTGTGAAAGGTATCGATGACGTCATCATATAGCCTGTTGCCTTCATCCACTCGGTCACGAACACCGTTGACGGCCTGCCACCAGTTGTGGCTCTGTCCCTGAATTTGGCAAAGAAATGTATCAGCTCTCAAAACGTTCACTTACCTTAAAATCGATCGTACGTGAACGATGAACTTCCCCAGTACCACTGCTAGACGGAAATAAAGTTATTTCGTTTTAATGTTACTGGCTAATGCTATTAGCTGTGCGTCATAGGTGCACGTTCATCACAAATGACGTAAAAATCGTGTTGTTTTTGGACTGACACGTTTTGGTGACGTCACTGAGCGAGGCAATGAGGATTCCGCAAAATTTAGAGCAAACGTATTTTATTGGTGACCATTGTTTGGTCTCTAAAAGCCATTCAGAAATGTTCCTTGTCCATATTTCGAAAAATTCACTTCACGTTTCTGAGTAACGAATAAAAAGATTTTTCCCGATTTTTTTTTTTAATGGGTTTTGTTTCTCTCTCTCTCTCTCTCTCTCTCTCTCTCGGGGAGCCGGGATAGCCGAATGGTAGAGCGTTGGACTTCTAATGCTCGGGTCGTGAGTTCGATCCCGGCTGGGGCCAAATATTGTGCTGGCTTTTTTATCGTTTCCCCGTCTTTGATATCACCCTATGTGGTGGAAAAGGACGTTAAACCCCTAAACACCCACTCACCACCACTCTCTCTCTCTCTCTCTCTCTCTCTCTTCTTCTTCTTCTTCTTCTTCTTCTCCTTCTTCTTCTTCTTCTTCTTCAAAAATTAGAAACAGTGATATTGTTTAGTCATAGACAGGACATTCAAACTCATGTGAAAACCCACAAACGCTTAAGGATTAAAGGGCAGGGCCCGCATGTGAAAGTCGACGTTAGGGATTTTAGCCCCGGGAACTAAACTAGCTCTAGGGTTAAATTTTCTGTTGTTTTTTTTTGTTGTTGTTTTTTTTGGAAGCGGGTCCATTCCAGCCAGGTGCCTATGCCGTTAGAGAAGGATTTCTGTCTTTCTTTCTTTGCTTTCATTTTTTAAAATTTAATTTTGTTTTGGGGTTTCTTTTGTCCTAGTCTGGGTTAGGCCCGTAGCCGTGGGTTAAATTAACCTCGTCTTACATATGGGCCCAGACTTTTGACATATCTAGGTTCACAGCTGTTTTAGTGCACAGTGTTTAATACCGCACCACTTAGACACACGCACCCGAGGCACTGACACTGACACTGATTGAAGCTGTGTGCAGTGCCAAAAATAAAACTGTTCCGTCAAAAATAGCCTGATTCCGCTCAGATTCACCCAAGCGCGAAAAAAAAAAAATCAAAAGTTTTAAAAATGATTTTAAGGTCCTGAAGGGAACTCCATGTCATAAATTATGTGTTTTTATTTCAAAGAGCGTTTTGTATAGTTAGTTAGTTAGTTAGTTAGTTAGTTAGTTAGTTAGTTAGTTAGTTAGTTAGTTAGGGCTTAACGCCGCGCAAGCAACAAACACTATTTCGCGGCTCCGTTTTGTAGAAATAAGTTTAGGCTACTAAAAATCTGAGAACAACAACAAAAAACCAAACCAAACAAACAAACAAATATTTCAGTTCTACTCACACAGGCGAAAGCCAAAAGAGTCGCAATCACCAGATACTTCATGGCGAGTGTTCTGTGAGCCGCGGCAGTCTCGGAAATTGTGTCAGTTTCACGGGGTCGCTTCTGTATATAACCTTTTTCACTCCGTTTGGTGGGAATAAAACAGCTGATGCGTTCGTGTGGCTTGCCTTCTGTGTTCAACTATTGACAAATGCTAAGTTTACACCAACATTTTTGTTTCTGTTCTTGTCAGGAAATAGTGAACACAGTGGTTGAATGTAAAACCACGCGCGCGCACATACACGCACACACGCACGCACACACGCACGCACGCACGCACGCACGCACACACACACACACACACACACACACACCTACACAACACAATGACAACAACAACAGCAATAAAAACAACTACAACAACAACAACAACAACAAAACCAAACGTGAACATTCTACACACACAAAAAACCGAACGATTCGTATCCAATCCAATCCAATCTAAAGTCCACTTATATAGTGCAGGTGCTATATTGTTGTTGTTGTTGTTGTTGTTGTTGTTGTTGTTGTTGTTGTCGTTGTCGTCGTCGTCGTCGTTGTTGTTTTGTCTGTCTACTTATTTTTTACATTATTCCTGTGAATGCAGACAATCTAAGTACCAAAATGTGATTTCCAAAACAACCAAATGTCCGCACACAAAAAATCAGGTGATACAAGAGAAATAGAAAAGAAACAAAGTAAAAAAAAAAAAAAAAAAAAATGCATCAAGAGTAACACGACCCTTAGAAAGTGACGTCATTATAGGACTGGTTTCTCCAGCACAAAGTGCATGGGCGTTTCCCAAAAGTGCCTTACAGCAGCAACAACAACAGGTACTGTATCACATGTTGGCAGTCTAGATCACCACGTTTGACCTTGCCTTATGAACCATCTCGTACTCTCCGCTCCTCATCAGAAAAGCTCCTAAAAGTTCCCAAGTTCAATCTCAAAACTTTCGGTGAGCGCTCTTTCAGTTTCTGTGCCCCCCAGGAATGGAATTCTCTGCCTCCCTCCCTTAGGAACACCCAGACCCTCCCACAGTTTAAGTCAAAAACTAAAGACTCACCTATTCAAGATAGCATATGATCTGTAGTATCATCTACTACGCCCCCCCCCCCCCCCACACACACACACTTAGTGTTTCATGCATGCGTGAGAATGTGTGTGTGTAGCGCACTGAGTATTCTGAGCAGTCTGTTAGCGCTTTATAAGATCTATTATTATTATTATTATTATATTGCCTGAAGAGTTCTGGTCCCATGACTTCACGGTTCTGGGCCAGAACAAGGCCGCTCGTCGGTTTACTCATTTATGTTGTTAAAACTTCACAGGCATAACTGAATAAAATTATATGTATACGCACAGCTAAAACAATAATTTTTAGATTTAACTTTCTTAAAAACTACATTTCTGTGCCAGTGAAATCATTTTTTTCCTTCGGGGGAAAAAAAAAAGAAAAAAAAAAAGGGGGGGGGGGGGGTGAGCGGTGGTCTAATAGATAGTGCGTCGGATTTAGTCGCTGCGCTACTGAACGGCCGTCACCAATGTCATGGCGATGAAGCGTGGGTTCGAGCCCAGGTCGAGCTTGTGATATGTGATACCGGTTTTTCCTGGCTGCCGGGCTGCTCATCGGGGGTTTCTCTCCGGGTTATTCGGCTTTCCTCCCCCAGCAAAATTGTAAATAAAAATATATAGGACAGGTATTGGGTGGCGTTGCACTGTGGCGACGCGCTTCCCCCCGGGGGAAGCAGCCCGACTTTCCCGAAATGGATACTAATTAATAAAGTAGTAAAAAAAAAAAAAAAGTTTGCACGTGGTACTTCCAATGGAAATCGACAACTCCGTTTGAGGTCGGCCAGTCGCTGTGCGAAGCCTGTATATGACGTGAAGATGATATGATCTGGCCCTACCCGTCAGATCAAGCGACAGATAAGTCAGGCGAAGTTTGACCCACAGCTACATGGACCAGGAGTTAAATGTAACCGCGCCCATTTCGTGTCTTCATTCATACTACGCTCTGGAAATTTTCCTTCCATACATTTAAAAAAAAATATTCGACATTAAATTCTGAAACTTCAGTAGCGGTGCTGACACTTTGCACCATATGATTGTAACTCGTTCCGGGCAGCCGGGGTGGCCGAATGCTCGGGTCGTGAGTTCGAATCCCGGCTAGGGCCAAAATTAATATTTCTGCTGGCCTTTTTCTCGTTGCCCCATCTTTGATATCATCTATACGTGGTGGAAAAAGGACGTTAAACTCCCAAACACCCACCCACCAGTAACTCGTTTCTCCTTTTGTCGCGTGTTTCACTTGAACGCCGGTGTGTTTTGGGCTTCGCTCTAAGCAAAGCAAGGAGGTAAAACGCCTATCCGAAACAGATAATAATTACCATTATCATTGTTATTTCAATTTGCGTTCGTGTATTTACCATACATTGCTTTTCAGAATTAGTCTGTGAGATTAGAATATAAGAATTACAGGTGTTGTTTTGACTACTTCTCTTAAATTCTTTGTTTTCGTTGTTGTTGTTGTTGTTGCTGGTTGTGAATTCTGTCAAATCAGCTGTGTTTGGTTGTGACAAAAATTCATGTTATGGTCTGCTGACGTAATGCATTTTAGTTTCGTGCATTTGGCGCCCCTTACTTCCACAGTTACGGTAAAGCTTATCTGTCCTTTTTTTTTTTTTTTTTTTTTTTGGGGGGGGGGGGGGGGGGGCATGTGACCAGCCACACCTATGTGACCGAGAGAAAAACTAGAACGCTCCTACATTTTGCAGTCTGTCAGACATAAAGTCAAAGACCAGAATTGTGAACTCTGTAGTGTATTGATTGTTAGTTATTTGTTCGTACATATATTTAAAAACACGCGTGTGCGTGCGTGCGTGCGTGCGTGCGTGCGTATGCGTGTGTGTGTGTGTGTGTGTGTGTGTGTGTGTGTGCGCGCGCGCGCGCGTGTGTGTGAGTGAGGCAGAGACAGAGACAGACACAGACACAGACACAGACGGGCAGACAGACAGACAGACAGACAGACAGACAGACATAGAGCTGACTGGACGGTGAGAAAATTGTACTCTTTGTTTGAGGTACAAACCTCACAGTTTGTATTAATTGTAGTATATTATTTGCACATGTAATCGTCTAAAGGAAAATCAGCATACTATAATATCTAACTGACGTGAAGAGAAAGGTACAAACAAGAAAACAAAACCACAGCAATGCATAAAACAAATATATGTAAATGCATATAATTTAACACCAGTTTATGACATGCAACAACACAATATAAACAACAGCCTAATAAACAAGCAAACATAATTATGGAGGACATGCATATAATATCAATGTATTCCATAATAACCTTTAAGCATCAGTCTGTCACAATTACAAAGACAAAACATAGCAAAGTAATGTAATACAAACTACATGATAATTTTGTATATTATACACACCACACAAAATACATGATGATGATAATAATAATAATAATAATTATGAAAATAATCATAATGATAGTAATAATACTGAGGATTTTTATAGCGCCTAATCTCCACAGCAGGGCCTCTAGGCGCTTCACAAATATACACTAGTGTCCAAAAGAAACGATACCAAGGGTTGGCAAGGACATACAATAAAAGCAGAACAATACAGAAATTTCCGAGTGGTATATTTCATTAGCAAATGTTTCCGGTATATTCCCGAGAACAGACGCTGTATTTGGGACGTGGGATACTTTAACCTATGTTTTTAGGCCTCGGGGATCACTTTGCACAAAAACATTCTGTCAACAGTTTGGTATCGTTTCTTTCTTTGCATGGTATTAATAGGCGACTTAATGTACGTCGGAGTTGCTGAATTTATTGTCTTAAAAAGTTGGCCAGCATTTCTCCGCAAATGCTAAATGCTGTGTCTGTGTATAATAATACAAAAAAAATTAAATAAATATAGTCAGTATGATGATACAGTGAGTAGACTCATTCCTTAGAAAAGTTCACTATAAAAAGATAAATATGACTAGTTTATAAGTGTACATCTAGCTGCCTACGCATACCGGAGATGACTGATATCAAATCGTGTAAAAATCACAGGCATTTTAAAAGAATAAATCAAAAGACAAGGACATGTTCTTGTAAACTTCACACAAGATTTAAAGCCAAATCAGTCACAGTTAACAGCACAGACTCAATATGCATGATTGTGCATATTACAGGCAGTAACTCATTTTTGTATTTGTCATGAATACAAGGGGGGGGGGGGGGGGGGGAGAAAACACTTCCATCAAAATTCAGTTTACACAACATACGAGTCAAGACTATATAAACAACAATGAGGAAGGTGTTAGTGAGATTTAGTAGGATTTCGTACGGAGGACTTCGTTGAGCAGCGTAGCCCATTTGCATGTAAATTAGGCACGTTACGGGTGCCATTAGCCAGTTGCAGCGCGTTAGCAGCTCGCGGCCTCTGTCGTGTGAGCCTAATTTACATGTAAGTGGGTTACGCTGCTCAGCGAAGTCCTCTTTACGAAGTCCTACTAAATCTCACTATCATTAAATGAAAAATGTATTCCTCGATCACTGGTTGACAACAAGTATGCATGGCGTGAATACACTATCCCTCGGGGAAACAACAACAACAAGAACAACAAATATTTGTACAGTACTGGCCTTTTTCTCGTTGCCCCGTTTTTGATATCAGCCTTTCAGGGTGGAAAGGGGAGTCAAACTCTCAAACACCCATCCACTCACCCTCTATATTGCGAGTATGACCCAGTGGTATAGAACAATGATATGACTCCATCCAAACCGACCTGTATCCAAAAGTTTAAATCTAGCGTTTAAAAAACAAACAAACAGTAAATCTGTAAGATGACACCATTCCTCTAGATAACTGTATAATTCATCCTTCCTCTTCATCCATGTAGACTCGCACTCTTCCTTTCACTCTTTGCCGGCAGATGGCGCACGTGCGCAGAGCGGGTGCGCACTGAGCACAGGAAACAAGATGGCCACATGGCAGGAACAGAATGCTGACTTCATTAGACTGGCAGATTTTGCACATCCGTTCCTCCTTCGCATCTTGTATTTCATTCTCCAGCTCTGGGAAAAAGAAAGGAGGAAAATGAATACTGTAAGTTTACAAAACTTGGAAGTACTGCTTCTCTGTCTGGATCATTCCTACTCATGAATAACAGTTATGAGAAGCTTACAATTTCCTGTATTCCGTGAGGGGGAGCCGGGATAGTCGAATTTCAGAGCACTGGACTTACAATGCTTGGGTCGTGAGTTTGAATGCCGACTGGGGCCAAATATGTTGTTTTGTTTGTTTGTTTGTTTGTTTGGTTGGTTGGTTGGTTGGTTGGTTGGGGTTTGTTTTTTTTTTTCGTTGCCCCACACGTGGTGGAAAAGGACGTTAAACTCCCAAACACCCACTCACCTGGCCTGTATTTGGTTAGATTAGGCACGCTAACATGCTTTGTTTCCTTGTTAGTGTTAGTTTCTATCGTGACTGCTTGGTTCACTGCCCAAGATTCATACAAGACGTTCAGTATTGATATTAACAGGCCAATTGACCAGCAGCACTAATATGCTCCCTTTCACGGTTTACAATTGCAGGGATGCATGACTTTACTTTATTCTTGTGTAGCGGTTCAAGTGTGTGTCATACTGGATAATTATAATGCTAGGCAGGAACTGAATGATTATAACAAACCTTCCATACGCCTGCCAAGATCTTCCTCGCTGTTTTTGTCATCCAGTAAGCTGTTCGTCTTCCCCACGGCCCCACCCACAGCCCCACCCACAGCCCCACCCTCTTCCATCCAAGACGCTCCGGACTCTTCTGCTTTCTCCTCTGAAAACACAGCATGGGAATAACTTTAGTACAAACCAACATTAAAAGACTTTTTTTGCCAGATATAGTTTAAAAGCTGGAAGGAGTTCTTGAGGTTTCATATTGATGTGGATTGTAGAGAGAAACATATATACAAACACGATCACAATTACGTTCTAATTTCTGAAGAACCGTAACAACAAAAGGGCAAACAAACACACTATAATTAGAACTGGGAATTGGTTTCTGATGTGACAACAATGTAAATGTAGTGGAGTAAAGTAAATGTTATGCGTGCTTCTAAGTACTGCTGCTGCTGCAGGCGTAAGGACACAAATTGACCGTGGTGTCATGTTTGGTGTCTATTTCAAGTACCCTGTTTGGCGAGTGTGCTAGTCTGTAGTGATTTTTGTTGGCATGAAAAAGCGTTATTTTCGTGATTTTTGTGTTACGTAGGTCAAGGTGCACGGCCGGCGGTCGCAAACAGAGGCAAGCTGCCAGTGAAGCTGGGACTTTTTGCACAGAGGTGGGACACAAGTGAGGCAGGCGGATATGTGTGAACTGCCTTTCTGGCCTAAAGAGAAAGTACGCCAGTGAGGCCTGAGCGGAAAGGGGACATTCACATTTGTTTAAACCCCTGTCAGGTGCGTGCCTTTGAATGGTCTGTTCATGGTAGTAATTGTTTCTAGTTTGACGCGTTTTTAGGGGTGACTATGATGCCTGAGGCTATTAGGGAATACATAGGCATTTTGAGGCCCTGCGTATTTGTGTCCTTCGCCCTGCAACAGCTGATAACAATAGGGATGACAGGAAAATTTAGAGAGGGTGGTTGCTGGTGTAGCGTTTGCATTCATACACACAGTTACACCTAAAATATCCTAGTGTTCAGTCATGTAGATCGGTGGACTGTGCAGCCTGTGCACATACTGATTGTCTTTTAATTTGCATTGTAGCCACGAAAGTTCGACAAGTGTGCAACATAAATGTAACGACAGAAAGAAAACAATAAGGGAACACTACAGGCAGCTATGGGTATTACCTTTCTGTTGCTGATTTGGTACTCTGCATCTTTTTTCAAGTTCTCTTTCGACCTCTTCCTCAGAGACCTGAAACCGTCAAGGCATTACTATTATTCTTGTTGTTGTTTTGTTGTTGTTGTTGTTCATGTTGTTGTTGTTGTTGTTCATGTTGTTGTTGTTGTTGTTCATGTTGTTGTTGTTGTTCATGTTGGTGTTGTGCAACAGTCAAAAATACCATCAAAGATACGCCATCACTCAGTTATGTACACATAACGAAAAAGTTGGCTTACCCTTTCTTGCTTCTCGTGCAGTTCCTTTACCACTTCAACATACAGATGACCTTTGACCTGGCTGACATATGGGCACTCAGGAAAGAAGCGCGCATGCTCCACCCAAGGGCGCAGATGCTCGGCCCAGGATTTGAGACCTCCCTTACAGTAGAAGCAGCGGACTAGATCACCATGGCCTGCAATTGTTACACATGAAAATAACTGTCCATCGTCATGATCATGTTTGTTAAACAACGACAGATTAGGCATATGTTATACCTCTTTATAAAGAGAAGGCTATTTTGTTGTTGTTGTTGTTGTTGTTGCAGTGTGTGTGTGTGTGTGTCTCTGTGTGTGTGTGTGTGTGTGTGTGTGTGTGTGTGTGTGTGTGTGTGTGTGTGTGTTCGGGTGGGGGGGGGGGGTGATGGGATGTTGCTTCTTTCTTTCTTTTAATCACTCTTCTCTAATTTGATTATGGCAGGTCCTTTGGTTTGGGCATGCTAAAAATGTACAATAGTTGATGTGAACTAATGAATGAAGATATAGATATGAATGATCGTGAACAAATTTGAAAGTCTCGTAAAAAAAAGTCTCCAATGAAAAAGTTCAAATGATCTCATACAAATCTTAAATGATCTCATAAAAAAAACTCAAATGACTGGTACAAATCTCAAATGATCTCTCTACCTGTATAGTAAAATCCAGCGTCGGACATTTCATCAGGTGTGTGCGTCTCGGCGTGCGGCCAGCCACTGAACGTGTTACAGCGCGTGGCACCCACCACCATGTCCTGCCGCTTGGGCTGCTGGGTGAAGATCCCAAGCTGGGCGTAGGTCACCACCTGCCGAGGCGGATCTGAGGAGGGAGGGGGATTCTCACTAGGGGAACTTTCAGAGGGTGTGGGCTGAGATGACTGAGGTCCTTGAGGGGCTGTTGATTGGCCATGTCCTTGGGCAGCAGGGACTTCTTGACCGTCACTGGCAGCTGTAGATTCTGTTGTTTGGGCTTGGGGTTCAGGCTGGGGGATCTGATGGGAAGTCGACCGGGTAATGGGTTCAGGGCGTGCAGTGTGACTTGCAAAGGTATGCGGAGTGGCCTGCTGCTGTGGGGGACTGGACGACTGGGCAGGCAAGGAAACAGGTTCTGGTATCTGCTGGAGAGATGGAGCCCATGACTGGTGTCCATCCGTATTCACGGCTGTAGGAAGACTTTGAGGCTCTAGCATTACAGGCCCAGGGAGTTGAGGCGTATTTGCTGCTGGGTGGCTCAGGCTGTTTTGAGCTTCATGATTCTGGGTTGGGCTTGCAGATGTGAAGGAAGGGGACTCTGTTCTTTCAGGCTGCAGGTGGAGGCCGACACCAGGACCATCTTTAGGATGTTCAGGTTGCTCGGATGGTTTACAGTGGACTACCTGCCTCTCTGGGTCTTCATGAAATCTCTGCACATATTCTTGTCCACCTGTCTGCCAGAATTGACCCATCGACCTGTTGGTGGTGTCCCGACCCGTGATCAAAGGACAGCTGGGTGACAGTTCTTTGTGCACGTCCATTGGCTGTCTACCAATCATTTGGTCGCCTGGCACCTCCACGCTGCAGAACGCGCACCTGAAACATTTATTTATTTATTTATTTATTTATTTCGTTGTTTTTTTTTAAATTTATTTATGTATTTAGAGAGACTTTCAGAAGCTTCTTTCAATCATTGCAAGCCTGCATTTTGGAACTGTTTCGAAAAGCATTGATCATGTCACGACCCGTCTATTTGTTCCCCGTGAATATAGTACCGCTGCGGCGGAGTTTGCTGTACACTGAACCGTGTTGTGTTGTTTATGCCGTTTGCACGTGTGTTTGTCCTGCTAGTTGCTCCAGTATCTCTGTACGTTGAACCTGTGTGGTGTTTATGCCGTTTGCACGTGTGTTTGTCCTGCTAGTTGCTCCAGTATCTCTGTACGTTGAACCTGTGTGGTGTTTATGCCGTTTGCACGTGTGTTTGTCCTGCTAGTTGCTCCAGTATCTCTGTACGTTGAACCTGTGTGGTGTTTATGCCGTTTGCACGTGTGTTTGTCCTGCTAGTTGCTCCAGTATCTCTGTACGTTGAACCTGTGTGGTGTTTATGCCGTTTGCACGTGTGTTTGTCCTGCTAGTTGCTCCAGTATCTCTGTACGTTGAACCTGTGTGGTGTTTATGCCGTTTGCACGTGTGTTTGTCCTGCTAGTTGCTCCAGTATCTCTGTACGTTGAACCTGTGTGGTGTTTATGCCGTTTGCACGTGTGTTTGTCCTGCTAGTTGCTCCAGTATCTCTGTACGTTGAACCTGTGTGGTGTTTATGCCGTTTGCACGTGTGTTTGTCCTGCTAGTTGCTCCAGTATCTCTGTATGTTGAACCTGTGTGGTGTTTATGCCGTTTGCACGTGTGTTTGTCCTGCGAGTTGCTCCAGTATCTCTGTATGTTGAACCTGTGTGGTGTTTATGCCGTTTGCACGTGTGGTTGTCCTGCGAGTTACTCCAGTATCCCGTGTCTTTAGTAGGGTTATACCGTCCCGTATGTTCCGTGCACAACTCAGACCTAGCCCGTAATCCCGGTTCACTACTGAGCGCATTTCGCCATTCACCCTTGGTCTAGAAGGACGTTACTTGTAAGAGCTCGTCGCTCTAACGTTGCCTTCGCTGGCAACTGTTGTTGACCGTCGCCCGGTCGTTGCAGCATAGTGCAGTTGGACCACTGCTTGCTGGGTTTCGTGAGGCCAGACGGGTAAGTTGGTACCGCTTACTCCTAGGTCGGTCGTAGTCATTCCGCGTTGGTTGAGCGTGGGGAGGGTGGGCGTCTGTGTGGGGCTATCCGGTGGTCTGAGGGGGTTTGGGCTGCCTTACCCGCTGATATGTGCACTGATGTGTGTAGCGTGTTTGTCTTGTCTTATATGTTTAGGGAAGTATATAAGGTTCTTGTCTTGTCCTGTCGTATTGTCTAATTAGTTTGTTTAGTTAAGTTGTATTGTCGTTAGGACCTATTTTAAGTAACTGGGTAATGTTACGTCCGGGGCTATGCTACGGGACTGGCAAAAGCCTAGCACTATGGGGCGGGGTAGGTTGCAACCTAGTGTGGTGACCGCTGGACTGAAGTTGGCCACCCAGGCCTCTTCTCTTTCTTCCTGTTGTGCTGCCTTCCTGCGCACCTCGGCCTGTGAGCGAGACTGGCTGCTGGGGAGCGACCATCCCGTGGACGCCAGGGCAACGCAGGCTCCGGCTGACCTTCGTCCGTGGCTTCGGAGGCTACACCGTTCCAAGCCTAGCGAGACGTCCAGAGGACAGCAGCGCTACGCCGGCTCCGGCTGACCTTCGCCGTGGCTTCGGAGGCTACCCGCTCCCAGCCTAGCGAGACGTCCAGAGGACAGCAGCTCTACGCGGACTCCCGGCACTTTACCAGGGCGGTGACGTTCATTGGCCCATCCCCCGTGCCCTTGTGTCTGTGTTACGCCGCTGCCAGGCTCCTAGCTAGCCTTGTGTTAAGACTCTCTCTCTCTCTCTCTCCCGTCGTGTGGACGATCTGTTACGTATGTTTGCGCGCTGTTTGTGTTGTCTGTTGTTGTGATTGTCTGTCTTATAAAGTAGGAATTAGAACAATCGCTGTTTGAGTGAATGTTTTCCATCCGGGAGCGTGCTGTGTGAGTGCGTGTGTGACAGATCAGTTGCACCTGGAAACATTTATTTATTTATTTATTTATTTATTTATTTATCACAAGCTTTCAGAAACTTCTTTCAGTCATCGCAAGCATGCATTCTGGAACTTTTTTTAAAACTATCAGTCGCATCTATAATGCGCATTTTATTAGCAAGTTTAAGTGTATATGTCTGTCAGAATGTGTGTTCATCTAGTACACACTACACGATTAAGGGCTGATTATAAATCGGGTATGATTAAGGAACTGTGGTTAGGCAGAATGCAAAAGTACTGGGTGAAATAAAAACGAATTTTCAGTCATCAGCAACTGAACTTTTGTCATACTTTGTCAATTCATCAGATACCTGAAAGGCATCAAAATTTGTGAACACAGAAAAAACTTATGTTATACAGTTCAAGCGTTGTGGATGTGCGGAATACGACACTCACCGTAGTGTTGTTCCATTTTCATCAGGCCTGTAGAAGCCTGCTTGAGCCAAGCGCAATACCCATACGCCACCAGCATCCTGGAGACGAGACAGCCACTGTCGCGCTGACTCGGACCTGGAGACGTCAAAACTGCCGTACCGCGCCAGTTCCGCTGTCATGTCTCTTGCCACACAAGAAGCGATCAGGTTCCGACCATCAGGTGTGAAACGCATGGTGGAAGCCTGGTAGAAGTCCTCAAAACTGAACTCATCGTCGTCGGTTTCATCCAGTCCATCATCACTATTCGGCTTTTTGTGAGGTTTCTGGCCACTTTGTCCACTTTCATGTTCGTCTGTAGTTTGGATTAATAGTTGGAGGCTTTGTCTTAAGAAATCTGCGGAGACAATGCTTCCATGATTGTGACTTTGTGTCTTCTCATCCAGTACAAGTGTCTTCAGCTTGAGAAGGATGTCTTCCTCGTCGTCTGAGGGAGTAGGGGTCCACTCTTCTGATTCATCAGCGCGCGTGGAAATCCCGTGACAGCATGTAGCTTCCTGTTTTCTTTCCGGCCATAGTGTCACGGGACGAACTGAAATAGAATCCACCGCTAAAACGGTCGAGCTTGAGTGTGTATCTGTTTCGCTTCCTTCCACGTGGGTGATGTTATCATCTGAGTGTCGAGGTGAACTGTGTTTTGGAAATCCCACTTCCTTAGTTTCTGCTGTGTATTCCCGATCAGTCTCATTAGTGTCGTATTTATTCTCTCCGGGCGTATTTTTATTGGGGTTGGACCTCGGAGCATTAATATAATTCAGAAAAATTATCACGTGAAATGCAAACAGGAGATTAGTCATCACAGCGTAGTCATATATTATAGTCCATTTCTGACGGGGTGCAATCGAAAAGGTTACCAAAGTGAAACAGTGCCTTGGTCGAGTTTGTGGAATCGAATAAAACGCTGCAGCGCTCTGTCTAGACTCGTTTGATAATCTGGAACCAAGCAAGCCAGTAGAGGGGTGACGTTCACAAGTCCATTGACAACAGCATTGAGGTTTCGCAATCTCAGTGGTATCGGACTGCAAGTGTAGGATGCAGGAGAGAATGTCAAATGCTGCGTTCAGTATCGAACTACAAGCACATTCGGACAGGTCACGACTTAAAAGTGCGCGAGAGCTTTCAGTTGTATCGTGAAGATGACATGAAGCCGATCTGCATGAGATCCCGGACGTCTCGAATTCCGCAGAGCGTGGGAATGTCCCTTGCATTACTTCGTTTGCCCCAAGACTTGGCATTGAACTGTACCTCACTCGGACTGTCTCAAAACACAACACAGGAAATACGACTGACAGCGGACACCTAGACTCGAAGAGCATTTCTTGTCCGTCGGAATTTATTACCTGACCCATGATCTGCCTTCTGAATCTGAAAGAAAAACACAGTCACATCAAAAGTGTCATGCAAACATCTGTTCAGAGATTTTGAGAGAGAGAGGGGGGGGGGGGCTGAGGGAGAGGGGGAGAGAGAGAGGAAAGAGATGGGGGGAAAGGCCGGGGGGGGGGGGGGAGAGAGAGAGAGAGAGAGAACAACAACAACAACAATAACAACAAATCTAAAATAGGTCCGACGAGATACCTAGATGAAAACCTCTAAACCAAAGTGTCAGCAGTTGCTTATATTACTACTGATCCAACTGATCATACATAACAAAATATCTCGCAAAATACAAGTAGATGACGCTGAGTACAATCTACATACGTCTGACCGGCAAAACTGTTGTGCTGGATTTATATATCAAATTAACTTAGCTAAACACAGCCGCACTGCCGCAGGGCCGCCTGATCCGGCCTGAGCTCACGCCGCCTTACTTCGCCGTGTCAGCAGAGAGTATGTCTTGTAATATTTCAGTTGTAGTTTCGTGTACTTCGGCAATGTCCGTGCTCTCTGGTGTCAGTAACGCTCAGTTAGTATAGTTCGCACCCTTGGGCCGTATTGGGCGAACTATACCAACGCAGTCACGCTCATCAGTTTAGCAGAGTTCGCCTGCTCAAGTTAGGTCGGTCACTTAGGGTTAGCCTAGCCGGGTTTAGATTTAGGGTTGGGGTTACCTTGTGGTAATGGTGCAATCGCTATGTTGTTTAGACGGTCACAGTGCATTTACAGCAGGTGCAAATGACACAAGGGGGCGAATTATACCAACTACGCAGCGTCACTGAATTGCTGGCTCAAATCAAGTTAAGACAGTGTGCATCGATCAGTCAGTACTGAGAACACTTTCGAAGATTCAATACTTACGGTTGTGTTGTGACTTGTCCGCAGTGATGTCGATGAGAACAATGGTAAAAGCACAGTTTTCGTTTCTCGGCACAGTAAGCGAATGATCGACCGGCACCTCAGTACGCGTCTTTATATACATGTATATCTGTGCATAGCCGGGAAAAGCCGGGGAGTGGCTCGTAAGCACAGACCTAAAAATAAAAAAAGAAGGTCACAATGAAGCGTTTGGGAAATTCCCGATAAGATTACTATACCGGCAACAGCACTGTGAACTGGATTTGTTTGTGTAACTTGTCTATTACAGTCAATGATACATAACTGATACATAACTGATATGGCCTACCTCACTGGCAGTCTGGGGAAGCCGCGATAGCCGAATGGTAGAGCGCTGGACTCTCAATGCTCGGGTGGTGAGTTCGAATACCGGCCGGCTGGGGCCAAACGTTTGTGCTGGCCTTTTTCTCGTTGCCCCCGTCTTTGATATCACCCTTCCGTAGTGGAAAAGGACGTTAAACTCCTAAACACTCACCCACCCACTGGCAGTCTGACCGTTGGATTGAATAAGTGTACAACTGCAATCACCTCCGGTTGTGGCCGCGTGGACGATAAACCCCAGCTAACCAACTAATCCAATTCATTTGAGTACCGTCGGCTTTTGGGCCTCCCGAGCAATGCTCAGTGGTGCTACCAGGTACCACATATAGTTTGAAACCTATTCAGCCTATTATTGCCGGTATAAGAAGACAAACGTACTCCCGCCAAGGGCCGATTCAAGTTAACTCCGGAGAACCTGAAAAAAAAGCTTACTCCGGCGGACTAGTACTGAAAAACCCGGGACCCAAGCCAATGAGTACTTCTGTCGTGCAAGGTTTTCACTCAGGAGTAACACTGACTTTCGTAGCGATATTTTCACTCTGAAAAAAAAAAAAAATCCCTCGTGGGACTAAGTTTGTCAGTCTTCACTAAAGTTAATACACCGCTTTTCAATTGTCAACGGCCGCATGTTCCGAGTCGTTTCAGTGAATGCCACACGAACCGAGCATGTATATTGTTGTCGCACGACCTCATCTTGTATATAATACGCTGTTTGCAGACCCCACGCAGTCGGCTGTTAGCTGCTTTGTCTCTAAGTGAGTCGGTCGGCTTTGCCGCGGGGAACTTGTGCCGCGGCCCGGCGACGGTCTGCTCGAACTGAAGTCACTCACTTAACAGCTCGAAAACCCTAAAACTCTCACTCACCCTTGTGTCTGTGAAGATGTGTTTTCATAGTGTTTCCACAGTATGAACTGATATGATGCTCTACAGTTTCCTGAGTCACAGTGTTATCAGTTAATCGACCAGTCCGTTACTGATGCTGGACTCGTAGTCAGCCTCCTGGCAGTCGCGGCCAGCTGCACTATATGTCAAATTCAATACAGCGACTGATTCAGAGTAACGGTTCAAAAAATGTTTAATTACAATGCTAGTGGATATGATAAACTGCTGTGTCACAAATGGCAGTTTTCGTCATAATGATAGGTCAGGTCTAGCAAATGGCGTCAGTACCTGAACTGACTACCAGCAGCCCGGCAGCACGCGTGTCAGTGGCCCGGAATATTGTACGTGTTCTCAGGCTGACTGAGTGGCCCGATTTGACTCAGTCGGTCGTCACTGACCGCACTGCGGATGACGGCTTGAAACTGAGTCGGTGGAAATAGGAACACATGTGTGTACATGTGTGCATAGTGATACTGACTTCCTGCT
This sequence comes from Batillaria attramentaria, assembly GCA_018292915.2. Taxonomy (NCBI): domain Eukaryota; kingdom Metazoa; phylum Mollusca; class Gastropoda; family Batillariidae; genus Batillaria; species Batillaria attramentaria. The sequence goes on from JACVVK020000144.1 coordinate 860,355, forward strand.
CAGTGAAAAAACAAACACACAGTAACCCTAAATTTAGTCTTATAGTCGGTCTTAACCCCCCCCCCTCCCCGGGTCTCCCCCCCCCCCATTTTTTTTTTTTTTAAGTTAAAAAGGTTTTATACACTTTCGGAAAATCTCGGCCGACCACTACCAACTCGGACCACCCCATTGTCAGCTCGGACCAAGGCAATCGTCAACTCGGACCAAGTGGAGAGTCAACTCGGACCAAGTGCAGAGTCAACTCGGCCCACCACCGAAAACCATCGCCAACTCGGCCCACTGTCAATTTTATTTCTAAGTCCGAACCTCCTAGTGACGGCCATGGCCAACTCGGCCCACTACTGAGTTCAGTTAACTTGATGTGCGACGCCAGTGGTGGGAAAATGGCGGTATGGCTGGGGATGGTGGGGCGCTGCGCAGCTCAACCATGGAGAGCCGAGAGGTGGTTGTGGTAGGGTGCTGGCTATCTATTTCTTGGAGAGTTAAGGGTCTGGCGCGTGTTAAGGGTCTGGCGAGTAGCTCGGAACACTCGGCCGTGGGGCGGCGCGGATAGAAAGCGAGCAAAGCCCCCTTGCGAAACTGAGGAAAGAAACTATCTAAGTTTGAACTGACTTTCTATATGACCATAACCAAGCCAGAAATAAAAATTTTCTAAATGTGAACCTCCTAACGGCCATAACCAACTCGGCCCACAGTCGAAGTGAAAACCTCCTAACGATCATAACCAACTCGGCCCAGCCGGAGCTAAGTGGGACCAACCCCCCCCCCCCCCCCCAAAAAAAAAAAACAAAAAAAAAAAATTGTTTACGTGTGAACTTCCTAATGAGCGTAACAAACTCGGCCCAGTCGGAATGTGAAAAAAGTCTAAGCATGAACATCGTATCTTTAACAAAGCTTGACTGACTGTCTGAACTTGACCTCAGTCGTAATAGTGGCTTTGTCTGCGCTTCACACTTCGTCGGCAGCCGGTTACCACCGATCCCCCACGGCACAGTACTCGACAGTACCCTGCGAGTCTCCGCGTGGAGGGCCGCCGGCGACCGCCGACAAAGACAGGCCAATTATCTCATCGTTGCAGTTGAAAGTCCTAGTGCCACCTAAACACAACTGCAGTTAAGCGGGTGGTGATCACCTCATCCGGTTTAAGTGTCAGTTCCGTTGTCCCTTACACCTGTCAAATCAGTGACCATTGTTTTCACATGACACCCTATCACGCGCAGTGTCCGTCAGTGCGTGTGAACGTGTGTCTTTGTGTGTGCGTGTGTGAAGTAAGGCGGATATTTGATAGGTGTATGAGGCTACTAATCCTTGTGTTTGTGTTCAAGCTGACTATAAAGAAAACAGAAACTGAAGAAAATCGGCGAGAGCCTCAAAAAAAGCCACATCAGCGACAGAAGTGATTGCGCGCGCGTGTGTGTGTCACAGTGTGTGTGTGTGTGTGTGTGTGTGTGTGTGTGTGTGTGTGTGTGTGTGTGTGTGTGTGTGTGTGAGAGAGAGAGAGAGAGAGAGAGAGAGAGAGAGAGGGGGGGGGGGAACGTCAATTCCGTTATCTAAACATTTGACGCCGCGTCAGCCTCAAGCACTGAGATCATCTGAGAATGCTTCAGTGTCTTGCGATTTCCCTCTGGCTTTGTGACTTCCCCGACTGAATTATTTTTCACATGAAATCTGGAAGATCTAGAGGGTTGGTGAAATGTCGGAGGCACTGACGATACTTGCAGATATTGTCTGTGAACCAACCATTTGACGTCAGCCTCACCGGCGCTGCTCGTCTGACAGAAGATACTTCTTCATATCTTGTGATTTCCTTGTTGCTTTTGTGACTTTCGTGACTGAAGTAATTTTTACAAATAATCTGGAAGATCTAGACTGAGAGCTGGTGAAACGTGGACTTGAACAATTTTTTTCGTAAAAATACGTAACATGACCGACTTTTTTAATGGCTAAGAACTCTTCTAAAAATTCGGCAAGTGAAAAATCGTAAAACCTATTCTGGAGCATGTGACTGCACATGTCACCTCAAAGTAAGAAAGCTCTCCGACGAGGTGGTATAGGAGATAGCCATCATTACATCCGTCCACACACACACACACACACACACACACACACACACACACACACACACACACACACACACACACACACACACACACACACACACACTCACACACCGGCACACACACACACACACACACACACACACACACACACACACACACACACACACACACACACACACACACACACACACACACACACACACACACGTGTCTCACAACTCCCGCCAAAAAGAACGTAGCAGCATAGTGTGCACGTAAGGTGTCTATGACGCAGATTTCGTTACGTCACTGTGTGCGCGAAAGAATGTCACAGTCTTGTTTTGCATCAGTCACTAACTTAGAACTTGCTGCTGCGCGCAGCGAAATCTGCCCCAATGCACAACTGTTTACGTGTGGGCTTCCTAATGAGCATAACAAACTCGACAGCCCAGTCGGAAAGTGAAAAAAAAAGTCTAAGCGTGAACATCGTATCTTTAGCAAAGTGGGCCCAATCGAGAGAAAAAAAATTGTCTAAGTGTAAACCTGCTAACGACCATAACCAACTCGGCCCAGTCGGCAAAACAGTCGAAGTGTAAACCTCCTAATGACCACAACCAATTCGGCCCAGCCCGTCAGAAAGAAAAAAAAAGAAAAAGAAAAAAGAAAGAAGAAAAGTCTTAAGTCTGAACCTCCTAACGAAAATAACCTCGGCCCAGTCGGACCTAAATGGGACATAAGAAATGTTTACGTATGAACTTCGTAATGACCATAACCAACTCGGCCCAGACGGAAAGTGAAAAAAAGTCTAAGCGTGCACAGTTTTATTCTTCTTAAAAAAGAAAGTCAGCGAGCAAAACCCCCTTGCGAAACTGAGGAAAGAAAATGTCTAAGTCTGAACCTTCTACATGTATATGACAATAAGTCTAAGCGTGAACATCGTATCTTCCACGAAGTCGGAGACTTAAGGGTCTGGCGCGTGTTAAGCGTCTGGCGCGTGTTAAGGGTCTGGCGCGTATTAAGGGTCTGGCGCGTGTTAGGGGCCTGGCGCGTAGCTCTTTACATCGAGAAAGCGAGCAAAGCCGCCTTGCGAAACTGAGGAAAGAAAATATCTAAGTTTTGAATTTTCTATATGACCATAACCATACTATGACAATGACCAGCTCGGCTGAGGGGGGAAAATGCCAAAGTTTGGACCTCCTATAATTATGACAATGACCAACTCGGCCCAGCCGAAAACTAAAGGGGAGGGGGGGGGGGATGCCGAAGTTTGAACCTCCCATATGACCATAACCAACTCGGCCTAGTCAGCTGACATGGTCTCAGTTACCGCTGCGGAAAACTGCCAGTCTAGTGCAGTGTGGCTTTCACTCGATCCATTCTCCTCGTTGACCTCCAAGCCACGTGGTTCACCCCGGTGAAAGTATTTTATTATGAATTTGTCCAGTCAGTGCCCGTCGGGGGACCTAGATGTTAGAACGCTTGGTTGAGAGACCTGTCTGTGGTCACTGAACCGGGTCCTACTAAAACATGCCCGGGACTGCTCGAGACTGCCCGGTGCCTGCCCGGTGCCTGCCCGAGACCTGCCCGGTGCCTGCCCGGGACCTGCCCGGTACCTATCCGGGACCTGCCCGGGTGCCTGCCCGGGTCCCTGCCCAGAGTTCCTGCCCGGTACCCCTGCTCGGGAGGTACTTTTGGGGCTGAGGTATTTTTAAAAAAAATGGATGTGGCCTCGGTTACATAATTTATGGCTGTATTTACCATCTCACTATACCTAAACTTGTGTGTGTGTGTGTCACAGTGTGTGTGTGTGTCACAGTGTGTGTGTGTGTGTGTGTGTGTGTGTGTGTGTGTGTGTGTGTGTATGTGTGTGTGTGTGTGTGTGTGTGTGTGTGTGTGTGTGTGTGTGTGTGTGTGTGTGTGTGTGCGTTATACGTAAAAATGTAAACGTGTTGCCTATAGTTTGAAATCAGTTGCCTGATTTGTGAACTGAATAGACACTGAAGTGAGGCAGCTTTGCGTAATATGCAAACTAGGTGGTACATACATTGCTTATCATGCGAATTGATTTTGAAAAGATATCTATATATAATGAATTAGGTAAAAGTAGTAGTTCCCAATTTTGTCAAACTGAAGACTAAAAAAAAAAAAGGGCACTGGTTCACAGAGCACCAAAACATTATTTTCCAAAACCTGATCTTTTGTTTACAACTGAGAATGGAGGAAGTGGGTGGTATGGGGCGGTGTTGGGGAGGGGGGGGATGCGGGGGTTGGAGGAGGGGAAAGGCGGACACCTTACGGTGACATGGATGCTTTGTTGTGGTATTTGTACAGGACACACCAAAGCGTCTAAATGAAAAGGTAAGCGAAGCACACACACACACACACACACACACACACACACACACACACACACACACACACACACACACACACACACACACACACAGAAGGTGATCAGTGATGAAGCTTTCGTAATACTGAAACAAAACTGAGACACACGCACGCCGCACGAACCGTCAGGGCCAACGGGGTCGCACGGTGCACACAGCACACTCAAACAACCAAACCTACACAAACATTCACATAATAAGAAAATAACACATTATAAGAAAACAACAATAACAACACGTTTGAAAATATAATCCAAAAGAAATCTACCAATGAGCCTCAATGACCACAGTGGACCCGCAATACCGTGCTGACTGAACACTGAGGGGCAGAACCGCGGAGTACATACACACACACACACATATATATACCCTTAGATCTGTTAGACGTTTCAGCGGTAGGATGGTAGGTCCCCCCCCCCCACCTCTCATTGTGGCTTGTAGCCAATATAGGGCAAGGCGGACTTGTCCAATGGCATACAAAGCACACACCTCCTAGATCTAGGGAGCGCTCTCAGCTTTACTTACTTCCCCTACTTTCAAATTGACCTGATTGAGCGCATGTTTTCGGCTTTAGTAACGCCTTTGTTCCTTTTCTATATGATATATATATATATATATATATATATATATCTTGACACGTGAGATGGAAAATGTGTGAAACAAAAGCTAAGTAAAGAAATAAAGTCGTCAATTAAGGCCACATCCACTTTCTTTCATTACGCCAGTCTCGTAACCCTCGGACAGGGCCCCAGACAGGGCCCCGGGCAGGCCTCGGGCAGGCCTCGGGCAGGACCCGGGCAGGTCTCGGGCAGGTCCCGGGCAGGTCCCGGGCAGGTTTTAGTAGGACCGACTGAACCTGGATACGATGTCATATCGGATTTTCCCGCAACGAGAATCGTGCAACGACTGCGCAGTTGGATCAAGGTGGTTGGATCCGGTTGGATCATGTGATCTGTACACGTAAACTCTATTTTTGTGCATTTGCTTGCTCATGGCCGCACAATCATGGCGTTCTTGAGCGAATAAACATCGAAGATATTTACATCGAAACTCAGATCGACTTTGGTCAAAAACAAGAAAACGTGTCCGAAAGGTGATTATTGTGGTACGAAAGATCAATTGCTAATCATGTCGACGATGTTGTTTCTTAAATGTAAACAATTCAGGCGTCAGAGCGGCCGGCAATGGCTGTGTGTCACACGTGCGTGTGGCGAAACTGCGCAGTTCGTGAAGGAACCAAGATTACCAGAGGCCGAGCAGTGAAATTAGTGAAGGCCTGAACATTGCATTTTCATTTCTCAGTGCTTTTTGTTTTTCGTGAACGAATTTGCTGTCTGTCCTGTCGGGCTTTCCATCACTTAGGTCAGATTCAAAGAGACTGTTTTGGCGGAAGCATTTCTTATCATTATATGTTTAAGGTGTCTGCCAGCTTCACTATCGCTTTTTTCCAGTGTTTATGTACTACACAAAAATCATATTGTTGTGTACATTGCAAGGCAAACAGAGAATAACTATTACGTTTTCCAGTCATATTCATTGATTTATATTCAGAAATTTGTACGTGTCAAAACCACTTTTCCTATTTGTCGGAGGTCTTTGTCCAAATACTGAAACTGATCATGTCCTTGCGTACATGTAACTTGATTCAGACTGTGTGTCACAGTTATAACTATAAGGGATACTGGAAGGGATTCATGGAAGTAGAATTTTGCATAAATCTGTCCAGTACAATTGAATGAAACCAGAATTATTTTAATTTTCTTGGCCAAGTTTTGAAACAAACCTTAAATTTCGATCCTTTTAATCTTGTGTCTGTGACAGATTGAATCAGCAAGCATGTGAAGATGGCTGCCTCCAGTCCAGATAAGTCACAGTGTGCACCAGAAAACTCTGGTGACCTGGAACAAGAGAGCCATGATCTTCAAAGCGAAGAGGAACCTTGCAAGGCAAGCTCTTCACAGCAGAGTGTATCTCTACCACCAGAACGAGATGCAAGTCCGTTGGAGGGAGTGCAGCCTCGCCACACACAGGAGCAAGTTCGGGTAAGATGGTCTGCATTGTACATGTATTTTATGACACTGGTCAGCCCAACATAGGAATAGGGCGGTTGCCGGTTACGAAGAGTCGGGTGCTCTCCAGCGCCGAAGACGCGAACGGTCCCCCATGATGTGGGCTATGCATGCGATGGCGAGCGTTTCGACCGGCGAAGATGTCTGCGATAAAATTAAATCAATGAAAGTTCCTGAACTGAAAAAATATCTGAAAGACAGGGGCGTGCGTTTTAGTGGCAACACAAAAGCGCAGCTTATCACTCTAGCCCTTGAAGCAGATCGGCAGTCGCTTCAGCCGAGAGGTAGCGGTGTAAACTGAGGTCAAGTCGACTTGTGGCTTGCCAGTTTTATTTAAGCACTTTGGCTGTTTATCAGTGCGAACTGAACTTTTGCTTGGAATTGAAAGTCTTTCTTTCTTGATTTTTGGTTCCATAACCATTGTGTTCAAACAATGAAGGTACCGGGACCGAATTTGTCCGCTTGTACCTGACGAAATGGCGGCTGCACATGCTAGCCCAGCGAGACAGGTCGAAGTTCTGCCTTCGAATTGCTTTTATCCACAAATTTTTGAGTCTCGGCTCTGAAACTTTTGAAGGAAAGGGCTCAGACTGAATGATCTCACCATTAGGTAAGACCATCTCTGGGAGTTTCTCCAGCTTATCTGCTTTTCTCGAGCCATTTAGGCAGCCGGTTGCAACGCAGTGGTAGTGCAGCATCGTGTGTGACTCGAGTAGCCCATATGCCGAGTCTATCAAGCCTAGTCTCGGTCCAAAATCGCGCACGTTCACGCATGTTCGCACGCTATAACGAGAATCGGCAACCGGCCTATTAGTTGTGTCAGTGAATTGCCAGTGATGAAGCAAACCAAGTCTGTGTACATTGTGATTATTGTACATGTCCTGTTGTGTGCCCCTTAAGTAGTGAGTAGTTAAAATAGAACTACTTTATTTGTGGTTTAAAACTGCATAAGCGCAGTAGGCAGTTGTGAGTGGAGTGTAGTCAGAGTGGACTCTGAAAAGAAAGACAGGCAACTGGGTGTTACTGTGCAAACAAAACATCTACCCAAGTTGAAATGGTGGAAGTGTGGCTATTTGTTAAGGTCAGAGGGGCAAAGGTGATTGCATCCTGAATTTCCCTTATATCTTACTTCTTCAAATCCATTACATCCTCAGCCCTGAAAGTCTGATTACTTTTCCTTCCATTTTTTCCCCATACTAACTCTTGGCTAGTGACTCTAAATTTTTACTAGCCAAGCTAGAAAACTTACTAGCCAAACTTTGAAGTTTAAAATGTTACCGGTACAAGCCCCCCCCGATTCACCAAATTTAGACTCAGAAGTAGCCAAGGGAACTGACTCATTCTTCAGGCTGTGATCCCAATTTTCATGGGTATGACTTTGAAGGGGTGGACTGAAAAACCTGCGAAACATGTTTTTACTGCTACGACACTGAAAATTCGGCTTCGTTTTACCGCACTCGCTAGTGCTAGTCACCTGCCATGGCGAGTAAACTACCAGTACTCACCACTTTCACTCACCACCGCTGATCCTGTATGTTTTTAAGTGTACATGTAGTCTGTTATGTATGGAGTGTATGTGCACATATGTGTGTGTGTGCAAGCGAGCCAGCATCTGCTGGCAGTGGGATGCTGTGCTAATAAAAAAGCTATGTGTTATTATCATCATTATGTAATTACACGCGTATTCATAGTGGGACAAGAGATCTGTGTTCACACACCTGTACTAGTACAGCTTGAAAGCAGTCCATCCCCCGATACTTACAACAGCCATTGTGTTCTTTTACTGTGCAGCCACAGCAGCTGCCCTCACCCAGGGGTGACCAGTACCAGGTCCCTGATCAGGATCTACTCTCAGGACAGTGTGTAAGCCTTGGTCTTGTTTCGCCACAACACCCAACCGACCAAGGCAGCTTGAACCAGAATGGAGCTTCGGTGGCAACATCCCTGTCAAGTGATTCAGCACCTGTCCCAAAAGTGCCATCCTTCTTGGAGTCATGCACCGTGACAGAGCCGGAATTTCTAAAACCGCACCATGTGCAACTGAACGGGCAAGAGTCAGTCATCCAAGACCAGGTGGCAGCACTGCAGGCACCAGCACGCGACGTCGACGATGATCGCTCAGAGGGAGCTACTGTGTGGGCAACATCTTCCTCAAGAGCTGACGGCACATTTTCCAGTTCTGACGCTGCAGGGATGGCCATCAGCCCAGACAGCCCACCTGGTGGAGGAGATCAAGAAGAGCTTGAAGTTCCAAAAGCCTGCAGCATTGGCTGTTCAAGTGATCAACCAATGTTTGACGCAGAAGCGCATGGTAATGCCCAGTAGGTCGCATTGGAAACTTTTGTTTTTTCCCAGTCTGTCATGGTGGTTAGGTTATGCAGCCACTTCGGAGAACCATGCTGTTCTAAATACTAGTGTCTCTTTTTTATAGGTCTGCTGGTCAAAACTGGGATGTCTCTAGAAACTGGAATGATTTTTTTTTTTTTTTAAATCATGATCATTTGCAAGATTTTTCCTTCCGATAACCTGTGGAATATAAATGGGTGATTGTGCTGTTAATTATGCAGTGAATAATTAATTTGTCTGTTTACTTATCTGTTTTGTTTTGTTTTGTTTTAGCAGCCCAGGTGGATGTCATGCAGCTTGCCGAGAGCATAGAGCAGATTATGCTTCTGCGTCAGCGCATAGGGCCAACATGCAAGCACGTCCTAGGTGCAAGTTTATTCAGTGGCCCGGGAAGCGACAGTACAAGTGCTGGCACAATGAGGAATGGCAACATCCTGGCAACTGAGATTGATGTTCCAGAACCGGGTCCTGCAGAACGGGCACTTCCCGTGTGCGTTCGAGATGAAGACGGAGTGATTGATCTGCAACGAGCAAGGGAAGGTCAGCAGTGTTTTGTTTGATTTTTTGCTGGTGTTTTGCACAGTGCTAAACTGGTGAATGACTTGAGTCAGGAGCAAAAACAAATCAAAACTACTGCATGTACCTAGGGGTGTTCGGTTTTACCGGTTTTCCGGTTAAAATCGGTCTGACTTTCTCACGGTTCGGTAAACCGGTTTGGCCTTAAAAAACCGGAAAACCGCGGTTTTTCTAAGGGACATCACTCGTCGTTTTTCAGCCCGTTACAAGACACCCTCCTCCTCCCCCTCCTCCTTATCATCATCATCATCATCATGTTGTTGTTGTTGTTGGCTGAACAGGGAAACCGGGGTGGCCGAATGGTAGAGCGTTGGACTTCCAACATTCGGGTCGTGAGTTCAAATCCCGGCAAGGGCCAATTATTTGTGCTGGCTTTTTCATCGTTGCCTCGTCTTTGATATCATCCGTATGTGGTGGAAAAGGACGTTAAACTCCCACCCACCCACCCACCCATTCTTGTTGGCTGAACATTTCCAACGCAGGGGTACAGAAAGCCAGAGTACTAGGAGACCCCCCTCCCTTCCCCCCTTCCATCTCTTGGGGAAACGTTAGAAACAATAGATGACGTATACATAGCCGGTTAACCGGTTTTAAACCTCGGTTTTCTATTGGAAAAACCGGTTTGAGAAATCGTACCGGTTCCACCCTCTACATGTACCCAGATGGCAGATATTAAGGGCAGCGGGCCTGAGTAGTCCAAGGGAGGTAATTTGTAACTGTAGAATAGGAAATGGTACATGGGTCCAGGACAGAGAATCGCAGCTAGTTCGTAGTAGTTCTGTGTCATGCAAATCATTTTGTGGCACCACTTGTGTGGTTTGGGTTTTTTTAAAGTCATTTTTGTATCAATCTATGCATGTATCAATTCTTTGAAGTTTATGCTGGTAGAATGCGTTTTGTTTTTTAATCAGTTGACTAAAATTAATAAAATACATGTACTGTCAGGAAAAAATATAGAAAGGCATGTCTGTTGATTTGAACAAAATACTCTTCTGATGGAAACATTTGTATACGAGTTGCCCTTTCGTCTTTCAGTGCGGCGTTGGCAATGGTTGTGTCTGTCCTGCCGTGAAAGAGAGAGAGAGGTGACTCTGCGACCATGTGGCCACAACTCGTTGTGCAAGTCCTGTTTCCTTGAGCCTGCATTCTGTCTTCAGGATCCTCTGCGTTGCCCAGTCTGTGGACACACTTTTGACGGGGTTCAGTTTTCTTGAGCTTCATAGCGATCAAAGATAAGGACAAAAGAATCTTTTATCTTCTGTAGTGCTTTGCATGCTTTCTGTTATATTTGTGTATGGCTGCCTGTTAGTGGGATAGATTTCATATTGTACAAGGGATGTATATTTATGCATATGTATGTTTTGTTTTGAGGTTTGAATTTGAGACGCCAGGGAATAGTGAATGATTATGGTGTTAAGGTTCCTACAATGAATTCATAATAGTTTTTTTTTTTTTCCAAGCAACCTTGTGTACACAGGATGAATGAATCATTATCTTGTTTGATTGGAATTCTTCTCACGGCCTGATCACTGGCTCCATTCCTTGTCACTTGTAACCCACACAGACATGCACTTAACTCTTTGACGACGGAGTGCAATTTCTGACACACGATTTCCTATAGGAAATTGTGTGTCAGAAATTGCGCTCCGTCGTCAAAGAGTTAATCAGTCCCATTGAGAGAGAAGCACTGCAATTGAAGTGGATGATTTATTTAAATACTCACCCTAAAGCATGTCTTAAAAAAACAACAACATTTTTTCTATATATATATTCTGTGGAGTGTGCTGCATAGACAATATAATTATCTCAGTCACAATTAGTCTGAGTATCAACACTGAGTTTTACAGGGGAAAAAAATGAAATGAGGGGAAAAGTGTTCAAATGTATAATTTTCGGGTCTTGCTCTTCCATAAAAATTCATGTGTAATTTTCATCGGAAATTCTGCCACATGTATTTCTTGATGCACATTTTCAGGCTTGTTTACCAGTGACTGTACTCTGCCTGAGGGTTGATGTGCTGTAATTAACCTACACTGAGTTGCAAGTTGCATTTACTCAAAGGATAGTACACAACGATAATACTTTGGTTTGCCTTGGCTTGGTCCCTCTGTGATATGTGATACCTTGACACGAGAAAATTCAGATGTATAAAAACCATCATAACGAAACCAAGTTGCAGTGACCTGAAAGTGTATTAATGCCACTTGTTATAGACTATAGGCATGCAGCTAATGAGTAAATTCAGACCAGCAAAGCCATTACAAGGCAATTGCACGTCTCTTGGAAAGAAAAAAAAAATTGGCAAAAAAAAAAAAAAAGCACAGACAAAAGGGTTTTCCTAGTACATCTGATTTTAATCAGGGTCGTGTTTGTTGCATTTTTTGCACATATTTTGAATTTTGGGGACGCCCAACACATTTTCAAGGGACCTCTGCATACTCTATGCAGTTTGAAATGTCTTTGACAGCCTCCCTGCTTGCCTGGCTAATCCCATGTCAAGTACCGCCAGAGGGCAGTCAATGATGCGCGACGTGACACAAGTTTGGTCAAAGACTCTAGATCCGCTATGCTAGCATAGTGCAGCAGATCTACAGTCTTTGGTTTGATTACACTGGTCAACAGCTTTTCGAGTGACAACAAGAAGCGCTTTGTGCAACTTTTTGTGGCACTTCGGTGTCCTTCACAGGTTTGATGTAAAAAAAAAATTCAAAACCTTCCATCTGATGTGTGCACATTCTTTTGTTATACAGTCGAACCTGCCAAGGCGGTCACCTGTATAAGCCAAACCACTGTCTAACCTGGTCACCCCAAAGGATCCCCTGACACACTAGCTGTTGACATGACACCCTGGATAACCCGGTCACCCTGTCTAAGGTGGTCAGTTTGACCCAGTCCCTTGGGTGACCGCCTTACACAGGTTTGACTGTAATATCTTATTCTTTTAGTGCCATATGCAGTTTTACCAACCCTTTGCTTTGTCTTTTGCAAAATGCAAAGCACGAGGGCAACCCTAGTAAAGCTATATTACATGCAATAGCAACGACCTCATATCATAGGGCTTAGCTCGCTTTTGACCCACAGCAACTCTCGAGTCAGGCATGTATTAGGTTTTCTTATGCTCAGTCTTTTGTCACGCACTAGAGCACATCATTCTTCAGGCAGAGATCAGTCACGCAGGTAAGGTTGGAGAGAAAACGATACCTGTGCAGCACATTTCCCAGGCACCCGTGAAGACTGGATCCTGATGAACTAAAGGGCGCTAACTACATCTTAGAAATGTGGTCTGATGAGGCATTATTTCCCCTCCAACTTTGTGAAGGCTTGAGTGTGCTTTGAGTTCTGGAGGCTAAGGAAAGCAAATACATGTGTTGTTTTTTCTTTTTCTTTTTTTTAAACACATGTTCACAGCATTATCATCTGCGTTATCATTTTCACTCAGTCTCTCAGATATGAATTATCCATTTCACTTACAGTGTTGCTTTTTTCAAGTATCAACTTGCTTGAACACACAACCTTTATTTTATCATCACGTCACCTCGTGCCCTCCACCCCGTAGAAACAAACATGGAAACACTTCACTCTTTGATATTGCCTTTACATTTAGAAAAAACAGCAAACAAAAAAAAAATGATGTTAAACTGTAACAACGTTAAGTCAACTGGCCTCTATCATTAGCTACAACCCCCTCCCCCCCCCCCCCCCACACACACACACACACACACACCATCCTGGTCCAAACACACACACGCACACACACACACACACACGCTACACCTGTTAACTTTTTCCCGTTATTTGTCCTTTGGTCTTTCATGTGGGCTGACTGAGACTGCGTTGGAACTGATTAAAGTTTTGTAATGGCAGATCAGATCGAAAATCAAACTTGAGCGTTGCCGTCTGGTCGACTGCATGCTGTACGATTTTCATCTTATGTACGCAGATTGTTGCTTTGGTTTTTTTGTTGTTTTTTTTTTTTTTTAAAGTGTTATTTCACCTCTGTGTACAGGTTGTATATGCATGTATGTACTTTTATTTATAAAGTTTTTTTACCCCCTTTTCTCTCTCTCTCTCTCTCTCTCTCTCTTCTTCTTCTTCTTCTTCTTTTTTTTTTTACACACCAGCATAATTTTGCAGTTTTCATTGCTATATGGTTTTTGAATGTAATGCACAGCTGGTTTATAGTGAAGGTTTTAGGGGTAATATTATTGTTTCACTTTTTTTGTTGTTGCATGCGTATACATTGAAAATTCTTCACTCGATTAATGTTTGTTGTACTTGTAGGGTTCTGACTTTATTATTCTCACAATATGAGAAGGTGTTTGCAGATTTTTGTAGTGGGCAATGCTGTCTAGCCTCAAAACATACTACATGTATGTCAGTGGGCACCTGTGATCTGTTTTAAGTGGCATTTAAAGTAAATGTAATTGCCAACCATTTTGAAGGATTTCTGTTTGTACTCCAACTGTCACTAGAACTGCTAAAGGATAAAATTAACAAATGATAGTCTTCATCTCTTCACACAAAACTCAGCACACTTTTGTTTAACTGCCACAGCGTCTGCAATGGTTAGGTGAATATGGATTTTTCTTGATGTTCACCTTGCTGTTTTCATCATTTTTTGGATGTGTGTGTTTGTGTGTTTGTTTGTTTATTTGTTGTTCTTTTGCTTTTTATTGTTCTTGTTCAGGAAGAAAAGGAAACGGTAATGACTGCGAAGTGGTTACAAGTGAACCAAATAAAAGCGACATAAAAGGGACAGAAACCACTTAACTTTCACAAAGGACGGCACAGGTCAACGTTTCGACTTTCGCCTTCTTCAGGACATAAACAAATGTTGGTTTTTTTTTGGTTTATGCCCTGAAGAAGGCGAAAGCCGAAACGTTGAGCTGTGCCGTCTTTTGTGAGAGTTAAGTGGTTTCTGTCCCTTTTATGTCGCTTTTATTTGGTTTTAGTTCAGGGTTTTTAATGTGTGTGTGTGTTTTGTTTTGTTTTGTTTGTTTGGTTTTTTGTTTGGTTTTTTTTTTTTGGGGGGGGGGGAGGGAGGGTTTTCTTTTATTTTTTTTATTTTTATTTTTTTAGTTTTGATCTTTGCATAGGTTTTGTGTATGGGGCATGTAAATGTAGTTTTCTGAATGTACATAGCTTCGGATATGGGTGCACAGTGGTTGTTTCATAGGTCAGAGGGAGAGACGAAATGCTTTGTAATCTTCATATTTGTGGGCACTTCTTTGGAATTGGGTGCACTGTGATCGTTTCATAATTCATATTTTATGTACGGTATAACTTTGTATTTTACAAACTTGTATCATTTTTATTTCTGTGCATGACCGATTCTTAGCATTTCTATGCTGTACGTGCATTGCTTTTGTTGGGAAGTGCGATGCTTCTTTCCAAGTGGAACTCAGTCACTGCACGTCGTTTGGTCTTTTCCCTCTCACAGATTTTCTTGAAGTTTTTATCATGGTTTTGAGCACTTTTGATTTATGAATTTTCTTTGGCACGCAGTTTTTTGTACTTTTCTCATTCTTGTAAATAAAGCTTGAAATCGTATCATCTTTTTGTTGGTGTTACTTGCGTACTGTGTGTGTGTGTGTGTGTGTGTGTGTGTGTGTGTGTGTGTGTGTGTGAGAGAGAGAGAGAGGGACGACACATAGTTAAAAAAAAAAACATTCAATTTTAGTTCAAATTTATTTTCCAATTTTATACATACAATGTGACGAGTGATATCAATCACACATGCGCAGTACCGAACAACCACTTTAACTCACTCAAACAACCTCAGTAAAACTATATTTAAAAAAAAAGAAAAAAAAACGGCAGCCTAAACTCCTATGTCACACACACACACACACACACACACACACACGCGCGCACACGCACACACACACATGCACACAAACACGTGCGCGCATACAAGCAGCCACTTTCCAACACTCACGCACAACTGGAGCAAAACGTAAAACTGCAGCTTAAAACTCAAACGTGAAATACCACAATGGTTGTCCATACACACAATACGACCTCTGAACACCTCACTCTCATGAAGTCTTTTGTCCATTGCTGGAAACATGAACGTCCGCCTGCACCACCTGGCGATGATTCGTGCACTGTGTAGCTTCCGACGCACCGTTGCTCCTACCAGGCGGTTTATTCTGGGTCCCAGCCGCGTCAGCACCAGTTTTTCGGGCCATTTTAGCATGTTTAGAAGTCCCTGCAGATCCACGTATTCTTTCGGCTATTTCACGTGCCTTCTTCTTCGTCGCAGGAGTGGTGATCAACAGTCCACGATCAAAATGGACCGTCCTGACCAGGGACTCCAACATGGATCGGTTGACATTGAAGTGTCTGATTAGTGCGGAAGCGTCGCTGCCCACAAGGCCAGGGAAGAAGGCGTTCCAGAAGTGGTGCTCCTCGTTGCTGATGGCCGGGCGGGAAAAGATCCACGTGGACTCCGGGAACACGTTCGCGTCGGTCTCGTTCATCATGCATTCCAGGTGATCGGCGAAGTACTGCATCGCGTGATACTTGTACTGAAGTGTCTCTAAGTCCACCTGGGTCAGCACACCAACCAACGTGGCCGGGATGCGCGGGATCTGTCCCTTCTCGGTGAGCACCTCCAAGCAATCGATCGTCCTCTCCAGAACGTCGGAGTGGTCCCGCAGCCTGCGCCACGCTGTTTTGACTTTGTTTTTGGCGTTCTTGATCGTCACGCCGATGTTCCAAACGTGGTGGTCTGTGGGATGGTCATCAGCACACAGTTCACACAGGAGCACCTAAGAATGTATGAATGAATACTGTAGATTGCTGCTGCTGCTGCTGCTGCTGCTGCTGCTGCTGCTGCTGCTGGAAGGGTGCGTGCGTGCATGTGTGCGTGTGTATATGCAACATCGGGCAGTGAAAATGTGAGTCCGAAAATAATAAAACAAAACCAAAACAGAGGTATTCATTTAAAGTACATGTAATAATAAGTGGATCTCTCTCTCTCTCTCTCTCTCTCTCTCTCTCTCTCTCTCTCCCCCTCCCCCACCTACCTACCTACCTTACAGTTTCGGCAGCAAAGAGACATTTTATGCCCAGAGTGTCGCTGGCAGGTCGGCTGCTGCAGGTTCGGGTCCATCTCCAGCTTGATAAACCAACTTTCGGGAAGAAGTGGCGATACGACGTGCCTGCGCTTCTTCCGGCCAGTGTGTACGATCGTATCACACTGCTGGCACAGGGCTTTCCAGCACTGACGGCAGTACAGCTCGGCGAACCTGCGTCTTCCGCCGATCGAGAAATCCTTACACTTATCACATCGACGCTCTCCGTCTCCGGACAAGCAGTTCTCAGGAGGGTGCTAAAACGAGAAACAATAAGAAGAAGAAGAAGAAAGAAAGAAAGAATGCGTACAGATTTGCTGTTCAAAACTGAAGGAAGATCACATGTTATCAGGTTTTATCGTAATAACGGGTTAAGTCAATAGGCGCTTAATTTGCCTGACTGCTTGGCTGAGACTAATGAGAGCGCCGACAGGTGAGCTAGAGACGCCTGTGTGTACGTGACCACAGATTATGTGCACGCAGTCAGTGCGTTGTTTGAAAGGTCACCTCAG
This sequence comes from Batillaria attramentaria, assembly GCA_018292915.2. Classification (NCBI taxonomy): domain Eukaryota; kingdom Metazoa; phylum Mollusca; class Gastropoda; family Batillariidae; genus Batillaria; species Batillaria attramentaria. The sequence goes on from JACVVK020000144.1 coordinate 877,366, forward strand.
CATTTTAATTTTCGGAATTTACAAGAGAGAGAGAGAGAGAGACAAGCGGACCGACGGGCAGACTGACACACAGGTAGAAAGACAGACGGACGGGCAAACAGACAGACAGACAGTCGATTACCTGATGCTGAATGGCCCAATCTATCGGTACCCAATGGCACCTGTAGCACACAGGACAGAAGTAGTTCCCGCCTGTAGAACCCGCCAAGACCGCCCTACACGGTACACATAAAGGGTGACAGTCCTGGCCATTTGGATATGGGCACAGCCTCTCACACATACTGCACGAAGCCATCGGCAACCCCACCGGCCTGTGTCCCTGATGATGTGCGGTTCCCTTGTGTGAGGTATGACGTACCGTCGGCAGACCAGAAACCTGACCAGAGATTTCAGATTGAATGGCGTTTTTCTGTGGAGGCTGCGAGGAATTCAGCTGCCCGGATGCAGAAAGCTGCGTTCTATCGGCTGAAGCTTGCGCCTGTACAAGCGGATTTTGGTTGTTAGGGGCTGTTGGTCGTTTCTGAGCTTTGGGCCGTGAAGCGTCAGTAACGCCGCTGGGTCCAGCTCTCTCATCTACCCCACATGCAGGTTGTCGTTGAGCAGTATCGGGTCCCTTTGTAAAAAGGCGTCTGGTCGCCATTGCAATTGCTTGTGCTTGACCATCTTGCTGCCCATTTGTCGCAGCAGGTGCATGCATCTGTTGTCCTTGTTGGCCAGTACTTTGTTCACGCTCGGATGCAGGATGTCGCCTGCAATGACGCGCAGCAGAGTGCGATGCCCCTGTAGACCTTGCGGACTCCCCTCGACCAGGGGTATTGTTTTCACCTTTGCGTCTGCCTTCGCCCTCTGCGTGTGCGGGTTCTTGGCGAGCAGAATCAGCACGACGTCTCTCCTGGACACGCCTGTTAACAGTGTTAGCAGTTTGCACCGCCTGACGAGCAATATCTCTGAAGAAATGCTGGTTTGCTTGCTGTGCAGAATTACTGGCGGCATTCACGTGTCGAGGAGCGCGGTACGGGGAAGAGTGTTTGGCGTGGTGATGGTGCTGTCCTGTTGCTTGGATGTTTGCTGGTCTGTCTTGTAGCGGCACAACGCGAGCATGGGGTCCACTTTGAGCTAGGGGTTGACCCTGTGGAAGTGCAGCTACGATTGGCCAGCCAGGGGTCACAGGATGAGGCCCAAAAAGACCAAAGTTTCCCCCTTGAGACATTCCTTGGCCAGGCTGATGCATTCCTTGGCCATGTGGAGGCATTCCCTGGACATGTGGAGGCATTCCTTGGCCATGTGGAGGCATTCCTTGGCCAGGTGGAGGCATTCCTTGGCCATGTGGAGGCATTCCTTGGCCATGTGGAGGCATTCCTTGGCCATGTGGAGGCATTCCTTGGCCAGGTGGAGGCATTCCTTGGACATGTGAAGGCATTCCTTGGCCATGTGGAGGCATTCCTTGGCCAGGTGGAGGCATTCCTTGGCCAGGTGGAGGCATTCCTTGGACATGTGGAGGCATTCCTTGGCCAGGCGGAGGCATTCTTTGGCCAGGCGGAGGCATACCTTGGCCAGGTGGAGGCATGCCTTGGCCAGGTGAAGACATTCCTTGAACATGTGGAGGCATTCCTTGACCGGGTGGAGGCATTCTTTGGCCATGTGGAGGCATTCCTTGGCCAGGTGGAGGCATTCCTTGGCCAGGTGGAGGCATTCCTTGGCCAGGTGAAGGCATACCTTGGCCAGGTGTAGGCATTCCTTGGACATATGGAGGCATTCCTTGGCTATGTGGAAGCATTCCTTGGCCATGTGGAGGCATTCCTTGGCCATGTGGAGGCATTCCTTGGCCAGGTGAAGGCATACCTTGGCCAGGTGGAGGCATTCCTTGGACATATGGAGGCATTCCTTGGCTATGTGGAAGCATTCCTTGGCCAGGTGGAAGCATTCCTTGGCCAGGTGGAGGCATTCCTTGACTAGGTGGAAGCATTCCTTGGCCATGTGGAGGCATTCCTTGGCAATGTGGAGGCATTCCTGGTCCATATGGAGACATTCCTTGGCCAGGTGGAGGCATTCCTTGGCCAGTGGAAGGCATTCCTTGACCAGATGGAAGCATTCCTTGGCCAGATGGAAGCATTCCTTGGCCATGTGGAGGCATTCCTTGGCCAGGTTGAGGCATTCCTTGGCCAGGTTGAGGCATTCCTTGACCAGATGGAAACATTCCTTGGCCAGGTGGAGGCATTCCTTGGCCAGGTTGAGGCATTCCTTGACCAGATGGAAACATTCCTTGGCCAGGTGGAGGCGTTACAAAGGGCCCAATTTGAGCTACACTTTGTCCATTCCAATTTGCATCCTGTCCATAGTGTGGAAAGTTTTGTCCGGCTTGAAGGCCATGCAAAGTAATCACTGGTGCTGGACAAATTTGATTAACGTGCGGTTCATTATCAGCATGCCACCCATGACTTTCTTGGTGGGGTGCTTGCTGCATGAGAGGTGGACAAGGAGGTGGTGGTCTTTGGGACGGCGGCTGTCCGTCCCAGCTCGACGGCTGGCTGCCAGGCACTGCAGGTGGAGCTAGTTTAACAGCCTGTCCGGGCACACGTCGAGGGTTCCTATTGCCTTTCGCTATACAGCCCAGTGTAGCTAACTGAGATTTTTT
>JACVVK020000144.1:882500-905000 GCA_018292915.2 Batillaria attramentaria
CTTGTGCCTTAGGACCTCATCCCTTGTAGAATAAGAAGTTCGAGTCTCTCCCACCCGGCCACCCCTTACACCCTCTCTCTCTCTCTCTCTCTCTCTGGCGTTAAGATTATTTAAAATCTGCGCATCTAATGTCTGTTGATAAAATACATTCGTGATAGGCATTACTTCACCTGCCATTAGGCTCAGCATAATTACAATGAACACGTTACCTTCCTAACGTAAGCTTGTTTAATTTCATTATAATGTAACTCATTTTGCTGCAAAAAAAAAGACCTTAGGAAGCAGCTATCTAGAATTTCACGTCAAAGACCTGGGCCCGCATGTAAAAGTCGGGGTTAGGGAGTTTAGCCCCGGGTTAGAGTCTAACCTCGAACTAAACTAGCTCTAGGGTTACATTTTTTCCGTCTTTTCTTCTTCTTTTTTTTTTCTTCTTTTTTTTCTCTTTTTTTTTTTTTGGGGGGGGGGGTGTTGTTTGTTTGTTTGTTTGTTTTTTTTGTTTTAAATCAGGAAGCGGGTGCATTCCAGCAAGGTGCCTAAGCCGTTATAGAAGGATTTTTGTCTTTCTTTCTTCGCTTCCTTTTTTTTTTTGTTTTTGTTTTTTTTTGGGGGGGGTTTATTTTGTCCTAGTCTGCATGAAATCTGGTACTCGTCTGGTACAGCGTTTGTTACCACGAAGCTAAACAAGTTCACCCAAGGTTCAAGAAACACCCACAGAAGAGAGCTCATTAAGCGTTCTAGCAGAGACTAATCCGCTGAAGCTGCCTAGAGTTGGTCTTGCGAACACTGGGCATGTCACTTACGCCAAGAAGTCAGAGGAGCTGAGATTTCCTTTCGGGAAATTGTGCGGACAAAATGAAGTCCGCCTTCAGATAGCTGAACGATTTTCCCAGGTTGCGCGTGCCGCATGTACTTACTTACTTACTTAGGCCCCTGGCTCCACGTGGAGCATAGGCCATCGACAACCCTTCGCCATCGCACTCTGTTCTGGGCTAATCTTGCCACTCCAGTCCAGTTGGTCCCCTGCTTATATAACTCTGCCTCAGTGTCCCGCCTCCAGCTGTTGCGAGGCCGGCCTCTCTTCCTTTTCCCTTGTGGGTTCCATGTCAGGGCTTGGCGTGTGGTGCTGGATGCTGGCTTCCTGAGGGTGTGTCCAATCCAGCCCCACTTCCTCCGCAGGATCTGCTTGGCCGCTGGTTCCTGCCCTGCTCGCTCCCACAGCTCTTCGTTCCGGATCTTCTCTGGCCATCGGATGTTGAAGAAATGTACGCATTGCCGCATGTACCGGCACCTAATTAGAGGTCAAAACGAAATCTAACAGGTGGGAATTCCTACCGCTCCTAGAGGTAAATGTTCCCGCGGTCATCGTTCTTTTAAACGCGCATATTCGGAGATCGCTGGACCACTTACAGAAGACAACGTTTCTTCTGGCGCAAATTTTGCATTTGTGACCCTCCACCACGAAATGAGTCTTCTTGTGCTATTTGTTCATGTTACAAGACGACTCATTTCGTGGTGGAGGGTCACATTTGTGTGTGCGACTGTACACTCGATGCAGGTCAAAGAATGCTATTGCACGAGGCCGCCTCAAAATGCCTATATATGTTGTTGTTGTTGTTGTTGTTGTTGTTGTTGTTGTTGTTGTTGTTTTGGCAAATCTCCTTTATTACAAGCATACACAATACAATACAGTACACAATACAGTATATGTAAAAAGGAAAGGAAAGAAAGAAAACAACAACAAATGTATCCAATACATCCCTCAGTAAGTTATTAAGATATAAGTAAATAAAGAAAGAAAGAAACACATACACAATAACAGGTAACACGGTGACCATCCAAAGCTGGGCAAAGGGAAGGAGACACATACATATACATAGGACAACAATTATATTCCCTGTTATCCTCAGGCATCATGTTCACCTCTAAAAATACTTCGATCTAGAAACAGAAATTACCATGCACGGACCATTCAAGGGAATGCAACTGACAGGAGTTAAAAAAAAATGAATGTCTCCATTCCGCTCAGGCCTCAATAGATTAATGTAAGTATACTTTCTGTTTAGGCCAGAAAGCCACTTCACTGAAATCCACTCGCGTCACCTATGCCTCTCTTGTGCACAAAAAGTCCCAGCTTCACTGGCAGCTTGCCTCCTCTTGCAACCCCCTGGCATGTACCTTGCCCTACAAAAGACAAAAATCACGAAAATCACACTTTTTTTCCGTGACAACAAAAATCACTACAAACTGGCACACTCGCCAAACAGAGTCCTTAACACTTTCAGCCCTGCCACCGTATCACCTACGGTCTACAGACCCTAACAATAATATGCGTGCATGTGACCGACTCTCATACGCTCTGCACAGTGGAAGATTCCCCTATAGGATGGATCCAATACTTCTTGAGAAATAGGGTTTTGTATGCAAGAGCCCAGCTTCAGATGTAGCACACTTGAAAAAACTCCCAGGCAGAGAGCGTTATCGCTGTTGAGATTCCTTCAGGGCTGAAAGGGTTAAAATGAACACTGCGCTTGACCCCACGGTCAGTTTGTGTTATTACATCTGCATGGAGCTCACGATGCAGCAAACTGACGTCTGGTGGCTGTGTCAGCGAAACTTTAAACGGTACGAAGCTGTGCTATGCAGCGATCGACCGCAACGCTTTAGCCGACGCCTCGCTTTTCGCTTTGCTTGAAGCAGTGTGGTGGCTCAGTGCTAAGTCTGTCAAAGGGTGTGACCATTCATGTGTGTGTGTGGTACGATGACACTACGGCTCAGTTGGTATAGTTTGCCTGTTAGGAGGTGCAAATGTATACCAGTCAATTCCGTTGATATTTCGCATTAAGTAACGTCGTAGAACACGTGACTTCACCTCGCCAGACCCCGGAGTACATTTGCAACCCCCCCCCCCCCCCCCCCCCCCCCCCCGCGTTGCGGGGATACAGTAGCCCATGTTAGTGGACGACTGGAGTTTATTTGCCCCTCCTGCGCATGACTGGTATACATTTGCACCTCCTAACGGGCAAACTGTACCAACTGAGCGACACCATCAGACAGTTCAACCAGAACGATTTGCCGGGGAAGATCTGCTTTTAAAGGAGCTAACGCTACCATCTGTATGCTCAAGATCGTTCTTCGCTGTTTTTGTGGTATCTATCGCAACACCACTTAGATATTTAGACACAATGCTTACACGGAATACTACTACATGTACTACTACTACTACTACTAATGAGTATTGTATAGGCGCTTTACCCAATTTCATGAATCGGCTCAAAGCGCCGCGAACTGAACCCAACACGCACGCTCACGTGAATCACACGCATTCTCTCACACACTGGACATAAACACATTACAATCACGTGGTGCGAAGGGTCAGCTCAGCTATTTAAATTTCGGGATTCAGAATTGCAGTTATTTTTCAAATGTTGTGGGCTGAACATTTCCAAAGCAGAGGGGGAGGAAGCCGGAGTACCCGGAGAGAACCCCCGACGATTGGCCCGAGTGAACGGTGCCACATACGAGAAGGAAAAATTCTTTGCCCCGAGTGGGACTCGAACCCCTGACCTCTCGCACTGGTGACAAGTCTCTTAACCACTAGACCACCGACCGCCCCGGAACCAGCAGAAGCGTGCTCGACTACACCGAGTGTTCCCCTAGTGTAACAACAGTCGTAGAAGTTGAATGTTCCAACCGCTCGCACAAAGTGTAAACAAAATTGTATAGCATTAAGAGCTGTACTAAACATCAAGATAGAATATTTAGAATGTACAGACGCACTCACGAGCGAAATTGTTCCAAAAGATAAGATGGATTGGCAAAGACGGTATAAAGCCCGTTTAATAATTGCATTTTCATGCACACGCATCATAGACACGCACAGAGCACATAAAGAGCCCTAACCACTTCCGTGCGTGGTACTGGTGCGTGGTCAAAGTCAACGCACGGTTATATCCACGGTCCCCACACGCCCCCATGCTTGGCAGGATCGCAGTTGGGATCGTTAGGCGGGAACCGCGGTGGCACAGCGGTAGAGCTGTAGTACTGCAAGCGTTGGAGCAGATTCTTCACCACATCCGGGTACTGCTGCGACAAATCATACCGCTCTTCTGGGTCAGCCGTGATGTTGAACAGCCACACATTCTTGTCGGCGGAGGGGGAAGTGGAGAAGGGTGGATCAAAGGGGTAAGATGAGTAGGTGGAGGGTGGCAGTGGGTTGTCTTTCTCAGGGGGTGGGGTCCACTCTCCCTCCCCAGGGTCCCCGGTGATCAGCTTCATGTCCCCGGAGCGAATGGCAGCGCGCACGCGGGTGTCGAAGGCCCCAGGATACGAGGTGTCCCCGGCCGGATGGAACAGGATGTCGATGTTGTGCAGCAGCTCTGTCCGCGGGCTGGCCTTTCCTTCGCTGATCGTCGCCCACTGGTCGAACCCGTCCAGCGGTTTTACACCGCTGAGTGAAGCGCCAGCCAGCCCCAACAGCGTCGGGAACCAGTCAGACACGTGAATAAGGCCCCGGTTGATGACGCCTTTCTGCTTGATGAAGTTGCTGTGGACGAACCCCACGCCGTGAACTCCGCCCTCCCACAATGTGTCCTTGGTGCCTCTCAGTGGCCAGTTGTTGGCAGCATTACGTACCGGGCCGCCGTTATCTGTAGAGAAGACGAAGACGGTGTTGTCCCACAGTTCGGCGTCTAGCAGGGCCTCGGTCAGGTTCTTGACGCCTAAGGGAAAATAATAAAAGCAGTAGTAGCGCTAGTGGTAGGACAGGTAGTGACACTTGGAGTAGGAGTAGTAATAGTAGTAGTTAGCAGCAGTAGTGGTGGCGGTTACTCCAGTCTTTGCAACCATTTGAGATAGGAGGGTAGGATGGGTGTTCGGGAGTTTAACGTCCTTTTCCACCACCTATGGGTGATATCAAGGACGGGGCAACGAGAAAAAGGCCAGCACAAATATTTGGCCCACGCCGGGATTCGAACTGACGACCCGAGCATTGAAAGTCCAACGCTCTACCATTCGGCTATACCGTCTTAAGAACAGAAAGCACAGACTGATGAAAAAGAACACCGCGTTAACCTCACTTCACGAACAAACCAACCATAGAAGACATGCAGCTTCATGGACAAAATTTCTCACCTTCGTCCATACAGGCAACCATCCCAGCGTAGATCCTCCTTCTGACGTTCTGAATATCCTGGTATGGCTCCATGTAGGCGTCCGGCACCTGGAGAGGAGCGTGGACAGACTGGTAGGCCAGGTAGAGGAAGAGCGGTTTGGAGGGCGGGTGGTTCTTCACGATGTTCACAGCCTGCCTGGTGAAGAGGTGCGTTGAATAGGTACCGTTCTCGGAGAACACTGGTGTAGTGTTGTCGCGAAGATCCAGTCCACACCCTATATTTTTATGCACACACACACACACACACACACACACACACACACACACACACACACACACACACACACACACAAGGCTGCCTTTTAGTGCTAGTTGGACGCTGCATCCCTCGTGGGTATCGCCGGATGCTCACCTGATGAGGGTTCCATTGACCCGAAACCATGGCCGTGAGCAGCAAGAATCACCAATTCATATGGCCTTGGTTGTACCGACCATTTTCCTCCCGGTGGGAGGGGAAAGGGGGCCCTATGAATGGTGAGATACCCTTAGATCTGTTAGACGTTTCAGCGGTAGGATGGTAGGTTCACCCCCCCCCCACCCCCCCACCCCCCCTCTATTGTGGCTTGTAGCCAATATAGGGCAAGGCGGACTTGTCTAATGGCATAAAAAGCACATATCTCCTAGATCTAGGGAGCGCTCTCAGCTTCACTTACTTCCCCTACTTTCAAACTGACCCCTGATTCAGCGCATGTTTTCGGCTTTAGCGACGCCTTTGTTCCTGTCCATTCTCTCTCTCTCTCTCTCTCTCTCTCTCTCTCTCTGTGTGTGTGTGTGTGTGTGTGTGTGTGTGTGTGTGTGTGTGTGTGTGTGTGTGTGTGTGTGTAAAATATGGGAGGTAAGTAAAGCTGAGAGCGCTTCCTAGATCTAGGAGATGTGTGCTTTGTATGCTACTGGACAAGTCCGCCTTGCCCCTATGTTGGCTACAAGCCACAGTGAGGGGGGGGGGGATTGAGGGGAATCTACCATCCTACCGCTGAAACATCTAACAGATCTAAGGGTATCTCACCATTCCTAGGGCCCCCATTCCTCTCCCACCGGGAGGAAAATGGTCGGTACAACCTAGGCTGGTGAGTATAGCCGCTCATGACCTTGGTTTCGGGTCGATGGGACCGTCATCAGGTGAACATGCGGCGATACCCCCATCTCCCCACCCCCCTCACTGTGGGGCATGTTGTAGCCGCATGTTACACGAGAAACACGGAAAAAACACCATGTTCGCTTATTGTTCGGACTAAAAACACTCCCGTGTGACATCAGCCTTAGACACCTGGACACTTGTGCTCACACCTGCACAGTGACAGCATACTATCAAGACGCGCCAACAACCATCTTACAATCTTCTCCACTTATGTTGTAACAGTTGCGGAGAGCCGGATAGCCTAATGGTAGAGCGTTGGACTCTCAATGCTCGCGTCGTGAGTTCGAATCCCGGCTGGGGCCAAATATTTCTGCTGGCCTTTTTCTCGTTGCCCCGTCTTTGATATCACCCATACGTGGTGGAAAAGGACGTTAAACTCCCAAACACCCACCCACCCACCCTTGTAACAGTTGATGTGGTTGTAGTACGACTCAGAACCAGTCAGGTAGCCGTAGAAGGAGTCAAAGCCGCGGTTGGTAGGCAGGTACTCCTGCTTGTAGAACCCCAGGTGCCATTTGCCCACAGCATGTGTCGCGTAGCCAGCCTCACGCATTTTGTCGGCCAGTGTCGGGCTGTCCAGTGGAAGAGCGTTCGGCTGGGAGGGCCGGATGATGCTGTGTTGGAGGCCTGCATGGTGCCACGGAAGCAAAGGACATTACGGTCAGATGATGATGACGACGACGACGACGATGATGATGATGATGTGTGTGTGTGTGTGTGTGTGTGTGTGTGTGTGTGTGTGTGTGTGTGTGTGAGAGAGAGAGAGAGAGAGAGAGAGCTTACCACTGATCGTCACCATAAACGCCTCCTGGTCGGGCATTTTAAAATCAGCTGGCTGTAGTAGTAGATTTTCAGTACGTCTTAGTAACAGGGCAAAAACGTGGAGGATATCCGAAACCACAGACGTTGATATTAATATTTATCAACCCCCGCGGCAGCCAGTCCTTTGAAGTCCCCTGTGTGTTATGTTTCCGTAAACCACAAGTCTTTTGTCTTTTGGTTTTCTTTTGGGTCTTCTTCCAAATTGCGCGCCTTCGAAGAATGTTCTAGAACATTCTTCGGGCCGCCCTTAGCCTATAAAAGTAACCCCGTGCTTTGTCGGGGGACGCTGTTTTGGTTTTACCACAGCTGATAGGTAACTTTGGGTCAGGGCTAGGAGTTAGGGGCTAGGGGGAGGTTTTCATTAGGGCTTTCTTCATTGTTATTGTTAGGAAACGAGTAGGTATGGCCGTGGTTTTTACCCGGTGCAAAACGCGATGGGTAGAGGGGTAGGAGTTAGGACATTGAATGCGTGTGAGTGTATATATGCTTGCAAATTATAGTCATTCCTGTAATACAATTATGTGGAACAGTTATTGATCGTCGTCCAGTGGGTGAGTGTGTGAGTGTGTGAAACTAGAAGTGAGAAAGTCAGAGACAGGTCGTTTCATCTCCAGTACCATTCTGGCCTTGCCGAACGGTCGCTAAAACACAACAAAGAGAGAAGTGCTAGACTATCACAGCCATCACAATAGGCCCCGTAGGGGAGGGTGGGAGGGTGTTTGGGAGTTTAACGTCTTTTTCCACCACATACGAGGTCCCGTAGGGACTGAAACAAACCGAGAAAAACATGAATATCTACACGGTCCTATTACACGCGTATTAATTTTACAACCAGAAACAACATAAAGCTTAAGCTCAGGTGGTGATTAGTGTCAAGGCTAAATTTACTTGCCTGTACTAATACCCGACTTCATGGGTGTTGAGCGCGAAGTACATTAACGCACGTACACGACGGGTACCTTCAAAATAATCGAAGACACAAACTTGCACAATGTGCATAGCTGTACACACATTCACAGTCATGCGAACCTACCAGTGTGTATCTGGTACCGTCCTGACATGAGTTGACTGCGTGTAGGGGTACAGATGGGCTGAACGTAGTAATTCTCCAGCCTCACTCCCTCACTCGCCAGGCGGTCCAGGGTAGGAGTTCGAATCCTCGATCCGTGGTAACCCACGTCATGGTAACCGTAATCGTCGGCTAGAACGAACACGATGTTGGGTTGCCGCGATGGCGCGGCGGGATACGCAGGGATGTCTTTTGTATCACCGACGACCCCGTATATTGCAGCAGTGGCAAAAGTGAATAAAATCAAACACTGCTTGAATGACGTCCTTCTCATTTTAGAATGTTTTGCCTTGGTTAAGGACACGCTTGTTAAACAAAATGGCCCCGGTCACACGAAGTTCGCTCTAACAGAAACCAAAAAAAAAAAAAAAAAAAAATCCAACGGTCAAACGAAGTGCCTCACAGATTCAAAACTGATCAAACAAAGTGCCACTTTTTGGTCAAACGAACAAATAAGCATACCACTGTTTGGTCAAACGAAGCGCCACTAGCAGCGGGTCGAAATCGAAGAAACTTGGGCTCGCTCTCTCTCCATTTCTCAGTGGAACAAAGGGCCCCCGATTTCACCGGTTAAACGGGATCTTGCTAGTTTCAGCAGTCTAGACAGTGTCAAAAGTGTTTGTGGGCTATACGTCATTACTGTGGCATGAGTGAGTTCTTCAAAGGTCCACTTAGACACACAGCAGTAAATTTTGTCACCATCTTGCCGATCTAGCTTCATACCGCCACCCTGCTAAGTTCAAGGCCCGTATGTAAAACTCGAGGTTAATTTAACCCACGGCTACGGACCTAACCCAGACTAGGACAAAAGAAACCCCAAAACAAAATTAAATTAAAAAAGGAAGCGAAGAAAGAAAGACAAAAATCCTTCTATAACGGCATAGGCACCTTGCTGGAATGGACCCGCTTCATGATTTAAAACAATAAACAGAAAATTTAACACTAGAGCTAGCTCAGTTCGAGGTTAGACTCTAACCCGGGGTTAAACTCCCTAACCCCGACGTTTACATGCGGGCCCACAGAACGACCCATAAATTATCTCTCTTACAGAGTTTGGGTTAAGTCAAATACTTTCAGCCATCGCTTTTAACTGAAACAGAAAGTTCGAGGGAGAGAGGGGGGGGGGGGGTTGACGTCCTTTTCCACCACGTCTGGCTGATATCAAAGACGGGGCGACGAGGAAAAGGCCTGCAAAATTAATTTATTTGGCCCCAACCGGGATTGGAACTCACGACCCGAACATTGCAAGTCCAACGCTCTACCATTCGGCTATCCCGGCACCCAAGAAAGTTCAAAGACGGTTGAACTTTAGCAAAGGCCTTAATGGGACCATGCTTATTGCGCTGTAAAAAGTTCTACATGAGTCGTGACTCTCATTAAAAAGAAAGTAGAAACTGCATGTGTACGCATACCTCGCATTATAGCCCAGCCGGGAAGGTATTCTGTAAACCATTCCCTCGAACTGACATCTGCAATAAATGTTATTGAGCTTTTCAGGACCAACGTTGTGGAACACATTCACACATTACGCATTTGTTGTGCTAATGTTGAGCAACAACATGGAACATCAAGGTAATCGACATAAGGACATGTTGCCACATATCGGGCTCGAACAAATTTAAGCCGTCTTTACATTTCAATCCATTTTTATTCACGCCAATTTCTCCGCCATGCTTTTCTGTAAACTGGCACGTACGTACGTTTCTGCTTGTTGTGCTCTCTTACAATGTAATGCTGTTTACTGTTTGAAGGCGATCCTTCAATGAATGAAAAAATGTTTAAAGCAAAGCTAAGTTTTGGATAATTATTGCCATGAGATATCTGTGAATATTGTCTTTGAAGCAGAGTAAAGTGAATACTACAACACCGTAGGGAAATCAGTTCCAAATCTGTGGTCCTGAAAAACGAAACGATACTTTGTGTCGATGTCAGTATCTCCCTGGTGAGGTGCCTTAAAGTGTAGAGAAGGTCCAGCGTGTAATCAGGGACCAACCTGATCCCCCGAGAGAGAGAGAGAGAGAGAGAGGGGAGAGAGAGAGAAAGAGAGAGAGAGATGATCCCCCGAGAGAGAGAACCTGATCCCCCGAGAGAGAGAGAGAGAGAGAGAGAGAGGGGGGGAGAGAGAGAGAGAGAGAGAGAGAGAGAGAGATCCTTTGATTTTACAACGGAAGAAGTGACAGGCATACATAGACCATTTTCAAATTTGCCGTTGCTACACTACCATAAAAAAGAGAATTGAAAAGAAGAAAATGAAGAAAAGGAAAAAAACATACATAAGACCATGAAATCGCACGCGCGCGCACGCACACACACACACACACACACACACACACACACACACACACACACACACACACACACACACACATCTGCATGCTCGCGCGGCAAGCATAATTAAACACAAAATCATTATATCAGTTATGATGTACATACTCATGGGACTAGCGCGGAGAGATAGAGATAGAGAGAGTCCACGTTTCAAGTCTACAGTTCATACTCGTTATGGTAGTGGCACTTTACGACCCAGTGGTATTCTTATTAATTTTGGCCAAAACAATTGTCACTTGGTCAGTCAATTTTTCAATCTGAGTGGCACTTTTCCTTGACCGAAGGATTTGGATTTTTCGTTTCGATACAAAGGGACGGTTTATCGAGCAGCCACCTAGTGACCTACCTTTGCCAACACATTGCAACAGCGCAGACTGGCGCATGCTCACATTTCAGACGTAAAACTTTTTTCGGGAGGAATCGCCGTCGAAATGTTGACAGCAGCCGTTTTGCTTACCACCCTCCCCATTCCCCCCCCCTCCCCCCCTCTACAAGCTGTGCACTATATCTGTCTAATAAAAAAAATGTAACCTGACAAGTCCTCCTTATTGGCCCTGTGTAGGTCGAACGATACGGCGTGTGTCTGTTTTGAGATTTATGTTAGCTGTTTCAGTATGGATTTTGTTTTCTCTTGCGAGACATAAGTCTGTCAGAGAGAGAGAGAGAGAGAGAGGGGGGGGTTACTTTAACCTTACCATCTTTAATTTAATATTCAATATTCAATAATTCTTTATTGTCCTCAAGAGGAGGCAATTCGGTTGCGGCGTAAGAACAGACAACCACCACATACACAATATAACATGTCCCAATAGTTAAATATGTAATTTTGTTTGATCAAAATTTTTATCATTGTTTGGTTGAATCACTTCCGTCGGAAAATAAAGTTCGTTCGTTCGTTCGTTCGTTCGTTCTACGTGGTGTCGGTAGATCGGTTACAATGAACGTGGCGTTATTCCCACGGTCCCCACACGCCCCCATGCATGGCGGGATCACAGTTGGGATCGTTAGGCGGGTACCGCGGTGGCACGGCGGTAGAGTTGTAGTACTGCAAGCGTTGGAGCAGCTTCTTCACCACATCCGGGTACTGCTGCGACAGATCATGCCGTTCTTCTGGGTCAGCCGTGATGTTGAACAGCCACACATTCTGGGCGTCGGCGGAGGGGGAGTCTGAGGAGAAGGAGGTCGGAAGTAGGTTGTCTTCCTCAGGGGGTGGGGTCCACTCTCCCTCCCCAGGGTCCCCGGTGATCAGCTTCATGTCCCCGGAGCGAATGGCAGCGCGCACGCGGGTGTCGAAGGCCCCAGGATACGAGGTGTCCCCGGCCGGGGGGAACAGGATGTCGATGTTGTGCAGCAGCTCTGTCCGCGGGCTGGCCTTTCCTTCGCTGATCGTCGCCCACTGGTCGAACCCGTCCAGCGCTTTGGTACCGTTGAGGGACCCGCCAGCCAACCCCAACAGCGTCGGGAACCAGTCGGACACGTGGATGAAGCCCCGGTTGATGACGCCTTTCTGCTTGAGGAGGTCGCTGCGGACGAACCCCACGCCGTGAACTCCGCCCTCCCACAGTGTGCCCTTGGCGCCTCTCAGTGGCCAGTTGTTGGCAGCCGCCCAGACCGGGCCGCCGTTATCTGTGGAGAAGACGAAGACGGTGTTGTCCCACAGTCCGGCGTCCTGCAGGGCCTCGGTCAGATTCTTGACTCCTTAGAAGAAATAATAAAAGTTGTAATTAGACTGGTACTAGTAGTAGCAGTAATAGTAAGAGGTAATAAGAGGACTGCTAGTGATAGGTTTAGTAGTGGTGGTAGTAGTAGGTGTAGGGGTGAGCGGTGGTCTAATAAATGTCGCGTCGGACTTACCTGCTGCGCTACTGAACTGCAACGCGGCGATGCGCGCGGTCCGAATTTCCATAGTAACTAAATAGCTCTCTCACCTTCATCCATACAGGCAACCATCCCAGCATAGATCCTCCTGCTTTTGTTCAGAATGTCCTGGTATGGCTCCATGTAGGCGTCCGGCACCTGGAGAGGAGCGTGGACAGACTGGTAGGCCAGGTAGAGGAAGAGCGGTTTGGAGGGCGGGTGGTTCTTCACGATGTTCACCGCCTGCCTGGTGAAGAGGTGCGCTGAGTAATTCCCGGTCTCAGAGAACACTGGTGTAGTGTTGTCGCGAAGATCCAGTCCACACCCTTGTGGAGAATAGATATTAGTACAATGCTTTTATTGTTTGTTTGTTGATTTATTTCTTTACGATCGCAATCACAAAGAGTTGGGTGAGCACTTTGTCCAAACCCTTATTGACCTTATTAGAAAGTTTAAGGGATGACCCTTGAAAACTGACAAAGCCACGGACGTTTGAATGAAAAGTGTGTGTGTGTGTGTGTGTGTGTGTGTGTGTGTGTGTGTGTGTGTGTGCACCTCCAGCGTATGGAGAAGGATCAGATAAAGGGGCACGTTGACGCGTGGTCATTTTGATAAGGGGTGCATGTGGTTTGTAGAGCAAAGATAGTTACTGGTGAAGTTGGCGGCAGGCGCATGTGGTTCTGAATGAGAGAGAGGCAAGGCTCACGATTTAGTTCATATCATAGCAACTACAGCCCGCAAATGGTTCATATTTTGCACACCTCTAAATGGTATCATGTTCTTGTCACCGCTATAAGCCTAGGTCGGTCTATGAACTTAAAAGACCTGCGGAATGCATCTTTGAACTACAAATATGCGCAAACAAACATCTTACAGTCGGATCCACTTCTGTCGTAACACCTGGTGTGGTTGAAGTACATCTCAGAACCAGTCAGGTAGCCGTAGAAGGAGTCAAAGCCGCGGTTGGTAGGCAGGTACTCCTGCTTGTAGAACCCCAGGTGCCATTTGCCCACAGCATGTGTAGCGTAGCCAGCCTCACGTATTTTGTCGGCCAGTGTCGGGCTGTCCAGTGGAAGAGCGTTCGGCTGAGAGGCCCAGATGATGCCGTGTTGGAGACCTGGCACCAAGCAAGCAACAAGAGTGTAAACTTAAGGTTCCATTAGAAAGACGTTGGTGTATAATTATGTCATTGACGGGTACTTTTGAATTCTCCAAGATGTACGGGGCGGCGGAGAGGAGCAGTAAGAGGTAACGAAGGGATTGGTGGGTGTTTGGGAGTTTAACGTCCAATTCCACGACGTATGGGTGATGTCAAAAACAGGACAACACGTAGGGTAGGGCCGCAGTAGGGTAGGGCCGCAGTATGGTATGGTATGGTATTACTTACTTAGGCCCTTGGCTCCACGTGGAGCATAGGCCATCGACAACCCTTCGCCATCGCACTCTGTTCTGGGCCAGTCTTGCCACTCCAGTCCAGTTGGTACCCTGCTTACATAGCTCTGCCTCAGTGTCCCGCCTCCAGCTGTTGCGAGGCCGGCCTCTCTTCCTTTTCCCCTGCGGGTTCCATGTCAGGGCTTGGCGTGTGGTGCTGGATGCTGGCTTCCTGAGGGTGTGTCCAATCCAGCCCCACTTCCTCCGCAGGATCTGCTTGGCCACTGGTTCCTGCCCCGCTCGCTCCCACAGCTCTTCATTCCGGATCTTCTCTGGCCATCGGATGTTGAAGATGCGCCTCAGACAGGTGTTGAGAAATGTCTGGATCTTCTGCTGCATCGTCTTCGTTGTCCTCCATGTTTCGCATCCGTAGAACAGAACTGACTTCACGTTGGAGTTGAAGATGCGAAGTTTGGTTCTTATGCTGACAACTTTGGATGCCCAGACGTTCTTCAGCATGACCATTGCTGCCCTTGCCTTGCCGATTCTGGCTGTGACGTCTCGGTCTGTGCCTCCCTGTCCATCAACCACACTCCCCAGGTAGACAAAAGACTCCACCTGCCTGATGGGCTCTCCACCGACTGTGACTGGTGTGTTGGCAGTGGTGTTGATCTTCATCAGCTCGGTTTTCTTCCTGTTGATCTTGAGCCCTGTTCCGGCTGATGTGGCTTCCAGGCGCGTAGTCTTGTCCTGCATCTGGCTGTGGCTGTGAGACAGGAGCGCCAGGTCGTCCAGCTGCGTCCAGAGTGTCCACTGTATCCCGTTTTTCCTGCCTGCTGTAGTGGTCTTCATGATCCAGTCGATGACCAGGAGGAAGAGAAACGGGGACAACAGGCATCCCTGGCGGACTCCAGTCTTCACCTCGAAGCTTTCTAACAACTGTCAAGCATGGGCAATCCTGCAGCTCATGTCTTGGTAGGTGCACTGGATCAAGGAGATGATCTTCCCAGGAACTCCATAGTGCCTTAACAGCTTCCACAGTGCCTCTCTGTCTACACTGTCGAAAGCCTTCTCATAGTCTATGAAGTTGATGTAGAGAGGGGAGTTCCACTCCAGTGACTGCTCCACAATGATGCGTAGGCTGGCAATCTGGTCAGCGCAGGACCTGTTCCTGCGAAAGCCCGCCTGCTGGTCTCGGAGCATGGGGTCGACTGCCTCTCTCATCCTCTCCAGTAGAATTCTGTTGAGAACCTTGCCTGGCACTGACAGGAGCATGATCCCTCGGTAGTTGCTGCAGTCCCTGAGGTCCCCTTTCTTTGGCAGCTTGATGACGATCCCTTCTTTCCACTGGGCTGGCACCTCTTCCTTCTCCCAGATCTTGCTGAATAGGCTGTGCAGCATGTTGACGGCTGTCTCTGTGTCTGCTTTGATGGCTTCTGCTGGTATCTCGTCCGGCCCTGCAGCTTTCCCATTTCTCAGTGTATGGTATGGTATGGTATGGTATATACCATACGGTATGGTATGGTATAGTATGGTATGGTTTTCCATATGTCCGTCTTCTTTCTAACGCTTACAACGCTGCAGGGCTGGAGGACCAATTCCGCTGCTAAAGAATACCTGCTGATGCTCAGCGTTACTTAATTAATTTTACAAACCTCCATCCTGTTACTCTTTCTGGTGCGTAATGCTAACATTGCAAGACGAATGCATGTCGATACAATTTCGACACAAACTTGCAAATTGTGCATATCTGTTCACACGTTCACATGCGAACCTACCAGTGTGTATCTGGTACCGTCCTGACATGAGCTGACTGCGTGTAGGGGTACAGATGGGCTGCACGTAGTAATTCTCCAGCCTCACTCCCTCACTCGCCAGGCGGTCCAGGGTAGGGGTTCGAATCCTCGATCCGTGGTAACCCACGTCATGGAAGCCATAGTCGTCGGCTAGAACGAACACGATGTTGGGTGGCCGCGATGGCGCGGCGGGATACGTAGGGACGTCTTTCGTCGCACCAAAGACTCCACATATTGCAGCAGCCTCAAAAGTGAGTAAAATCAAACACAGTGTGCGTGACATGCTTCCCATGTACAAATGTGCTTGCTTGTGCAAAGGATCTGTCTGTCGTCCAAGCAGTACGCTATTATCTATCTAAATCAAGAGATTAAAAATAATCTGACAAGACCTTTTCGACGGTGTGTAGGTCAAACGATAAGGTGTCTGTCTATTTTAAGATTTAAACGGTCATATTCCAGGATTACTAGGTTCCACAGAGGCCGACATTTGTTTTGGAACAGTTGCGTTCTTGAGTGCGCTCCAAATAGTTTTATCTTACGATCAAAGAAGTTTGGTCAGCGTAGTTTTTCATACCAGGGTCAGATATGCAGACACAAAACCATCCATCAAGCAAAACCTGAAAACCCACCTCTTCACTGCCCTCAGCCAATAGCTGTTGCCACATCATCGTCTTGCTGGTCGTGTGTGTGTGTGTGTGTGTGTGTGTGTGTGTTGTTGTTGTTGTTCTTGTTGTTGTTCTTGATCCAGCCTCCCGGTACTTTTAATTTACCTTACGTTTCAATGTCACTTGTCGGCACCTTCGTGTCTCAGTGCACAGCAGGAAATCAGGCGACGGTGAGAACACGTACAGTACTCACTGAGAAAGTTTCCGACCGAGAAAGTGTCACGCTGTTGTTTTTAAACGAAAATAGTTCGTGTAGCTCTTACACGCAGAACAGTATTTGTTTTCGAAAACGTTCACCCGCTTTCATTTTTTTATATCATTATTGCAACGCGACTGCTAATAAAATACATCGTTTCATTCTTACAGTCTTACAAAAATGCTCTTCTCAAGCACCTGCAGATGTATGGTTTGCGAATATACTAATATTACTTTGGTTTGACAAATGATCAATGAAAAGTTTCAGTCAAAGAACGCGTCGTATTCTTGCTTTCGCCCCAACCCTCTCCCCCCGCCTTCCACCACCCCCCCCCCCCCAGGCCACCTCCTGCTTCTTTTACTCCCTCATCCCCTGCCCACATCACCCGCACCCCCCTCCACCCCCTCAATCCCTCGCCTCATGTCTCTCTCATCCGCCCCGCAAGTATGGCCGCCACCAACACTTCGACAATTTTAGAGAACGGAAATCGTGTCCAAATCGTGTTATAAGGAGTGCATGATTTGTAGTGTTGCGTGATTCTGCCCGACATGTGTGCAGGGTGGAGGTGGTTAGGGTGAAGGAGGGGGGAGGGAGGTAATTTTGTCACTTCCGGAACTGCAGCAGGCGCGAGGAAATGGCTGCCAATGTTTACTTATTGACGGAGTCCCGGCGTTCGTCAAAACTAAACGAAAGAAAAGAATTGTTTTTCAAAGTTTGATGGAAGAATAATAGAAATGAATTTTTAAAAAAAACCCATAAGGCATGTCATGTCACAGATGGTGGTGGTGGTGGTGGTTTTCAGGGCTTTTTCTCGAAAGGGGTGTAGTAATTATTTCATTAGTGTTGATGATGATGATGATGTGTGTTTCTCTGCAAGCGTGTGTGTGTGTGTGTGTGTGTGTGTGTGTGTGTGTGTGTGTGTGTGCACCCTCGCCCCCCCCCCCTCCCCTGCCCCATGCCCCTCCACCATTTCCGCTCGGCAGGGCGACCCCCTCCTTACCACCTCTTCATGCACACAGAAGTAGTATGTATGTATGTATGTTTCAGCGGTAGGATGGTAGATTTCCCCCCCCCCCTCCACTGTGGCTTGTAGCCAGTATAGGGCAAGGCGGACTTGTCCACTGGCATACAAAGCACACATCTCCTAGATCTAGGGAGCGCTCTGAGCTTTACTTACTTCCGAGATATATGTTGGCCGGTGTGGTGAGCTTGATTAACTGTCTCGTTTCATGTACCCCCAACGAGGTTTTGAAATAAACACTTTGACTTTGACTTGACATGACTTGAAAGATTCGTGATGCAACGGCAGCCCTTTACGTTATTAATTTTTGCATACAACCACCCCCACCCCCACCCTGCCCCCGCCGTCCAACCACCCCAAGGCCCCCTCTCCCGCTCACCTAAGCGATCCCCCTCCCGGCCGACCCACTTTCTCAACTACACAGACAGATTCATGCTGAAATAACGACCATAATCTTTAGCCTGGTGTCACCATCGTCACGTGCTGTTTTGCGTGACACAGACAATTCTGAGGGAATTAGTTCAACGAACACTCTGCGCGGACTGTCGTTGTCTGGCTGTACTTTGAGCGCGTCTCTGTTGACGTGTCTACGGCCGATAGTTCTACGAGTCGATATTCGATAATCCTACGGTCGAGGGTGGGTGGGTGTTTAGGAGTTTAACGTCCTTCTCCACCACGTGTGGGTGATATCAAAGACGGGGCAGCGACGAAAAAGCCAGCACAAATCTTTGGCCCCAACCGGGAATCGAACTCAAGACCCAAGCATTGGAAGTCCAACGCTCTACCATTCGGCCACCCCGGCTCCGTCCTACGGTCGATATAGTTCTACGTGTCGATAGTCCAACGGTCGATAGTTCTACGTGTCGACAGCCCAACGATTTTATGTATTTTTGTATCTATAGCCCGTTTTTGAAATAGTCCTTCAGTCCATAATCCTACACTTACTCAAAGTCTTGTTAGTCATACGTGTTAGTCCTACGTGTCGATAGTCCTACCGGAAAAAAAGGGAGCATCGGACTATCGACACGTAGCACTAATGGCACGTTGGACTGACGAGACTTCTGTCACAGTTGCAGAGTTTTCAGCGCTTCGGGGACCCTTATAATACAAGAGCACGAGTCTGCCGTGACATTATTTGGCTTTTGGTCAGCGAGCGAGATACATCGCTACAGTGTCTAGCGGATGTTGAGTGCTACACGATTTTTCTCGCTCAGTGTCAAAACGCAAACTGAGCTGTGAAATCAGGCTGCCCTTGGCTTTTATTGGGGGTTCAGGGACGCGCTGAAAACTCTGCAACTGTGACAGAGTTGACTATGCTTGCACGATCGACTCTGTGAATGTTTTTTCACACTTCGGAAAGCTTTTTGTTGGGAGCTTAGATCTTTAAGACTTTGGTGCACTTTGGTGCTCCCAGTTTTCAACGTTCTTGAAGTACTCATTCCGTGTAACCCCGACACATCTAACACAGAGAGGGTGAAACAAACGAGGACTTCCCGAAATTTTAGTCGATAATTTCTCCCGGTTTTCATTACAAACAAGGAGAAATGGACGGACACACGCAAATCCGAAGGTCTTGACGTAAATCAGCGGGCTACTCTGGTTTCAGTGTAAAGGTCACGGCTTTTGGATCTTGTGACAAGGATGACAGGCCGCCTCGCCGTCTGAAAGTCTAACATAAAGGCGCTGTACACCCATTTTCTCTCACTGGGGCCAGTGGCAGTGGCTCAGTGCAAGATACAAGATTCACGAGTACTTCATTGATCCCTCGAGGGAAACTGCTTTTCTGTCCAATTACAAAAAAAAAATATAAAATAGAAATAGGTAACTGGCGATATAAAACAAATAAAAGGATATTTGAGTATAAAACAGATTCACTCTTTCTGACTAGACTAGGATTATCGAGTCTTCAAATAAACTGCTGTTACAATTCAAAACTTGAAATAATCCTGGCATGCAAGCACTAACAGAATGGCTTGTCTATAAAGAATTTTTTTCATATTGAGACAATAATGTTTATTCTTGACTTATCTTAACTTGTGGTGTCAGCTACTTCGACCCCGAGACTGGGAGAAAGTAAAACATAAAATGTGCTGACTCCTAAGGTTGCCCGTCCCCCCCTCCCCCCCCCCCCCCTCCGTGACAGCGTCTGCAATGCTGCCACTGAGCCAACAAAAGCGTACTCGATGTCGATGGCGCGGTGACCACAACGAGCGCTCCTGCAGTGTAACAAAGGTGGTAGAATTTGAATGTTCGACCGCTCGCGCAAGGTGTAGACAACATTGTGTCGCATTAAGAGCTACTAATCATTAAGATAGAGTATTTCCAGCGTACTGGCGCACTCACGAGCGAAACTGCTTCAAAACATATTATTAAACTGGCTTAGCAAAGACGGAATTTGCCCGTGACCTGGCTGTCCGTCAGTTGTTGTTTTTTTGTTTTTTTGTTTTTTGTCGTTTTTTTGTTTTTTGTTGTTGTTTTTTTTTTTTTTGTCGAACGTGGTCGACAAGTTAGTCTGTGTCTGTAACTGTCAGTCGTTGTTATTGCCCCCCCCCTCCCCCCACCTCTCTCTCTCTCTCTCTCTCTCTCTCATTTCGTTTTTTGTTCTTCTTTCGTCTTCTCCCAGCCGAACGGTACAGCGTTGGACTTCCAATGCTCGGGTCGTGAGTTGGAATCCCGGCTGGGGCTACCTGTATTTCCTGGCATTTTTCTCGTTGAACCGTCTTTTATGTCGCCCATACGTGGTGGAGAAGGACGTTAAACTCCCAAACTCCCACCCACCCTTCTTCTTTTGCCTTCCTTCCTTCCTTTTTTTTTTTTTTTTTTTTTGCCTTTGATTTCTGCCAATCAGTGCGTGCCGTTTGTTTTGCCCGTGCCTGACCCGGAATTCAGCGGCAGCTGCTCCAGCCTCACGGTAAGTCCCGGAGGATGATATAACAACTGATTGGATACCAAGCGTGGTGCCGATTACTGGCCGTAAACGTCAACTTTCACACGCACACAGATCACGTAGGAAATGTTTCGTGCGTGTAACAACAGCTGATGTTTCGTGTTCAACGTTGGGCCCGCAGATACAATCAGCAGTGCGTGTGCACGAACGGTCTTTATTTACACCAGCTGCGCTATCAGGCTAAAAGCAACAACAACTACAACAAAAACTTAGCCTGTCTGTGATCGTCTGGCACCTACAGGTAAACGACCGGCAGCTGGAGTGCACAAACTAGGGCAACACGCATGTTCCCCGGCCCAGTGCAGCAGTCGTAAGGTTCCCAGAACATGGATGAAACGACATCTTTCATACGCCGGTGTATCACGCGGAATGCACTCCCCAGCGTGAAGTCAAGGGGACCCCTAAGAGGCTTAAGGCTAGAAGTGTCCCAGGTCAATGCAGCTTGAGGCTGGAAGTGCCCCCGGTCAATGCAACTTCGGGAGCGCAGAAGAAGAAGAATGCAAGTCGAGGCTAGAAGTGCCCCGGATCAATGCAGCTTGAGGCTGGAAGTGCCCCGGGTCAATGCAGCTTGAGGCTGGAAGTGCCCCGGGTCACTGCAGCTTCAGGGAACGCAGAAGAAGAAGAAGAATGCAACTCGAGGCTAGAAGTGCCCCACATCTAGGCTGGAAGTGCCCCAGATCAATGCAGCTTGAGGCTGGAAGTGCCCCGGGTCAATGCAGCTTCAGGGAACGCAGAAGAAGAAGGAGAATGCAACTCGAGGCTTGAAGTGCCCCACATCTAGGCTGGAAGTGCCCCACATCAATGCAGCTTGAGGCTGAGAAGTGCCCCGGGTCAACGCAGCTTCAGGGAACGCAGAAGAAGAAGAAGAAGAGTGCAACTCAAGGCTAGAAGTGACCCACATCTAAGCAGTCTGAGACTGGAAGTGCCCCACATCAATGCAGCTTGAGGCTGGGAAGTGCCCCGTGTCAGTGCAACTTCAGGGAACGCAGAAGAAGAAGAAGAATGCAACTGAAGGCTAGAAGTGACCCACATCTAAGCAGCCTGAGGCTGGAAGTCCCCCGTGTCAGTGCAACTTCAGGGAACGCAGAAGAAGAAGAAGAAGAATGCAACTCGAGGCTAGAAGTGCCCCACATCTAAGAAGCCTGAGTCTGGAAGTGCCCCGGATCAGCTTGAGGCTGGAAGTGCCGGGGGTAAATGCAGCTTTAGGTCAGAAGTGTCCCGGAGTCAAACAAGGCGGTTAGTATACCCGGCTTATTACACCTGGATCAGGTCAACTACCCTCACTTTGACAAGCTATTTGCTGAATTGCTTTATCAAGCTTGTCCTGGGTCGTCAGGTGCGCGCGTGTTGTTCGAGAATCGTTGGTCACATCGTCGTGATCGAGCGAGATCCGGACAGGACGGGTACGGGGACGTTTATTACGAAAACGATCACAATTATGCGGACATCAGGTTTTTGTTGCACCCCCCGGGGCGATCACGTTTCGTTGTAATGTAAAGTGTGCCTCATACATCACGCTTAGTAGACACCAGAGGAAGAGAGAGAGAGGACCCTCTCATCCACTTAGAGGTAATTTGTTGTCTCGTCTAACGTCCTTTTTCCACCAAATACCGGTAACAAGGAAGATGAGTTAACGAGAAAAATGTCAGGAAAGTTGTTCGGATCCCAGCTGTGGTTCAAACTCGCAACCCGAGCATTGAAAGGTCAACGTGCTACACCACCCAGCGCACTTAAGGTTCGTTCACAGATCCCGCTGCGTTGGAGGGTAACGTACGCGTTGATCGCGAGAGTGTACTGTGGAACCACTCGCAGCCTGCCCAACAGTAATATAATGATAATAATAATGAGTACTGTACAGGCGCTTTACCCAGTTTCATAAATCGGCGCCGCGAACTGAACCCAATACGCACGCTCACGTGAATCACACGCATTCTCTCACACACTGGACATAAACACATTACAATCACGTGGTGCCACGGGTCAGCTCAGCTACTTAAATTTCGGATTTTAGAATTGCATTTATTTTTCAAATTTGGTGGGCTGAACAATTCCAAAGCAGAAGGGGAGGAAGCCGGAGTACCCGGAGAGAACCCCCGACGATCGGCCCGAATGAACGGTGC
>JACVVK020000144.1:910000-912500 GCA_018292915.2 Batillaria attramentaria
CGGGTAGTGAATAAAAGTGAATAACAATGAAGTAAAAGTTTGACTTGACGCGACTTGAATTTGAAACCTGCTATACTGTTGCTACCCAGGTCACTGTTATCAGTTATCAGTTTTTATCTCTCGGAAGTAGAACTGGCAAGGCGATCGATGTTTAGTTTAATGCATCGTGGAACTTACATGGGTTCTGTGCTTAGGGGTGGGGTGTGTGTTCAGGGGTTTAACGCCCTTTTCCACCACGTATGGGTGATACCAAAGACGGGGCAACAAGAAAAAGGCCAGCACAAGTACATGGCCCCAGACGGGATTCGAACTCACGACCCGAGCATTGGGAGTCCAACGCTCTACCGTTCGGCTGTCCCGGATCCCCTTGCTGTGTTTAGAATGAATACTACATGCATGCGCTACCGGCCATAAGATACACTGTTTCGGGTGTACAGGCGTACACACGAGCAGAACTGTTTCCAACCAAAGGCTGCTTTCTATGAGACCAATTACATACATATCGTATTGCAAGGGATTTTTCTTTCCCTAATCCTCTTCCCGTTTGAATCGTGTGTAACTGGATGCGAGGACTCCGCCCATTTCATCAGTTCATAATTATTTCGGTAACACTGCAACTCAGAACACGTTGACTGGTTCTAAATGTCACGAACAGGATTTACGTTCGTGCCTGTTAATAAACTGTTTATTCTGTGTGTGATTGCGTTGATGTTTACCGGCGTAGTTCCGGTTACCTACCGTGTTTTGCTGACTAGCCTAGTCGAGTTGTTACCTCGTGCATTGTGTGCGCGAGCCCTCATGCTTTGCACTGGGGCGTGTTAGATCCCCGTGCATTTCGATAGTTGACACGGTAACCCATTGTGAACCAGCAGTTACTCAACGAACGTAAGGTACCACCGTAAAGAACAATCATCATCCAAGACTGCAGTAGTAGTGCGCGCTTAGTGTTATGCCTTATGGCCTTTTTTGACAATGCGTATACACTTCCTTTTGATATACTGTGTATGTCACTGTTTGCAAATGTTGTTTTCTGTTCATTACAACTGTGACCTGAGTTACTAGTGAGACAGTAGGATTTCGTACGGAGGACTTCGTTGAGCAGCGTAGGCTCACACGGCAAAGGCCGCGAGCTGCTAACGCGCTGCGATTAGCTAATGGTACCCGTAACGTGCCTAATTTACATGCAAGTGGGTTACGCTGCTCAGCGAAGTTCTCCGTACGAAGCCCTACTAAGTCTCACTACTGTGTAATGAGACCCGAATGAGTGTGTGAGAGGAATGCAAGGACACGCAACGACCTATGCACGCAAACACGTCTACAAACGCATGCACTCATTTGTGTGACATTGAACTGATTTAACTGGCCAAAACTGATTTAGTCAGTATAATTACATACAATCATATTAAAATAATGACATGAGAGAACACTCCCACCAGCAATGACTTCGCGGTTTCTATTGTCCGCCAGAACGTTATACTACAAGCTCAAGGCCACAGCTAATTTTGAGTATTTTGTTTTCATGACATCACATTGGTGTCTACATTATGTAGTACAGTCGAACACGCTTAAGTCGAATTCGCAGGGGAAATGGATTTTCGTTCGACGTATCCGAAGTTTGACTTATCCGTGACGACGGATAAGGTCGAATTTCGACTCTAGCTTCGAGTTAAGCGAGTTGCAACTTCCCCCCCCCCCTCCCCCCGAATCGGTTTGGAAACTGAAATTTATTTTCCCTGGTCAACATGAGCTTACTGCTGCTGCGTTGGTATAGTTCGCCCCCTTGTGTCATTTGCACCTGCTGTAAATGCACTGCGACCGTCTGAACAACATAGCGATTGCGTCAGTACCACAAGGTAACCCCAACCCTAAATCTAAACCTAACCCTACCTAACCCTAAACCAGTCTAAGCAGGCGAACTCTACTAAATGAATGTGGATGCGTTTGAATAGTTTGCCCAGTACGGCCCAGGGGTGCGAACTATACTGAGCCTTACTGCTAGGATTTGTTATATTCAATACGTTCGTACAAGCTGCCATTTCATCGAATCTCCGTAGCTATTTTGTTCACTTTTAGTCCACTTTCAGTCCCCTTCAACTCCCCCCTCCCCCTACCCCTCTTCCTGCCCTCTCCCTCATGCCACCCAACAGAGAACTCAGTTTAGCCGTTGCATGAAATATCAAAACGACTTGGCAGAAAGTCGTCTGATAATCACCCCCCCCCCCACCCGCTTTTCACTTTCTTTGGGCAACGTCCTTCCTATCAGTGGCTCCCTGGTTCGGAAAGGTTTTTGTCTGTGCAGCATCTGAACGCCCCCCCCCCCCTCCGCGTTTCACTTTCTCCGGGCAACGTCCTTCCTTTCACTGGCTCTGGCGTTTCCCCCCTCTGAGATTCTGCCCCCCCCCCCCTCCCCCCAACATCTTCCGGCGCCCCTGTGATGTATACGTGTATGTCGGTTTTGTATTTCCGTGGTGTGTCTGTGTATGCATGTTTATTTATTAAG
>JACVVK020000144.1:917500-947500 GCA_018292915.2 Batillaria attramentaria
CCAATCAAAAATCAGAACGCGAATCACCTTATTACTATTTTAAAACTAAAGAGGAATGCAGAATAATCAAGTACCTACCTAACCTAGGCACGTTATATAACACCTAATCGTAAACAAGTCAGAACAAAGCGCTTGGCACGAAATTTCCGAGCGACTCAGCTCTAGGCCCTCAGTGCATGCCGCCGCCCGAGGCTAAACAGGCTACAGTCAAAACAAGGTCACCACTTCTCGAATACTCGTGAGACCAACAGAAACCTCTGGAATAAGGGAAACAGATTTACATCACTAAAACAGAATATGAACAAAACATAGCGACTTCTCTGTCTCACTAAAACTACAAAAACATTACAGCTGTTATCTAACAGCATACAAAACACAACACGCTCGTAACACCCAGAGACAAATGTGTAGCCCCATTGAGTCTGACGTTCATCTCGTAAATATAAGACAAATTAAAGTCTTGAGCGCGTTTCTCTGTCCTTAAGTTGGGGAGCCGGGGTGGCCGAATGGTAGAGCGTTGGATTTCTAATGCTTGGGTCGTGAGTTCGTATCTCGGCTGGGGCCAAATATTTGTGCTGGCTTTTTCATCGTTGCCCCGTCTTTGATATCAGCCGTATGTGGTGGAAAACTCTCAAACACCCACCCGCCACCCTGTCCTTAAGTTGAAACTGACTAAAACGTGTGTGTGTGTGTGTGTGTGTGTGTGTGTGTGTGTGTGTGTGTGTGAGAGAGAGAGAGAGAGAGAGAGAGAGAGAGAGAGACTCAATATTTTTTAATATACAGGCATTTTTGCACAGTTCACATATTGGAGGAGGAGGGGGGGGGGAGGCCTACAATAACATATGGTAACCAAATCATGTTAAATGCACAAAACAGTTCACGGAAAGCCCTTGGAGACCAAAGCACTTGAAAATTGTCTGTCCAGTCCACAGCGGAAGCGCGCAATGTATGACCGCATTATTGCGCGCAATATCTCACTGTCGTGCAGGCACAGTCCGTCAGAAATCTCGTCTCCAAGAAGGCGTGTGAATTTGTTCATAGTTAGATTTATTATTTTCATTACGCAATGTGATGTATGTGACCATGAAAATGTGAACCCTGTTGTGAAAGAAAGGTCAAATAAAAAATAATAAAAAATAAAAATCTCGTCTCCAAACACATCAGCGTAAAAATACGGTCAGTGTACAAACAACCTGGCCTTTTTCAAGATCGTCACATCGTTCTTCTAAAAAAAGGCGCTGTATCAACTGATACCCACCTGAGGTCTTAGTTCAGTGTGTGTGTGTGTGTGTGTGTGTGTGTGTGTGTGCGTGTGTGTGTGTGTGTGTGTGTGTGTGTGTGTGTGTGTGTGTGTGTGTACGCAAACGGAAGCATATGCCGGCAACTGCAGCGTCGAGTTTCAAATAACTATTAATCATTGTCATAGGACACAGGCCGGCTGCTCGGAATGAAATTGTCACACAAATTACCAGCGTGGAAAAAGAGAACATTGTCTCCCCTTGAAACAAACGTGGGAACTGATTTCATTTTTGAATTAGCCACACAATGATTAGTTTGCGATCCGCCGTTGCCACACTAAACAAAAGCAAAAACAAAACAAAAACAAAAAAACAAAACGTACATTAGAGAAACGACGATAAAGGCAAGAGAATAAAATTGAAGATGACAAAGTCAAAGCAACACTGTAAAGTAGAACCTCTCTCTCTCTCTCTCACTCTCTCTCACGCGCACACACACACACACACACACACACACACACACACACACACACACACACTCACACACACACACACACACACACACACACGGGTACTGTATGACTGTTTGGAAACTTTTTGACCCCTGTGCAGGAAGCGTATGAATTGAGTGAGCGGAATGGAGTCCCTTTGAAAGGATCCCGTTTCGCCTGAGTTCTGGCCCCTTGCTGCCAGGCAATTTTTCTTGTGTCGATCTGCTCGGTATGTCGTGTGCAACTTTGCAAATAGCGGAGCATATCTAAATTGCAGCGCCAACATGTGTGTATCTAGATGCGTCGCGTATGTGGCATGCGTTTCCGCTTCTGTTCGATCAGTGCCAGCCTGCGTGAGACTATATATCGGTGTTCATGTGTCCAAGGGAGATGATGCTTACCAAAGCGACTCCCAGTGGTTTAAAAGCCTACACGTGCCAGAAGATGGACCTTTGAAAATACAGCGTGCCTAAGCCATTGGTATAAGAATGCAAATACAGCGTGCCAAACCTACTGGTATAAGAATGCAAATACAGCGTGCCTCAGCTATTGGTATAAGAATGCAAATACAGCGTGCCTAAGCTATTGGTATAAGAATGCAAATACAGCGTGCCTAAGCTATTGGTATAAGAATGCAAATACAGCGTGCCTAAGCTATTGGTATAAGAATGCAAATACAGCGTGCCAAACCTACTGGTATAAGAATGCAAATACAGCGTGCCTCAGCTATTGGTATAAGAATGCAAATACAGCGTGCCTAAGCTATTGGTATAAGAATGCAAATACAGCGTGCCTAAGCCAGTGGTATGAGAACGCCAATACAGCGTGCCTAAGCTATTGGTATAAGAACGCCAATACAGCGTGCCTAAGCTATTGGTATAAGAACGCCAATACAGCGTGCCTAAGCTATTGGTATAAGAACGCCAATACAGCGTGCCTAAGCTATTGGTATAAGAACACAAAGTGCACAAGGCCTCAAAATGCCTGTACATTCTCTATTAGCTTCAGGCATCATAGTCACCCCTAAAAATGCTGCAATCTAGAAACAAAACTTACTTTGCACATACATTCAAGGACACGAACGTGAGAGGAGTATAAAAAGAAAATGAATGCTTCCTTTGCGCTCAGGCCTCACTGGAGCAATGTGAGTCTGCTTTCTGTTTAGGCCAGAAAGACACTTCACTCAAATCCATTTCGGTCCAAATCAGTCACCTTTGTCTGCCTCTCAGTCTCAGATTCACTGGCAGCTTGCCTCTCGTTGCAACCCCCTGGCATGCACCTTGTCCTACAGAACACAAAGATCACGAAAATCACGCTTTCTCGTGACAATAAAAATCATTACACACTAGCACACTCGCCAAACAGGGTCCTCAAAATGAGCACTGCACTTGACCCAACGGTCTGATGGTGTTATTAGGCCTATCCGAACAGAAAAGGAAACGGTAATGACTGCGAAGTGGTTACAAGTTAAGCAAATAAAAGCGACATAAAAGGCACAGAAACCACTTAACTTTGACAAAGGACGGCACAGGTCAACGTTTCGGCTTTCGCTTTCTTCGTGATATTGTGATATTTTTACTATTTTTTTCTGGTCTTTTCTCGCCCACCGGTTTTTTTCCCCCCGCGCCGTGTATGTCAGTACGTCCGCAGAGTTACCTTTTGTTTGTTTGTTGAAGTTATGTCCCATTTGTTTGTGTCCTGAAGAAGGCGAAAGCCGAAACGTTGACCTGTGCCGTCCTTTGTCAAAGTTAAGTGGTTTCTGTCCCTCTTATGTCGCTTTTATTTGCCTATCCGAACAGTAATAAGAAAACATCAACCTGCACAAAAATGCTTCAGTCTGTGTTGTTACTGAAAACAGTAACCCGATGCCTCTGTGTGAAACCAGTTTATACAAAACCTAGCCTAGTATATGGCATTCTCCACTGGAGTCTGCCTGCGTCCAGACGCTGCCTGTGGCCATAATTGCTTACTCGTCCCATGGCGGCCATCGTGGTTCAGTATTTCCTGTCTGGGAATGTCGGCCAGCGCCCGACAGATGGAGATAAAGAAATGCCGTTGTATAGTCTCTCTCCGTGCGCATGCTCCACTCGCTCACTGCGCATGCTCACTTGCAAGTTCCGAGCGTGAAAATGAAGGAGTGGGTGGGTGTTTGGGGGGTTTAACGTCCTTTTTCACCACAAACGGGTGATATCAAAGACGAGGCAACGATGAAAAAGCCAGCACAAATATTTGGCCCCAGCCAGGATTCGAACTCACGACCCGAGCATTGGAAGTCCAACGGCTCTACCGTTCGGCCATCCCGGCTCCCCATGAAAATGAAGGATGTTCTAGAACCTTTTCACAAATGCACAGTTCAAATTTTACGCCCAGTGTTGAAAGGATGTAAACGCTTATCAAATCTAGCATATGTTTTGGAATAACTGCGCTTGTGCGTCCATATTAATGATAAGCAGAACTTGAACGGACTAATACCATCTTTGCTAAGCCAACTTATCTTTCGGAGCAGTTCCGCTCGTCAGCGCGGCTGTACGCTCGGAATACTCTATCTTGATGATTAGTACAGCTCTTGATGCGAAGCAATGTTGTTTACGCTTTGCGCGAGCGGTCGAACATTCAAATTCCACGGACTGTTGTTACACTATGAGCTGTACTAATCACCAAGATTGAGTATTTCGAGGGTGGGGTGGGTGTTTGGGGGTTTAACGTCCTTTTCCACCACAAACGGGTGATATCAAAGACCCAACTGGCCCTTTCAACATATAATAAAAGAAGCAGACAGACAAGTGGTGGTGGAGCCTCAGTGTTCACAGCCTGCGCCTTTGTCATGCACTTTTCATTTGTCAGAAAGTTTACCGTCAGTCCTGTGAAAGTTTTGCATGAGGGTCGTCCGTGAATTCCCCTCGGGCATATTACTCCGCCACCATCCATCATGCCACAAGCTCCATTTCAAAACCCCTGTCTCTCTGGACTTTGATGTTCAGAATGAGAGTGGCGCTATTTTTGTGCCAGTACCAGGATTTTGCGTGTGTGTTTGCATAGGCGATCACCGTCACCCCTATTAATCATAATGATGATAGTAACTTCCGGCCTTTGCGGTGAGCTAGTACAGAATACTATTGTAGTACAGAATACTATTGTAGTACAGAATACTATTGTAGTACAGAATACTATTGTAGTACAGAATACTATTGTAGTACAGAATACTATTGTAGTACAGAATACTATTGTAGTACAGAATACTATTGTAGTACAGAATACTATTGTAGTACAGAATACTATTGTAGTACAGAATACTATTGTATACTATTGTATTATTCTGTACTAGCTCACCGCAAAAGCCTGAAGTTACTATCATCAAGTAAATAATAGTAATAATAATAATAATTGATATTTCTATAGCGCTCTTTTATCGCAGAGAGCTCACACCGCTTTACAAGGAAAAGAAAAGAAAAACTTTGGAACAATACAAACACACACACACACACACACACACACACACACACACACACACACACACACACACACACACACACACACACACACACACACTCTCTCTCTCTCTCTCTCTCTCTCTCTCTCTCTCTCTCTGTTCACATAATTATGAACAAACCATATCACATAAATACAAACAATTCAGTACACCTTCACAAAACACACAACATATCAACGCTACAATCAGACAGGTGCCTGCAGGTACAGTGGGCGAATGAGTCCCTTCCACCGCGGGACATTAGCGGGAAGGGCTGTACATACAAACTTGCCTCTGAAGGGATACGAACCCTGGACCACATATGGTCAGGATGCTCTAATAATAATAATCATCATCATCATCATAATATAACATTCTTATATAGCGCAGTATCCCCACGAGGTGAGCTCAACTGGCTTTACAATTTCTGACTAAACTAATATGAATCTACATCTCATACTGTCATCACACACACACACACACACACACACACACACACACACACACACACACACACACACACACACACACACACACACACACACACACACACACACACACACACAAAACATGCCATTCCACCAGCAAGAGGGCTCAGGATGTTGTGAAACTAGTCGTAGGACAGTCTGAACAAGAAGGTTTTCAGTTGGGCTTTGAAATCAAGTAAGTCAGAAGCATTTCGAATGCACTGGGAAAGAGAATTCCAAATTACAGGGGCTTGATCCAGAAATGATCGTCTACCACTGAGGAGAAGAAGAAGAAGAACGGATATTTTTATAGCGCTTATACTCAGTGAGCTCTAAGAGAAAATAAGATAAAATAAAATACAAATGAAACGGCATGAAAATAATGCCAGAGAGAACAATAAAAGACACAGCAATTATGGCACACACATGAGTCTTTCCAACCGTTCCGAGCGCTGACATAAAAGCCGGGAGGACTTCCCTCTGACATGCACAGTGTGTGAGATGACATTTAACTTATAAAAGACAAAAAATTAAATTTGCACCGGGGAAAAAAGGTAGAGCGCTAAAATTTAAAGGGTAGTTATATAGTTATCCACAAGCGCAAACGCAAGCAAAATTAAAAAAAAAAATAATGCTCAAACAAACCATCAAACAAAAGAGGATTACGACAACAAGCACAGTCTCTTCTCCCTTGACATTCAAAACATTCCAAATTGCAGACGCATGATTACATTGTTAAGGTTCGACGACCAAGATAACAGGAACAGAATGCCGCATAATGAGACGTAAAAACAAGGGGAAATCCACAGTCTGCCAAAAGAGAGAGAGCGAGAGGGAAGGAGGGGGGGGGGGGTTGAGGGAAAGGCCGAGAGCGCGGAGCGAAAAGGAGAGAGAGAGAGGGGGGGGGGGGAGAGAAACAGGGGGGGAGAGAGAGAGAGAGATCCTTTAGTTTACAACGGAAGGACATTAAGCTGCTTAAGGCATGAAACTTGAAATAATTTGCAAACTTGCCGTCGCTACATTAGCGTGGAGAGAGGGAGAGAAAGACTTAATTAGTTGGGGCTTAACGCCGTGCAAAACAACAAGACTAATTCGCGGCTAAGAGAGAGAGAGAGAGAGAGAGAGATCCTTTATTTTACAACGGAAGGACATTAAGCTGTTTGAGGCATAATAAAGTATTTACAAACCTTTCGTTGCTACATTACTGTTAGACATAGACAGACAAGACAGACAGACAGACGGACAGACAGAGAACAACGGCTGATAGCCTCCACACGTGTAGCTGACAAGTACGCAGGCTTCACCAAGACGGCGTTTTGCATTTTGCAGAATTACGAAGAGAAAATCTTCCGTAACAAACAGTCTGAGGACCTTGGAAAGACAGTGAGTGAAGCTGCAGACTGCCTCATTAGCACATCAAGTGGCTCAGTATCCTGTTTTCTTGGCCACGCTTTTTTTTTTTTTTTTTTTTGTCTTCATCGCGCGATTGTCCCTCATTATTTGCCGTGCCAGCTCTGACCGGTTCATGTTCGCGGGCTCTGTTAATAATAATATACTTATATAGCGCTATAACCTATTAGTTAATAACAGTTCTAGGCGCTTTTTTTAAAGTGAATAGGAAGAAATATATATATATATATATATATATGGTATGGTATGGTGTGGTAGACTTCTCCTCGGCGCACATATCCATCTCTGCTGAAATGCTCACGGCGCCGCTGGGCTGGAAGACGAAGCAGTGAAAGCCTGCTGCCGCTAAGCGCTACTCCACCCTGCTATTCACTCTAGTGCGTGCGACAGTATTTCTGTTTACCACGACACCGGCCACAGCCTACTCTTCTTCGAAAGATGAACGTGGGATTTTTAGCGTGCATGTATGTACTTGATGTATGTGCGTGCGTGTGTACACGAAGGCGAGACAGGCACCGTAAACGAGTCTGCACATGGCTTTGACTCGATATGGTAAGGAAAAAATCCCAGCATAATTATTCCTGCCCCCCGGGATCTCGAACCAGGCAGCTCAGGATCCGAAGTCGGATGCCTTAACCACTAGACCAAATCCCCTGTCGTACAAATATTTACAAAGCCATAAGGTCAGGGCAGTAACACACACACACACACACACACACACACACACACACACACACACACACACACACACACACACACATACACACACGCACGCACGCACGCACGCACGCACGGAACTGAATGATCAAATAAACAATTAAACAAATGTATAGATTAATAATAATAGACAGATTTTTTTCACTCTGATATATCATTTGAGACAATAAAGTTATACTGATATGAATTGTGGACTGACTACATCAATGCGTAAATACATTACTAAGTAAAGAAATAAATAGGTAAGGAAATGAGTAAATCAATAAATATATATAAATTATAAAGTAAGTAAATAAATGAATAAACAAGTAAAAAAAAAAAACAACAAATGTACAAATAATGATAAATGCACAAAGCATCGATGCAGAGAAGATTAACGGACAAAAATAAATACACACCATATGGACAAATGCAGAAACAACGGCAAACGTACAAAACACTTATACAGAGAAGATTAACGCAGAAAAATAAATACACACCATATAGACAAATGCAGAAACAACGGCAAACGTACAAAACATTTATACAGAGAAGATTAACGCACAAATATAAATGTGCGCGATATTAATGCATGCAGAAACAATGGAAAAATGTGCAACAATTTAATGTCGAAAAGATAAACGTACAGAAAAGTAGATGTACTTGATATGAATAAGTGAATATGAATAAATGAATGTGAAATAGAAGTAGACAGTACTATATGTACAAGCAACCATAAATAATAATAATAATAATAATAATAATAATGGGTATTATATAGGCGCTTTACCCAATTTCACGAATCGGCTCAAAGCGCCGCGAACTGAACCCAACACGCACGCTCACGTGAATCACACGCATTCTCCCACACACTGGACATAAACGTATTACAATCACGTGGTGCGAAGGGTCAGCTCAGCTATTTAAATTTCGGAATTTAGAATTGCATTTATTTTTCAAATTAGGTGGGCTGAACATTTCCAAAGCAGAGGGGGAGGAAGCCGGAGTACCCGGAGAGAACCCCCGACGATCGGCCCGAATGAACGGTGCCACATACGAGAAGGAAAAATTCTTTGCCCCGAGTGGGACTCGAACCCCTCCCCCCCCCCCCCCACCTCTCGCATTGGTGACAAGTCTCTTAACCACTAGACCACCGACCGCCCCGAAAGCATTACTGTAAAAACTGCAAAATATAAACACACAAAGCGTTAGAGTCAACGCACTAACAACATAAATGCATGAGGCGTAATGCACAAGATATGAACGTACAAGTTATAAATTTTCACGACATGTGCATGAGGATAGCGTACTTAAAGATCTAGGCTTCCAACAAAAAGCTTTCCGAAGTGTGAAAAGAAATTTACAGAGTCGACCGTGCAAGCACAGTCAACTCTATCACAGAGCACGAGTTTGCCGTGACATTATTTGGCTTTCGGTCAGTGAGCGAGACACATCGCTACAGTGTCTAGCGGATGTTGAGTGCTGCACGATCTTTCTCGCTCAGTGTCAAAACGCAAACTGAGCTGTGAAATCAGGCTGCCCTTTGCTTTTGGGGGGGGGGGGGGGGGGGGTTTCAGGGACGTTGAAAACTCTGCAACTGTGACAGAGTTGACTGTGCTTGCACGGTCGACTCTGTAAAAGTTTTTCATACTTCGGAAAGCTTTTTGTTGGGAGCTTAGATCTTTAACACATTTCGCACCGCACACGAGAATCCCACGTTTTGGACTTTTTTTTTCTTTTCTTTTTTTCGGTTTTGGCCCTGTATGAGAAAATCAGGCAAGATTATCAGTTCCGTGACAGCTCTTACCGCAGCAAACGTGATTATAATCAAAGTGCAACACTCCCACTAAGCCAAATTGTATTCCATGCAGATATAAATTAATGATAATTTTTTTATTATTATTGAGGTCACTGGTGCACAAACCAAAACTTACTTGGTTAAAACTGAAATCAACATTTAGCTTTAAATGCAAGCGCAACAACAAAAAAAAAAAATCAAGAAGAGGGAAATATCACAAGCTTGGGAAAAACATCACAAGTTTACTTCCCTGTTTGTTGACAGACATTCGCATTGCGTCACATACTGATAATGGCGTCAAGGCTGAACTTCTTCGAGAAGTTAAATCACAGGCTTGGATAGCTATCTCTGTCCTTATGACAGAAGGGCACTGCCAGTAGAGGCAACAGTGGATCTCGGCAAGATGGCAAATCACAGGATTAGATGACCACTTCCCTGTTCTGGTGACAGGTGGCCGTTGCATTGTGTTACCTAGTGCGTCACGCTGAAAATGTAAATCATTGGTTGAGTTTAGCACATCCGTGTTTTGTGAGAATTTGGTGCGAAAGGATTATTTGAATCGTAGAGGAAATTATAAATAGCGGTTATGGGTCCCGTGAAAACCAGTTATATAATATTATTCGTCTGTTTGCTTTTCCACAAAGTCACAGTATAATAGTCACACACGTGGAGTTCAGTGTGCTGCTTTTATAACCACCATGCGGTCACACATATCTTAACCGAAAATTATAAAAAGGTTATGTAATTGTGCACCCCTCAGGTTGTTGACCCAACGGTGTTCACAATTTTTCACCGTCTTTTAATTTTGACTTAGTTAGAGTTACCATATCGGATTTCTCTGCTCTCGCTGAGAGAAGCCTAACCAAGCAACTGCAGTACAGCCCTGGGATTTTAATTCCACGTCATTAAGTGCGTGACTACTGCCATTCGTCGTAAGAAGAGACTCATCAGTCTTCTCACCGCGTGACCACGAGACCATTTGATGGGTTAAGACTCGCGTGTCCATCGCACTCTTACGGTACGGAATGTGTCGAAGACCGCGTGGCCAGTCACATGAACGAAAAACCAGTTCGACTGCCCAAGGTTGGTAGGATTCACAAGGTACAATTTTTCCCACCAGTGTAAAAACATGGTAATAATAATAATAATAATGAGTAGTGTATGGACGCTTTACCCAATTTCATGAATCGGCTCAAAGCGCCGCGAACTGAACCCAAGACGCACGCTCACGTGAATCACACGCATTCTCTCACACTGGAAATAAACACATTACAATCACATGGTGCGAAGGGTCAGCTCAGCTATTTAAATTTCGGATTTTTTTTTATTTTTTTTCAAATTTGGTGCGCTGAACATTTCCAAAGCAGAGGAGGAGGAAGCCGAAGTACCCGGAGAGAACCTCCGGCGATCGGCTGGAATGAACGGCGCCACATACGAGAAGGAAAAATATTTTGCCCCGAGTGGGACTCGAACCCTTGAGCTCTCAATTTGGTGACGAGTCTCTTAACCACTAGACCACCCCTGTCCCTTCAAGTGACTACTGCCACCATGTTTAGAATCATGTGTGATTCTGGGCTGTTTTAGTGGTGTCCCGCATCACATCACTAAGACACGTGTCATGTACACATACATGCACAGACAGGCTTACGTTCAGCTGATTGAAGCCAAAACGCCGTAGTCTGTGGAACCTAGTCGAATGGGCCTGGACTCCAGAGTGAAGTCCCCTTTCACCGAGCAGCCGTCACAACATTTTTCTCATGTGATTGTCTCCCCTGACTTTCACCGAGCAGTCCACAAGGGAAACTCCTCCTTCTTCTTGTTCTTGTTCTTCTTCTTGTTGTTGTTCTTGTTTTGCTTCTTCTTCTTCCTCTTTTTCTATCTTCTTCTTCTTGTGTGTGTGTGTTTTTTTTTGTGTTTTTTTAACTTCTTCTATCGTCCTCTTCTTCTTCTTGATTTTCATCTTCTTTTTCTATCTTCTTCTTCTTGTTTTTATCTTCTTTTTCTATCTTCTTCTTCTTTTTCTTTTTCTATCTTCTTTTTCTATCTTCTTCTTCTTCTTCTTTTTCTATCTTCTTCTTCTTCTTCTTTTTCTATCTTCTTCTTCTTCTTCTTCTTTTTATCTTCTTCTTCCTACTGTTCCTCTTTTTCTTCCTCCCCTCCTCCTCCTCCTCCTCGTCCTCATTGTCATCATAAGTTGACCTATATAATAATAATAATAATAATAATTTATTTATATAGCGCTATAATCTACTTGTAAGGCAGTTCTAAGCGCTGAGTACAGGTAAACGTGAAGGTTCAGGGCCAGGGCAACTGCATGTATGGTACTTAATAAGGAGATGGAGAAAGACGGAGGCAGGTTAGACTTTTTTTCTGTACCTATATGAATGCAACACTCTTACAATGTTGATCATGTGCACTTTCAAACCAAACAGCACTGCTCGTAAAAAGAGTGACAGCAGCACGTACTGGAACAGACGCCTAGCTTTTCCTTGTGCCTTTAGCCCTCTGTTGGCTCAGTGCTAGCGTGTCAGAGGCTGTGACTGCGCACATATCTAAGTGGCACAGTGTTAAACACTAAGAAAACAGTTCAGAGGATTTGTGACCCGAGGTGTATCCGAATTCTGGCCTTTAAGTAACTCTTGCCTGATTTTCGTGTCTTGCTTGTCGAAATGCCAAAAGCCAAGACCGAAACGGCTGTTCACACTTACCACACTTGCCACCTGGAGCCCTTTTCAGGGGACCAAAATCACATATCTATTGGAGCATGGAGCTGTGAAGGACATCCTGGCTGCTAAAGCCTCACCAGTCTTGCCTCCTTAAGTCCCCCCCCCCCTTTCCTTTTTTTTTTTTTTCTGTGCTGGGATCTTCTAGATCTAGGGGGAGCCGGGGTGGCCGAATGGTAGAGCGTTGGACTCTCAATGCTCGGGTCGTGAGTTCGTATCCCGGCTGGGGCCAAATATTTGTGCTGGCTTTTTCATCGTTGCCCCGTCTTTGATATCACCCGTGTGTGGTGGAAAAGGACGTTAAACCCCCAAACACCCACCCACCCTGCTAGATCTAGTGATCAGTCTTCCCATACAGGCACAGTTCTGTCCTTTGCAGCGTTCACTTCCCCATTCGTTCCCTTTGAGCGTTACCAAACGTCTGAGATTCGCCTATTCACTGGTTGCAACGTAAGGAATGCTTCCGTCGTCATGACACATACATGTCACATGTTGTTGTTGTTGTCGTTCGTCTTTCTTGGTCACACTGGAAGTTCAGTTCTGAGCATGAAGTCTGGTGTCCTCTCCAGCTCCCGCTGAGGGCCGTACAGTTTGGTGTGTAGAGGCGTTTCCGTTGGCCACGTCGTCATCCTTAGCTGTTGGTATAGTGGACAGTCCTGGATGATGTGTTGTCCGGTCTGCTCGGCATGGCCACATGGACAGAGGGGGGTTGTAGCCAGTTTCAATTTGTGGTACAGGTGCTTTTTCAGTCTGTTGTGTTCAGTGCGGAGTCTGAACACTACCACTTGGGCCCGACGTGGGAGATGTAAAATGTCGTCCTTGGGGTAGTGTGTTGCATTGACAGCCTTAATAATGGTTTGCAGTTCTTTGTAGCTCACGCTGTTGTCAGGTTGTGGTCCGGGGGCCCCAAGCTTCATGTCACATGATCTGGATGATTTTTTTTTTTTAAGTCTCCTTCTGTGTCACTGGAACCTACACATCTCAGCCCCAAAAGAAACTAATGTTACTGAGTGAGGAAGTTGTTTGTCTGTATTCATTTGTCCGCAGATAATATGGCAAAAGGGGAAATTCATGCATACTCGTTCGATTAGCTAGATAATGATATCGCGTGTCTAACCACAAGAAAAAGAAAAAAAAAAACTTGTAATCAATGATATGTACGCCAGAGATGAATGTTGTCAGTGGCTAGGATTGTGGTTATAACGGGTATGGTTTCAATCAGCCGACGGGATAATGATGGCTATCGCGTCAGGTAACCGCCTATTTCGCAGGACACTGCACGCCATGAGTGATGTGTCGGTTTCCCTTTCATGGCGTTTGGCAAGGAGGATGCTGTGTGTCGAAACCGTTCGAGAAGGTTGATGATGTGTCAAGTAAGGCAACGATGATGATGTGCCACGTTCGACAAGGTTGGTAATGTGCTAGGTTCAGCAAGGAGGAGGATGTTCCACGTTCGACAGGGGTGGCAATGTGCCATGTTTTGCAAGGATGATGATGATGATGTGCCACGTTTGGCAAGGATGATGATGTGTCCTGTTCGCGAAGGGTGGTGATGTCACGTTTGGCAAGGCTCATGCGCCATGTCTGTGGACGCCCCCTCCCCCCCTTCCTCGTGTGTGTGTGTGTGTGTGTGTGTGTGTGTGTGTGTGTGTGTGTGTGTGTGTGTGTGTGTGTGTGTGTGCGTGCGTGCGTGCGTGCGCGTGTGTTGAACTTACAGCACGAACACAGTCAGTCCTAATCTGTACCAGTTCCGCCCTCTCGGCTACCCCCCCCCCCCCACCACCACCACCCACATACCCACCTCCGCCTCCGCCTCATCCCCGGGTGGATGCTGCAGATGAAATATCAACGAGAAGACATCATAGGCTTGCTTCACGAGTGACCCCCCCCCCCCCCCGCATCGTCTTCCGGCCCTCCAACCTTCCTCCAGTGAGCTAACGTGAGCCCGATGTTTGTGTGTGTTCAGTGAGATCCACACATCAAAGAAAAAACTCCAGATAGAATTTATAAGACGTGGTGTGGCATTTGTTATTTAAGCAGGCGTGCTAACATTAGGTCTCCTTCGTCAAAACAGCCTGGCCACCAGATCTTGTTGTCACGGTCACATTCGTACGCAGGCGTCTGAAACCTCGATAAAGGTTTTTACACCCACGTCCGTGAAATTCCCACACACACTAGACATGCCTTCATCAAACTCAAAGCACACAGAAAAACGACCGACAAAATGTTTTGGGGATCTCAGTCAATTATTTACTCGGATCCTCTGTATGCTGGTGTCCGTTTAGGGATCTTTCCTAATGAATGGGCGAAAGAGATTTAGTCTGGTTGTGTAAGCCTCTTACTGCTTCAGCTATCAGTCGAATTGGACAGGGGACGGGGCGGGCGGGAGGGGAGGGGGAGGGGGCAAATTGCTGTCGGCACGACGCAAATGCTGGAGTCCACTGTTGACCTATGTTTGTGTGGCACACAATCTTGATTCACAGAGGACAAACAATTTTACACTCCTTACAGTCGTCGTCATCATCGTTGTCGTTGTCGTCATAGTCGTCGTCATCATCATCATCGCCACCACTATCAACATCATCATCATCATCATTAGCATCAGCAACAGCAGTATCATCGTCGTCGTCGTCGCCGTCGTCATCATCATCATAATCGTCGTCGTCAATATCAGAAAAACTAAATAATAGACATAATCTGCAATGATAATGATTATTGTAGTAGTAGTAGGAGGAGGAGGCGGAGGGGTAACTGATGACTGACACAACGAACATCTACGCTTGACTAAAAGCGGTAGCAGAAGGTAAAAATAAATAGCAGTCAGGGTGTACCGGTTCCAGTAATCATTGCAAAGTTGCAAAGCGTTTTGTTTGTGTTTGTTTCTTTCTTTCTTTTCCCGGCAATTTCGCCCACCAACACCTCCCCCCTCCCTCCCTCCCTCCCTCAACGACCCTACCATTCTTCTTTTCTTTCCACCATCACCGATTCCTGGTGTGCGTTAATGTGCTTTCCACGTCCCTGAAGAACACATCGAACCACGACAATAGGAAAGCACAAATACCTTATGCTAGCGCTCTGCGTGATTATTTAATCACTCTCTCAGTTCCAGCCCTCGCTTTTTGACTCGCGGAATCCCCTCTGGACTGTGCTGAGTGGCAAGGGATGATTCCGGTTCTTTTTTCCAGTCCACAGGTTAGGGAGTCATGTGATTTGTCAGAGCTGCGCGCGGCTTATGTCAAGGCTACGTAGAATGCTCGTGCGAGATGAATTTGGTATTGAAATAACTGGTATTGGTGTTTGCTGAAAATGATCCGTGTCTGAGCTGAGATAAACTCTCTCAAACTCTCTCTCTCTCTCTCTCTCTCTCTCTCTCTCTCTCTCTCAGCAAAAATCAGTTCAAAAAAGGTAAACTCCATTCACCGGCGCGCTATCAAACTCTTACACTCGGGTAATTCTAGTACTGACCAAAAGTTTAAAATCCTCAAACTTCTTCCCCTAAAACAGCATCTGGAATTTAACAAATGCTTACTAATGCACAAAATTGTCTACTGCAAAGCCCCAACATATCTTCATCAACTGTTTAATTTCAAACACGATAAACAACACAACACAAGGAACAGTCTGCTCCCAGTGCCTCGTCCAAGGGTTGATATCTACAAATGTAGCCTGTCTTTCTCAGGGGCATCCATATGGAACTCTTTACCACTAAGTATCCAAAACATTTCCAAAT
Source organism: Batillaria attramentaria (assembly GCA_018292915.2). Taxonomy (NCBI): domain Eukaryota; kingdom Metazoa; phylum Mollusca; class Gastropoda; family Batillariidae; genus Batillaria; species Batillaria attramentaria. Next base: position 933,523 of record JACVVK020000144.1, read on the forward strand.
TCACTGACTTCAAACAAATTCTACACGACACGCTCATCTGACCATATTGGTAGAAATGTGTTATATGCATGTTTTCGAATGTTAGTGACGACTTTGAAGTTCTTACTTGGCATACAGCCAATATCATCGACAAATGCCACGTGTGTTTTGATTGTTTATCATGTCTACTTTTCTCTACTTCATTTCTTTTAGATAGTTAATACTTTTGTTTGTCTTTTTTCTCTCCCCCCCCCCCCTTTTTCCCCCTTGTTTTGATGTTGTCTTTTTACCCTTTAACGTAGACTAGCAGGACAGCTTGTAAGACAGGCAGCAATGCCTAAATGCTTTATCCTGAATAAAAAACGTTTCATCATCATCATCATCTCTCTCTCTCTCCTATAAAGTGCAGACTGTCACAAGACTGGACTCACTGCGCTAACACACACACACACACACACACACACACACACACACACACACACACACACACTCTCTCTCTCTCTCTCTCTCTCTCTCATCGTTTCATCATCATCATCATCTCTCTCTCTCTCTCTCTCTCTCTCTCTCTCTCTCTCTCTCTCTCTCTCTCTCTCTGAAGTTGTCTTGAAGCTTTTTGATACTCAAATATTCCCCATCATGCAGTACGGTTCTGAAGTCTGGGGTCTGGATAAAGCAGCATCGAACTGTGAAAAGGTCCATCTTTTTGCTCTGAAGAAGCTACTGGGGGTGACGCAGAGGACTCCAAATGACTTCGTGTACAAAGAACTAAATAGATACCCAATAACGATAACCCTCGCCCTTAACACCATTCGTTATTGGTTCAAGATTTTACAAATGCCAGATGAAAGGTTACCGAAAAAAGCCTATTTGATGCTTCGAGACCAGGATGAGCGGGGCAGACAAACTTGGGCATCGCATGTGAGAATGTGCCTGTTCAAACATGGGTTTGGCTGTGTGTGGATGGAGCAAGGTGTGGGAAGGAAGAAAGAATTTTTGCGTGAGTTTAAACAAAGACTGATAGATAACAGATGGCAAGAATGGAACGAGCATGTGAGTGAGAGTGAGAGGTTTCAGTTCTACAAAACGTTCTGCACAGATGTAAACATTGACCCTTTATACCTGAACATTGATACTGACAGGCATTTCAAGTACATCATGACCAAGTTTCGGTTTGGTATTTCTGACATTGCTGTACATTCGTATAGGTATAAAAGGCATGGACCACAGGACTTAATGTGCAAGCTTTGCGGCGATCATGTAGAGGATGAAGTACATTTTGTTCTATGTTGCCCTTTCTTCAATGGCTTAAGAAAACGCTTCATTGCAAAGAAATTTTACGCAAACCCAAATGCTTTCAGATTGGCGATGCTATTCGCTTCTAGAAATACAGACACTATTAAGAACATGTGCCTATTTTTGTATTATGCCTTTAGGTCGCGTGAAACAGCTCTATCCTGAGATAAAATGACAACTAGTCTGCAGATATAATCTTTATCTTGATGTACAGGGTTCAGTTATGTAGACATGTTTAGGAGCAACGGCTGAGTCTTGAAGCTTTAGAGCTGTAAGAGTCTCATCTCATAAAGATAAAAGTCTGAGTACGCTTTGAATAGTTTGATAGATTATGCCGTTCTACAAACGTTGTTTAACGTTCGTATTCAAGTACTTTGTGAGTTTGTCTGGAAACTATTGTTGCATGTGCATCTACCCCTTCCAAAAGGGGCATGGCCCTCTGGAATAAATTTCATTTCATTTCATTTCATTTCATTTCATTTCTCTCTCTCTCTGATATTTACAATAAAAGTTCATCCTTCTCAGATCCTGCCCTATGAGGCTATGTAAATGCCTTCTATGTCGGAATATGATTCTTGCGTGAGATGAATTTGTTATTGAAATAAATGATCCTGGTGTTTGCTGAAAATTATCTCTACATGTCTGAACTGAGAGAAACACACACACACACACACACACACACACACACACACACACACACACACACACACACACACACACACACACACACACACACACACTCTCTCTCTCTCTCTCTCTCTCTCTCTCTCTCTTTGAGAGATGTTTACGAGAAAACTTTATCCTTCTCGGGTCTGTCCCTGTGGAAATACCCTCCGTGTCTGGGAGGTATATAATTCTCGCGCTTCATGACTGTGTTATTTTGTTAACAGGTAATCGTGGTCGTTGCTGAACAACTCTTTTCCACGTCCATCCATAAATGCATGTACGCAGGATTGCTTTAAATTGCCCCTCTTACCAGCAGTTCAAAAGGCGCTTTACGTCACTCGTGTTAGGCCTTGTCGTATATCACAACACAGCATATAATTATGTGCAATCTTGGCGACTTAAAGATCTAAGCTCCCAACAAAACGCTTTCCGAAGTGTGAAAAAATCTTACAAAGTCGACCGTGCAAGCACAGTCAACTGTGTCACAGTTGCAGAGTTTTCAGCGTCCCTGAAACCCCAGTAAAAGCCAAGAGCAGCCTGATTTCACAGCGCAGTTTGCGTTTTGACACTGAGCGAGAAAGATCGTGCGGCACTCAACATCCGCTAGACACTGCAGCGATGTGTCTCGCTCACTGACCAAAAGCCAAATAATGTCACGGCAAACTCGTGCTCTGGTTTTACAAGGGTCCCCGAAGCGCTGAAAACTCTGCAACTGTGAAAGAGTTGCCTGGATTATGCACAGTCGAAGGAGTCGCAGTTTAAAAAAAAAAACCGCAATGTGTGCGTCTTTTTGCTGAGATTGTAGACCTTTAAGTTCTGCAGTTATTATGTTGTTGTTGTTGGTGGTCGTGGTGGTCGTGGTAGTGGTTATGTTAGTTTCTTTGATATTTGTGTGTGTGCGTGCGTGCGTGCGTGCGTGCGTGTGGGGGTGGGGGGTCGGGGGGGGGGGACGGGGCTACTTTGAAAATGCAGGGTAGGAGAAATAGTTACTACCGCATACTACTCTCGTCTTCAGCGCGCTAAATAATCAATACCGAAACACAATGCTTCCTCTACACCCAAATTACCCCCACCACCACCACTACCACCACCACCACCACTACCTCCCCTCCCCCTGGCCCCACTTGGGGAAAGATGTCAACAGTTTTCAGCTCAGGTCGTGCTTTGTGTTTTACGTTGTCTGAGTGGTCCGTATGACGTCAGTCGTCCCGACGGAAAATGGAAAAATACCTCGTCAAAATGGCTTCCTGTTGTGATCACTGAAAAGATGGCTGCTTAAGAGTATGACACTGCCGCTCTGTTTCAATGCCTGCCTTCTTCTTCTTTCTTTCTTCCTTTCTTTCCTTCTATTGAAGCTACTTTTTAAAGTCGGGTTTTTTTCTGTGTCCTTTTTGAGGTAGATTGGGTATGTAAGAGGAACGAACGATACAAATTCAGACAGGTACAGGATTTGAGCATTCTGCATACACATGCATACGATTCCGTCTGTATAGTTGATATGCATGGTAAATATGTATAGTAACTCTGTATAGTAACTGTATAGTATAGTGGGGGTGGGGTGGTGTTTGGGAGTTTTACGTCCTTTTCCACTACATAGACGGGGCAACGATGAAAAAGCCAGCACAAATATTTGGCCCCAGCCGGGATACGAACTCACGACCCTAGCATTAGAAGTCCAACGCTCTACCATCCGGCCACCCCGGCTCCCCGTTTAGTAACTCTGTCTCTCAGACCGCTCAGAACCAGTACAATGGTACACCAATCGTAAAGGATTCTTACCTTTACGTATACAAGAATGGTACATCGATGGTAATGGATTCTTACCTGTACGTATACAACAATAGCACACCAGTGGTAATAGATTCTCACTTACACGTATACAACAATGGTACACCAACGGCAATGGATTCTTACCTTTACCTAAACAACAATGGTACACCAATGGTACTGGATTCTTACCTACACTTATATAATGGTACACCAATGGTAATGGATTCTTACCTAGACGTATACAACACTGGTACACCACTGGTAATGGATTCTTACCCATACGTAAACAAACAATAGTAATGGATTCTTACCTAAACGAATACAACACTGGTACACCAATGGTAATGGATTCTTACCTAGACGTATACAACAATGGTACACCACTGGTAATGGATTCTTACCCATACGTAAACAAACAATGGTAATGGATTCTTACCTAAACGAATACAACACTGGTACACCAATGGTAATGGATTCTTACCTAGACGTATACAACACTGGTACACCAATGGTAATGGATTCTTACCCATACGTAAACCAACAATGGTACCGGTTTTGTACCTATAAGTATACAAAAATGGTACACCAATAGTAATGGATTCTTACCTACACGTATACAACAATGGTACACCAATGGTAATGGATTCTTAGCTAAACGTATACAACACTGGTACACCAATGGTAATGGATTCTTACCCATACGTAAACAAACAATGGTACCGGTTTTGTACCTATAAGTATACAAAAATGGTACACCAATAGTAATGGATTCTTACCTACACGTATACAACAATGGTACACCAATGGTAATGGATTCTTACGTATGCGTATGCAACAATGGTACAACAATGGTACAACAATGGTAACGGATCCTTACGTATACATATGCAACAATGGTACAACAATGCTAACAGATTCTTACCTATACGTATGCAACAATGGTACAACAATGGTAATGGATTCTAACCAAAATCCAACACCATCAACACCTGTTGACAACCCCCCACCTTCCACTCCCCCACCCCCTCCCCCGCCCCACCACCACCACCACCCACCCACCCCCCCGGTCGAAAGATGTGAGGTCTGTTTGTCTAATCATTCTAATTTTAACGAAGGTTTGTTGGGGATGGGGGGGGGGGTGTCTTTTTTTGGATTTGCCTCAGAATTAGACCACAAATGACACAAACGCACTCTACCAGGAAGTTGAAAAGAGAAAACACAAACGCCTGCCCATCGTTAGGTCATAGCAACATGTTATTTGCATGTCAACAGAATCCCCCGGGGACAAATACAAAACCCTTCCAGGCATCAAAAACAATGGGTTTGTTCATACTTCAACATGAATTTTTGATTTTGTTAGGAAGCAACTGCATAATTTACACGCATAATTGCTTTCCTTTATGTTCCGAGCCCTCTAGGGAAGCAGAGAACATGCCAATACAACAGTGGCTTAGATGTTGGATGTGTGTGTGTGCGTGTTCACACAAATACTCTCTCTCTCTCTCTCTCTCTCTCTCTCTCTCTCTCTCTCTCTCTCACACACACACACACACACACACACACACACACACACACACACACACACACACACACACACACACAATCATGGGTCAAAAGCCTAACTGAAATAAAATTTGTCATTGTCATTGTCATTGTGACACACACACACACACACACACACACACACACACACACACACACACACACACACACACACACACACACACACACACACACACACATCCCATGATACTGCGAATCACCTCCAAAAAAAAAAAGTTTGTGTATGGCACACACTTAAACGTACCTACAAAAACAAATTCCTTGGCGTGTCAAGTGTTTGAAAATATTTTCAAACCAATTTTACAGTATAATGATGATGAATTGATGCATTTTCGAACCACAGGTGACCTTAACATGACACTGTGAACCGAACAGTTTTATGGCGCATATTTTTTGTTTGTTTATTTGCTTCTTTGTTTGTTTCATTCTTACTTTCTCTCTTTGTGTGTGTGTGTTTTTTTTTTTTTTTTTTAAGTTTTCAAATACTTTTTCCCAGTAAAGATTCACAAAATCACAGTTTTACCAAAAATGTCCACGAAAAGCTTCTTCGACTGCGATAACCCGTTGTCTTTGCAGTGTGTATGATGGATGTAGGTGTGTATCGGATGTTGGTATGTATGTAGGTGTCAGTGCTTGTTTGTATGACTGACTGTATGTCTGACTATATGTATGTAGTGTATGTATCTATGTATGTACGCTTTTTATTCGCATTTATTTAGTTGATTATTTATCTATTACTCAGTTATGTGTTTATTTATCACCTTTTGTATACATTTGTAAAGCGCCTAGAGCCCCGGCTCCGGAGATTAGGCGCTATAGAAATCCTCATTATTATTATTATTATTATTATAATAAACGTACTTTAATCTGTTTGTGCACAAAGTCCCCAAAACTACACGGTCTGCAAGACTGATACTCATTGTCATCTTTTGAAAACTATTCATGTTTGATGAATAAAGAAAATAATAGGGCGTTGTTGTTGTTGTTGTTGTTGTTGTTGTTGTTGTTGTTAAATAAGACTGGTGTGCGTGCGTGCGTGCGTGTGCGCGCGAGCGTGAGTGTGTGTGCGCGCGCGTGTGTGTGTGTGTGTGTGTGTGTGTGTGTGTGTGTGTGTGTGTGTGTGTGTGTGTGTGTGTGTGTGTGTGTGTGTGTGTGTGTGTGAACGCCGCGGCAAACTGAATGGCCAACAGGTTGCTTCGTCTGTCTGTTAACATAATAATATGTATATTCATGTATACGCTATTGTGGTAATAATTTGTTGAACTTGATTCCCTGTAATATTTGTCCTCGGGAGATGTGAATTTCTACGGTATCCTCCATACCCCAAAAGGGGCAAATGGAAATACAATCTTGATCCAAATCTTCTTGTTGTTGTTCAGGCAAATTAAGTAACGTTTTTGTATCATCAGTTTTACAATGCTTGATGGAGCAGCACGGCCATTTAACAACCCCCCTCCCCCCCCCCCCCAAAAAAAGGCCCAAATGGGTAATGAAAGACTTTACCTTACATAATTATGTTCAAATCGTGACAGCTAGTGACTCAGCAGTCAAACCCAACGACCAAAAACAACATAGATGATCTTTGACATGGCTTCGCTAAAGGATTTCAAATTTCTCTTAGGAATTTTGAGAAGCATTGGATGAGCGGATGAGCGGAGGGTACGCGACGGATTGTGGGTGCACAGTACAGCGGACGAACAAGACTGTAGGGTACCATCAAAATGACGATACGCCAGAACTGCTAGCTTGTACCGAATACGGAAATTGACCGGCAGCCAAATGCAGTGCCATAATCCAATGGCAAGGCGACTAGTGCCAGAACTGACTTGTCGCCTGCGGTATTATTATCAGGGAGCGACTAGCTCCACACAGCGCAGTATATAGTCAGAGAATCGCCGCGACCCGCGGCCGTAATGAAATATTCATACTCACGATCTCGTTCAGCGGACTCCCTGCCGCAGCCACAACCGCAACCGCTGTCAACATCAGCGGCGACACAGCGACAGTGGGGCGAAATGCCTAGAAAGAATTACGTCGTGTACGTGGCTGCTAGAGTGGACTTTGAGAAGGCTTGGGTGATGTGAGAACGTTGATACGGACAGGTTCGGTGTATTGTAGAACATGCGCGTCCTTTGTGACGAGCTGCATTTTCTTTTAGAGTGTCCGGCATATCAAAAGGACAGAACTCTTATTTCTGTCAGGCTTCCGCAGGCCTGTATCCCCATCTAACTTTTGTAGGGTAACGTCTTTGAAAATACCACAGAAAAATGTACTAAACTTAATATATATATAAAATAGCATAGTTTAAATTTAAATGTAACAGACTGCTGCCAATGTGCATGTACTAATTTTTTTTTCACTGTTCTGTTTTCACTGAGCAGTGTAATCCATGTACATGTAAATTAGGCACGTTAGGGGTACCACTAACTAACCACAGCGCGTTAGCCGCTCGCCGCCATTGTCACATTGCTGTGTGAGCCAAATTTACATGTAAAATAGGTTGCTGCTCAGCAAAGTCCTCCTTGCGAAGTCCTACTAATATATGATACACAAAGTAGCCATCGCTCTTGTCTTCGTCTTCTCGAACAAATCACGTGATTTCATTGTGAACACAATCAAATCGCCATTGTTTGATGTCTGTGTCTTTGTGTTTCAAGACTGTGTCAAGACTGTGACCTGACACACACTGTGACCTGACACACACACACATTGACCTGACACACACACTGTGACCTGACACACACTGTGACCTGACACACACTGTGACCTGACACACACACTGTGACCTGACACACACACTGTGACCTGACACACACTGTGACCTGACACACACACATTGACCTGACACACACACTGTGACCTGACACACACTGTGACCTGACACACACACTGTGACCTGACACCACAATACATTCCAATGCCTTTATTGTTTTCTGCAATGGAAACGTGTGGCAATAAAATATCATTTCATTTTATTAACCAGGAAGTTTTAAACAACAACAAAAAACACGCATCGCTCTTTCAAACTTAAGGATACGTGTATTAAAACAGACAGTAAGGCCAGCTCTCTTTGTTAATGTCGAACACTCATTGCGTTGAGTGCAGAATTGTTTCTCTTCAGCGAAATCGCGTTAGGCATTTTTTTTTTTAAAAACGTAAACCGTCGCTTATTGTTTGTGTCGCCAGCAAAATGGCACACCGGGGACCTTTGATTAGCACAGCTCTGTCATAGCGCTCTTAATGGCTTCAAAAAAAAAAATACGGTTCATATTTCTAGTGTCCCTGATTTTTTTTACCTTTGTCATGCCTGCAGAAAACCTCATAGGTCATTCGCAAGTACTTGATTTTTTTTATGTGCCATCACCGTAAATGGCTTTGAACTAATTCTGAGGAAACAGTATGTAGGGCACTGTTGCCAGTCGCGTGAGACTAGGAAGCTATCAGATTGCAAGACTGCGTGAAGATGAGACGGTCTCATTGTGTGATATGAAGAGAAAACACAAAACTGGGTTACTGCCGCAAATCATGTCATTCAGTAGGATCTTTGCTGGAGATACAATACATGCATTTGAATGATCACAAGACTGACTGACTGACTGACTGAGTGACTGACTGACTGACTCACTGACTCACTCACTCACTCACTCACTCACTCACTACCTGACAGATTGACTGACTTAGTGACTGACTGACTCACTCACTTACTCACTCACTCACTCACTCACTAACTACCTGACAGATTGACTGACTTAGTGACTGACTGACTGACTGACTCACTCACTCACTCACTCACTCACTCACTCACTGACAGATTGACTGACTTAGTGACTGACTAACTCAATCACTCACACACACACTGACAGATTGACGAACAGATTGACTCACTCACTCACTCACTCACTCACTCACTGATTGATTGATTGATTGATTGATTGATTGATTGATTGATTGATTGATTGATTGATTCTTTCTCTCTTTCTCTCTCTCTCTCTCTGGTTGCACGGTGCCAGAAGGCATTAAACTCATAGACAACGGACTAACTAACCAGACAACCAACTGATTAACCCACCAACACGCTGAACGTGGTGGAAAATGTCCATGCGTTCCAAAGACCTTACATTGAAAGGACGCAAATTTTGAAAAGTCTTCACTGCATTTGGGAGAGGAGGGATAGCCGAATAGTATAGCAATGGACTTCCAATGCTCGGGTCGTGAGTTCGAATCCCGGCTGGGGCCAAACATTTGTGCTGGCCTTTTTCTCGTTGCCCCGCCCTTGATATCACCCTTACGTGGTGGAAAAGGACATTAAACTCCCAAACACCCACAGTCACTGTTCTTCTTGTTCTTCTTCTTAACACGTGTAAAAGTAGTTTCTCATTTTCCGGAACTACATTGTGAAATTCCCTTCCTGTCCATGTTAGGCACAGTCGGCCAGCCTCCTCGTTTAAAAACAGCCTCTTCAAATATCTATTAGCCAACAAATAATGGTTAAAAGGTAGGTACCATACGTTTACATACATATAGACATAGTAATTCATGCATACGGTAATTGTGTGTGTGTGTGTGTGTGTGTGTGTGTGTGTGTGTGTGTGTGTGTGTGTGTGTGTGTGTGTGTGTGTGTGTGTGTGTGTGTAAAGTTTCATGTTCGAGTTTAAGTATGTTCGATCAGTTTGGGTTTTTTGTTGTTGTTGTTGTTGTTTGTTTGTTTTTCAAAACGACAAGTTTGAAAATTGATCAACGCTTCCACCGTTTTCAAATAAAGTTATTTCAATTTCAACTTCAATTTCTTCTTCTTCAAACACCCACCAGCTCCTTCACTGCACTGGCTGTATCGAGCGTTTGCATACATACACACCAGACAGCTAAGAAATAGAAACCTAATCCACGACAGTCATGCAGCGACATCGGTTTTGACGTACAGTCTAGCTTCCTCACTCTGATCGCAATGCAGTCTGTATCCATGCAGTCAGAGCCGCACACAAGCAGACTCGACGACAAAAGCCTGCGAACGCAAAAACAAACAACGCGCGCGCTTGCTACGCATTCGCTCTATGTGCCACTGCTACATCTATTCCACGCACGCCCGCGGTCTGCGACCAGGGGAATGAGGAATTTGCAGAGCTAGACACTGGAGCGAAATCCTGTCACAGAATAGGTTGGACATATCCTACAGTGTCGTTTGTGTGTGTGTGTGTGTCTCTGTCTCTCTCTGAGTCTCTCGCGAGGCGGACCCTCACAAAACAGGTGTCGCAGGAAGCATCCTCTGGTTGCCAAGGCCACCGACCGCTGGGATGCAATCTGGCGGGAAGCGAAGTGGAGTATAAGTAGGCTTGCTGAATCCGGGCACGACATTCCAGTATTTGGACTTGGACAGGGTGCGAGCGTCAAGGAAAGAAGCTCAATGTAAAACGACTCTAAAGACTCGTCACACTGCTGTTCGCGAGGATAGCATCAACGGGAAAGGCGTGCATTCATGCAGAAGTCACTGTGTCTCCACCTCAGCCTCTTTACACCAAGGACAGAAGTTTTAGACTGACTTTGTGTTTTGAAAAACTTGAATTTCATCGTGGGAAAACAGTTTGATTGGACGGAAAAGCAACAGTTTCTTCATAAACTTCAACATCAGTTGGTGAAAGGGGGGAAAAAAAACTTTCGACTGGTAATCAAGTCAAGTCAATTTATTCCCCACCCTCTGGGGACATCGGGAAATCGATTGTACATGGACTCACGCTGAAAACCCGTGCTGTAGTTTAGAGTTTGTGACTGTTTTCAATAATACGTCGGTCGTAAATGTTTTATAATTGCCTTTACTTTGTGAGTGCTTGCTCCGAAAGATAAATCTCTCCAGGCAGGACTTCACCGAGTGAAGTTTTGAAATTGTACACGTTGTATCTGAACGACAAATACTTTTCGTTTTAAAAAAAGTCAGTTATAGCTACCAGATACTGAAAGGCGGCAGACCAATTTGTCAACCTGTTTCTAGTGCACCGGGAGTTTTGAGGACAGCTGCGTGATCGGAAAATAAGTCCTACTGGTGTAGAGTTGTAAAGTACTGTCGCCTGTATTTGCCATCACCTGTCACCGACCAAGACTTCAGACGGAGACTGAAACGTCAGAAACTAGACTCGGTTTTGTCGCACGAGTTTCAAGTAGGTGATTTATCAGTGCGGCGTATTTTATCAGCTTCCTTGCAGCCCAGGCTTTGTTTGAACAACGGCGATCATCCGCTGTGCTGTTGCTGACTCAACCCCCATGACTTGTTTCTGAGTGGGACTTTATCTCTCTTCCGCTCGCAGTTTGTTTGAACGGCCGTGCGCATTTTTATACAAACCTTTGAGTCACATGCAAAGGAGTGTTCGCACAAACTGTTTCAATAGGCAAAATTCCGTCACGGGTCCCGCCGTATCAGCACAGTGCGACTTTCCGCGGCAGCTAGGCTTTCTATTGATTCGGCAGATGAAAGTTCGATGTGACGTACATATTCACGTGATTTACGTGGCTTTGGAACAAGTCCATTAAGCATATTGACTGTCCTTGAACAACGAAACTGAAACCAGTTTCAATCAATTTCTCCGGCAGTCAGAGCAACGGTTAGACGGCTGATTGCTCAGTGATTTCCATCAGTTGCGTGACGGTGTCTGTCAAACCTACGTTTCAACGGCTTCGTTGCTGACTTTCTCCGGGTTTTCTTTCGCTTTAACAGCTTCACCATGGCTTACAAAATTGAAGGTGAGCATCTTTGCTTGATGAGCGTGATATATGTTCTATGGTTTGTTTGGTTTTTGTTTTTTTTTGTTTTTTTTTTTTTTTTTTCATGATTTTGAACAATTCACGACTTTTTAAGTTAATGCATTTGCGACAGGAAAAAACTTTTCACTTTTCGGTCTGCAAAGCATACATTCAATGAAATCTTTTATGACTGATTTCCACATGCAAAACTAGTACTTGCTACGTATACTTTCTTCAGTACCGCCATCGTGTCTGCTGTCACAGTGTCGTCTTTGTTGCTGTCGATCCTCATCTGTTTCATTGTCACTACCGTTGTCTCCTTCCCATTCTGACGTTTGAAGAAAAATGGCGTCATCATTCTCATAATCGTCATCGTCGTCGTCGTCATAAATGTCATCATTATCATTCTCGTTGTCCTTGCTTGTGTCACCATTGCTATTAGAGGCGCACTTTTGAGTCACAGCATTCTGATTCTTGCATGATCGTGTATCATCGTCATGCAACTTCGTAACCTTTACGAGAACACAATCATGATTATATCGTCACTATATAAACGTTATGTGACTCATCCGTGACGGGAGAATAAGTCAAAGCGCAGCAGCCGGCGACAGTCCTCGTTTAAACGGCCATCAAACGTCAGTGTGTTGCATTGGGAGCTCTACTAAGATGGACTATTTCGAGCGGACAGGCCTGCTGCTCCAGAACAAAAAGTCTCCCTACATAAAACCTGGTAATGGTAGCAATAGCAATAGCAGTAGCCTCCAACCAGTCCTCCACCCACCGCCCATGATTTTGTGTGTTGTCACTGAGTGTGGCATATTGGCGTTACGACCCGGCCGCAAGCGAGTGTTTGTTCTGCTTTTGTCCACTCCAGTGGGCTAGACGACAAGTTCAGCATGAGTGTGTGACTTTTAGTGTGCTCGGTTTACGGATACGTGAGTGCTCAATTCCGGTCTAGATAAGGCTCAGTACAAACACAGATGATCTAGTTTTTGTTACAGCTGTTGTTTGTGTGTGTGTGTGTGTGTGTGTGTGTGTGTGCGTGCGTGCGTGCGTGCGTGCGTGCGTGCGTGTGTGTGTGTGTGTGTGTGTGTGTGTGTGTGTGTGTGTGTGTGTTGTTTTTGTTTTTTTCCCGTGTGTGTGTGTGTGTGTGTGTGTGTGTGTGTGTGTGTGTGTGTGTGTGTGTGTGTGTGTGTGTGTGTGTGTGCGTGCGACCGTCCAAACAACATAGCGATTGCACGATTACCACAAGGTAACCCCAACCCTAAACCTAAACCGAACTAAGCAGGCAAACTTTACTAAATGAGCGTGGCTGCGTTGGTATAGTTCGCCCAATACAGCCCAAGGGTGCGAACTGTACTAACTGAGCCCCACTATAAGACATCTATCTACACATCTACATCTGTCTAGAAACTGCAGTCGTGGGCCCTGACGATATAATAAACCATGCACGTGTTGCATGGGTGGGTGGGTGGGTGTTTGGGGGTTTAACGTCCTTTTCCACCACACAGGGTGATAACAAAGACGGGGCAACGCTGAAAACGCCAGCACAAACATTTGGCCCCAGCCGGGATCGAACTCACGACCCGAGCATTAGAAGTCCAACGCCGCTCTACCATTCGACCACCCCGGCTCCCCGCATGTGTTGCATGATGAGAATGTTGTCATGTAACTCTGGCCTGTGAGATAGGGCGGATCAATAATATGTACTGCACGTACATCACAACTTGTCGGCTGTGCGTGCGCTGACATGGCATGAGTGGCAGACGTTACGTCGTTTATCTGTGGAATTCCAGACCAGCATATCTTATCCCTGGCACGTGCACGCATATCACGATACCAGAGAGGTCATTGGCTTCGGTTTTTGTTTTTTGTTTTTAATACAAGTATTTTCAGCCTTTTTCGAAATCCGAACAGACCTGTGACCGTAGAAGAAACAGATGTGATAAGATGAATTAAAGGTCTGCAATCTCAGCAA
>JACVVK020000144.1:950000-955000 GCA_018292915.2 Batillaria attramentaria
TGGAATAATGGCACGGACTTTGCTCGTGCAATGTGCCCGCCTGCACTAAGTGCCCATGTTAGCGCAAATTATCACCGTTGTTTTGAGGATTCACAGCTAGTTAGAACGTCCTCCCCAGCTCATAATTTACGTCCGCCCCCAAAAGACCAGGCCTGCGTGGGTATTTGAAAAGTTTGCAGTTAGCATACTTTGAACGCTTAGCGCAGCTACAGTAGTTATCGTACATTATCACCGCCTTCAACCAATAACTGTTGCCACATCATTATCTTGCGGGTCATGTGTGTGTGTGTGTGTGTGTGTGTGTGTGTGTGTGTGTGTGTGTGTGTGTGTGTGTGTGTGTGTGTGTGTGTGTGTGTGTGAGCCAGGGGCAGCCCGTGTATGATGCTGCACATCATGTGTTTGTAGTTAAATACGTGTATGTGTGGAGCCATGTTGTGTGTGTTTCTGGGTGAGTGAGTCAGTGTGTGTTGATTGTAAGGCGCCCTGAGCTCCCGCGAGAGGGAGGGCGTCCCTTAAGTACCCATTTTATTATTATTATTATTATTATTTATATATTAGTAGTAAACGAGTCTCCAGGCACAAGTACGGCCGTTCAATAAAACCAGGGCTGCATGAGCACTTGCATCGCATCTTTTTTTTTAATTCCCCCAAAAGCGCTATTGAGTTTTCCTTAAAAATCAAAACAGCTCCCTTGACGTCTTAGCGAGAAAGAGTTAGCTCACGCGAACTTCCTTCCGGCGACAAATGAGAAAAGACACCTTTTTGCCGGTGTTTGTGAACAGGGTTTCATTTCTTTCTGGTTTGATCTGAATTGTCGTGGAACGTGAAAGGGTGTGAGGTTTGGTATTAGAAAGCAGGATAGCAGGAGGTCTGAAGAGATACCGTGACAGTTATTCCAATTTAATTTTGTTTGTTTGCCTGTTTGTCGTTATTATTATTTCTCGTTATCTGGTAAAATTGAAACCGTCCTCTCTTCACCTCGTCACCACTCTTATATACCTACAGTCTTTCAATATGAAATATTAAGAACTGTTTCATAGCACTATAATTTTGGGCGTCGGGTGGATGTTCTTCTCAACTAAAACTAGTCGGGAAATAAAAACAGAAATATTTTTATATTTGAACAATTAAGATTGGGCTTCACCAGTGTTGCCTCCTTTCAATTCCCCCCCCCCCCCCTTTTTTTCCAAGTTTTTTCTTTTTCTTTTTACCTTCTTTGCATGGAACGGTTAGATCTTATGATCACTCTTCCCATTCAGGCACAGTTCTCTCCCTTGCAGCGTCCACGTACCTATTCTATTAGTTCCCTTTGAGACACACTAGTTGTCAAGATATCACGTGTGGTTTTGCCCTGCCTGCATCTGCACGGAAGATACTGACATTAATCCTCCCCGCGCGAGACAACTGGGTTTGCAGCCATGACAACAAATTTTATTACAGAATTATATCATGCTTTCTGTCTTAGAGAAACTCGGAATTCGGAAGTTTTGACAAACGCGGAGGATCCTCAAAGTTAAAATTGAACGCTGTTTTTTGTAGGGTTCATGAAATTGTAGCCCAGCTGATGCGTGCAATGCTGCATGGGGAGCACAGTGAGATAGTTATGTGTTCAAATACACACAAATGTACGACAAATAGCTGTCAGTGGCCATTACATTCGCCCTTTATGATACAAATCACCAGTCACTGATGACAGCTTCCATTGCCAAACTGCTGAAGCGTATTATTCACACCTCTCTCTCTCTCTCTCTCTCTACCCTAGAACATATTAACTGAACATACGTGTTTTTTTTTTTTTTTGTTTGTCGTTTTTTTTTTTTTTTTTTTCGGGGGGGGGGGGGGGGGGGGTTTGCAGGTATATATGGTACAACTTGTGTAATTAGTTGATCATTATATTCCGTAATTACTTTCTCTGTTTGTAGTTCCATGTGCTGCCCTGCTGGGAACAGCTCCCGAACCCAGTTGTTCATGGGTCAATGGCCTAAACAATAAACAATTTGAGTCTTGAGTCTCTCTCTCTCTCTCTCTCTCTCTCTCTCTCTCTCTCTCTCTCTCTCTGGGGAGCCGGGATAGCCGAACGGTAGAGCGTTGGACTCTCAACCCTCGGGTCGTGAGTTCGAGTCCCTGCTGGGGCGAAATATTTGTGCTCGCCTTTTCCTCGTTGCCCCGTCTTTGATATCACCCTTACGTGGTGGAAAAGGACGTTAAATTCCCAAACACACACCCACACACCCCCGTCTCGCTCTCTCTCTCTCTCTCTCTCTCTCTCTCTCTCTCTCTCTCTCTCTCTCTCTCTCTCTGGCTCATATCTTCGTAGTTTAGCAGCGGCAAGTTCGAACATGGTATTTCTGCCAAAACTTTAACCGTTGGAAAATAAAGATTATTGTCTCTCTCTCTCTCTCCCTCTCTCTCTCTCTCTCTCTCTCTCTCTCTCTTTGAAAGAGTGTTTGGCAGCTGCGTGAATTTCGCCCGACACACTAAGCGGGTATTCAGTCAACTCCCCGGCGGTGACAACGCAAATTCTGTAACTGATCACCCGCCACTCTTGCTGATTCCGTGCCTGTTGGCCGAGCCTCGTTTTCACAAACTGACCTCGTTTTCGTAATTGTCTCGGATCCTGTCATCAGGATCCGGGGACAGTATCATCCTTCTTCTTCCGTAGGGGATCCATAAGTGTGTGTGTGTGTGTGTGTGTGTGTGTGTGTGTGTGTGTGTGTGTGTGTGTGTGTGTGGAGTGGGTGTTGGGGGCTCGTCCCTTTGCCGTCTTTGTTGTTCTTGTCGTTGCTGCTGTTGTCATTTGCCGAAGCAGTGTTCTTCTCCGTAACCGACAATATCTATGCGATAATCGTCGTTTCGATTAAAAAAAATCCTGTCACGTAACACCCAATTTACATACTGAGGTTGAAAAAAATTGTAAAACCCTTAGATACTCTTTCCGGAACTTACTGACGCATCTGCTCGAAACACTCTTTCGACAGTCGGAGTTACCACGCAGTTCTATATTGTTTCAGCAGACCAGTTTAACACAATTTCCACTTTGCAGCGTTCATGAACAACTTGCCGGCTCACTTCAAGTCAGGTTCTGCCTTGATCAGGACGTCTAAGACGCTTCTCCTTGCTCACTTTTTTTTAAGCTTAGATGTGATGGTACTGATGTGATATTTAAGGAATATTTTAAGGTGGGATTTAATGTGTTATATCTAATTTTATACTCTTGTATGGTTTGCTTACTGATTATTTTGTTTGAGTGTTTTTCATGTACTGTCTGTCTGTTTTTATTATCACCACAACCTAATTTCCCCTAAGGGGATAATAAAGATTTATTGAATTGAATTGAATTGAATTGAATTCTCCCCCCCCCCCTTTTTTTTTTCCTGCTCTGTCTTTGGTTTAAACAAGTTCATTGCAACACGGAACTTGATGTGACTGAACAACTAATGAGCATAAACAAGCAAAGCGTATGGTAATGCTCAGGGTGAAACAAACACAGTGTCACAATAGTGCAACGGCGGACTAAATTGATCCTAAACTCTGAGAAATCAACACTACAATACGCACTGTCTTCCTCTTCCTTTCCCCTAGCTGTCCCAAAGGTGCCGTCAGCATGCTCACTGCACGGACGTTTTTGCTGAGCCCTAAAAATTGGCCAGTCATCATCATCATCACTGGACCTAACATAATGCAAAGCTGTTTGTTCCTCGGAGTGTGCAGGATGCAAAACCCTTGCGCTCCGATCACGACATACATGTACACTGACACACATAGTGTCCATGACCGATTTCAATGTTTCGTTCTCAGCTGACAATAGTCTGTGGCCTTCAGTCCTTCAGAACGGCATACGATCCGATGGGACGCAAACGTTTACGTCAGGAGAAAAAAAAAAAAAAAAAAAAACAACTTCGCTCACGACATTGTTCGTAAGAAAAATTCCCTTGACATTCGGAAGTTTGGAACCTGATATTTCTTTTACGCACGAGTGTCACTGATTCCGATATTAGAGGTAAACATTGACGTACACACGTCAAGAACGCAGTCCGAGACATCGTTAGAAGTAAACATTTACGTCATGACGTCCTACACGTTATCGTACAAGCGTATCGCCGTCTCAGAGTTTGATCTTTCGATTGCGAAACACGCGTGTTGCAACAGCAGGCTCCTGCCCACACGCTGGTGGCGTTGAAAGTCAACCCATCATACAAACGTCCTTGTAAGATTGTGATTTGGGGGAGGTTGTGCGGGCAGACAGAAAGAGGGTTGTGATTACATGATATCCTGTTTTGTTTTCCTATGTTGTTTTTTTTTTGTGGGAGGGATGGGCGTGTTTTCATTGTTCGGTTGGCTACTTTTGTTTTTGTTATTTTGTTTTGTTTAGTTTTGTTGTTTGGTGTCCAGATTATTTCCCCTGTCTTGTCTTGTCTTGTCTCGTCTTGTCTTGTCTTGTCTTGTCTCGTCTCGTCTCGTCTCGTCTCGTCTCGTCTTGTCACGTCTTGTCTCGTTCTGTTCTGCCCTGTTCTGTCTCTCGTCTCGTCTTGTCATGTCTTGTCCTTTCTCGTCTCGTCTTGTCTCGCCTCGTCCTGACTCCAAAGGTTACTAAACAATGCGGCACGCCAAGTTCTGAGAGTTCCGCGAAGAGATCACATCACCCCACACCTCCGCACTTTGCACTGGCTCCCCATAGAGGCTCGCATTAAGTACAAGATTGCTTGCATGTGCTACCGTGCCATTAGTCAGTCAGGACCTTCTTATCTCTCTGAGTTAGTTAACGTCTACGTACCAACAAGAACACTTCGCTCATCATCGGACACTCTCACACTCTGCAAACCACGTGTCTTCACTAAAACCTTTGGAGAAAGGTCTTTCTTTTCTGCAGCACCGACTATTTGGAATTCTCTTCCTTTATCTGTCCGCTCAGCAAGTACTGACTCGGCCTTCTGCTCTGCTTTAAAAACCTCTTTAATGAATTCTTTCACTGAGCCGTGTGGGGGGGGGGGGGGAGGCTT
>JACVVK020000144.1:957500-982500 GCA_018292915.2 Batillaria attramentaria
CCCCTCCTCCCCCCCCCCCCCCCCCCCCCCCCCGTGCTGTTATGTGATACATTTTCAATAGCACTCTTTCGTTTAGGTTGTTGTTGTTGTTGTTGTTTCGTGTTTGTTGCTGTGTTCGTCGTTGTTCTTGTTGTCACAATACTAGCCTACATTTTTGTTTGGTTCGGCAGTACTAACAAGCTCGACACAGATATCGGATAACAGAAAGTCCCAGTAGCACACGCCCTACCCTGTGATCCTTTTTCTTTTCTTTCTTTCTTTCTTTCTTTTTTTTTTTTAACGACAGCACTCACCTACTTCTTTGTTGTTCTTGCTGCGCGTGTTCGATTATGCCGTTGTTTTCTCCTAACGCTTCAGACCTACTTCTTTTTTTTCACCACTCCTGGAGCATGCAGTCAGCCTGGGTTTCCTTTTCTTCCGCTTCCAACGAGCCTATAAACACGATTTTCTGTCGTTACACAGACAAGCCATTGTGGAGTCCTCGCTGTCTAGTTGACTCTGGACTCAGACATGGATTTTGTTTCTTTTGAACCGCTAGGGCGTAACCCGTATCATTTCTTTCCTGGTTGTTGTTTGCGATAGTTAGCACACAAAAAATTGCGATCTTTTTATTAACTCATTCAACCCGAGCTACGACCATAGTCGTAACAGTTTGTTTACATCTTACCTCCAACATGTCAACATGTCTGCTGTCAGGTTTCCTTGGCAACCCGCTGAAGGCGAGGCCAGTGTAAAGTACAACATCTAAGCACCACTTCCCCTAAATATAAAATCATTTGGTCCACATGGTGCGATGTCGCCACCGGATCCAGACAGCTGGTGCCAGATGTACGGTGATCGAGTCGGCGTGGAAAGGGCTGTACGCTCATGTTCCAAGTTTACAAGACTTCACACATCTTATTTTGTGGAACAGTCGCGATTGTGAGTGCACCTGTATGCTCGAAATAGTTTGTTTTTACTGATCAGTATAGCTCTGAATGCAACACACTGCCGTCTGCACGCTGCGCGAGCCGGCGAAAATTCAAATTCGCCCACTCTTCTGTTGACCGTACCTTGCATGTTTGATTTCTACCGACCTGACACATGCAAACAGACAAGGCTTAAATACAGAACTTTTCTTTTCTTTTTTTTTTCAATTGCCCATCTAGCACCTTTTCTACGGTTCCATCCATGTGTAGAGGTTGAAGAAGCGGTCGACGGTCCAGTAGTTAAGACTCCGTCACCACTGCGAGAGGTCAGGTTCGAGTCCCACTCGTGACAAAGGATGTTTCCTTCTCGTATGTGGCACCGTTCATTCGGGCCGATCGTCGGGGGTTTTCTCGGGGCACTCCGGCTTCCTCGCCCAAATAAATACAAATCAAAATTCCGAAACTTAAATTGCTGAGCTGACCCGAGTCTTGCCTGTGTGAACAGCCTCTCGGAGTCTCAATGCACCTACTGGCTAGTTGGCACTCATGTACAGTCGCTGCAACACCGTGAAACAGCAGGTTGGAAATCATATAGTCCTGAATTAATCCACTAAGCCATCGCGGCAAGGCAAGGCTTTGGCTGGGGCATTGGTGTGCCGAGTCACGTGGGATCGATGCCCTTTGACGTAAACGTGTCTTTCTTTTTCCACTGCCCCGCTTCCCCGTGAAATAAACTAGAATTCGACAAACAGCGTTAGACTTTCCATTACGGTGGCATGAACCTTGGCATTTGGACGTCTTGAGCGCGCATGGCAAAGGAGGTTAGAAGTCACTCTGCCTACGTTCGGTGTCACACAGACAGCTGTTTCGATTAAACACACACACACACACACACACACACACACACACACACACACACACACACACACACACACACACACACACACACACACACACACACACACACACACGTTTATGAGGAAGTGTTTGAGCAAACTCCTTCAAAAAGTGAGTAAAATGCGCAAGAGTATAAGATATTAATTTTGTCGACATAAAATGTAATTTGGGGGATGGGGGGTGGAATACTTTGTGCACAACTTATTTTTCTCTTCTTCTTCTTCTTCTTCTTTTGCGTTCCATGAAGAATTGCACTCGACGTGTAGTATCGAAATGTCCTGTCTGATGTATTGTCCTTTAAGGTTGCGTGTGGGCTGGTTGAGAGAATGAGGATTTGCATGATCTGATTACGGACATTTCCAGCGTATGCCGTCAATGATAACTCTGTTGTACGAACAGAGCGTTTTTATCAATGCCAGAGCACCAGCGCTCAATCACCCCAGTATTAACTGAATTCCTTTATGTCCTCTCTCTCTCTCTCTCTCTCTCTCTCTCTCTCTCTCTCTCTCTCTCTCGGGGAGCCGGGGTGGCCGAATGGAAGAGCGTTGGACTTCCAATGCTCGGGTCGTGAGTTCGAATCCCGGCTGGGGCCAAATATTTGTGCTGACTTTTTCATCGTTGCCCCGTCTTTGACATCACCCGTATGTGGTGGAAAAGGACGTTAACCCCCAAACACCCACCCACCCCTGTGTCAAGACTGAGAGAGAGAGAGAGAGAGAGAGAGAGAGAGATTGTTTCAGGGTTTGACGTCTTTCCCACCACATATAGATCATAACAAAGACGGGGCAACGAGAAAAAGGCCAGCACAAATTTTGGCCCTAGCCGGGATTCGAACTCACGACCCGAGCATTGAAAGTCCAACGCTCTACCGTTCGGCTGTCCCGGCTCCCCATAGAGAGTCCTATTACTTGTTTGCTAGTCCTTTTTTTCTTTTTTATATTTATTTTTTCTTCTTTTTATTTTTTTCTTCTTTTTATTAAAAAGCTTTAGCTGTCTCGAGTCCTCTCGACCACAAACCTCGCTATACTCTTATTTCAATGCACAGAATGGTTTGTGTCGTCCGATCGATTCCAGTTTAATGCTTTTGTGTGTAGGTCTCTTTCGTCTTGATACAGCCCGACGTAAAGTGGCAGCGCACATCCGTTATGGGATTAGAAAAAAAAATCATTTGGTCTTTTTCAAATATCTTGACACGGTCGAAAATGCCAGTCCCTTCAAATGTTTCTCTACCGCCGCACACACTTCCTTTTAGTGTTTTTGATTTTGATTTTGATTTTATTTTTTTATTTTTTTATTTTTTTATTTTTTTTTTTTTTTTGGGGGGGGGGGGTTAATGTGGATTCGACGCATATCGCAAATACTTGAAGTTTGTTTGTTTCTTCTTCTTCTTCTTCTTCTTCTCGGCAACTACTTTGTTTTACAAAATTTTATGTTCAAAAAGGATGTTTTTTTCCTTGCGTGCGTGATTTTTTGCCGCCCTTTCACGTTTTCCCTCTACAACATACATTCGCCAAAGTGCCAACCGCTGTCTGTAGTCTGAAATGAAGGCCCACATAAAGAGCGCATTCTAAGCTTTTTTCTGGGGTGAAGTTGACAAAACGCTGCGTGATATTCACACAGTTTTCTCCAGTTCTGGACAGCTGTAGTGTCATGCAGAGACCGTTTGTGCCCGCCATTCGTGCATTTCCAAGCTGCAGTGAAAAACAAACTTAAAACCTTTGATACACGCAGAAAGAAAAAGAAAAACACTCTTTGAAATATTAAAGTCGTTTCGTCTGCCTTTAAAGGTGTCATTTCTCTTCCCCCCTGACCCCACCCCCAGGTTACAACACGTATTCAATCGATCAGGTTACCTGATGTGCGTGCGTGCGTGCGTGCGTGCGTGCGTGCGTGCGTGTGTGTGTGTGTGTGTGTGTGTGTGTGTGTGTGTGTGTGTGTGTGTGTGTGTGTGTGTTCTCTGTAATGTTCTTCACGAATTCCTCCCCAGCCCCCACCCCCACCCCCACCCCCATCCCAATGGCGCCGTGAGTATGCTTACTGCATGGAAGTTTCTGTGCGCCCTAAGATTGGCCACTCATCAACATCATCATCAGTCATCGTCAACATCAGCTACATCATCATCATCATTTTACGGCATTGCTACTCGAAGTTTCCTGACACTTTTTAGAAAAGTAAGACATTTCCAAGGGCTAAACTAATAATTACAGGTCACACCAACATTCAATCGGTGAGGTCACGTGATTTCTACGGCACAATTTAATGCTTCTCAGCTCAGTTTTCCTTGCGTGCGTGATTTTTTGCCGCCCTTTTGCTGCCGAACAGTTCAAAAGAAAGGGGTAAGGAGGTGGGTAATGGAGAGGGATTGGGGGGGAGGGGGGAGGGGCACTATATTCTGGCGTAGGTCAGGCGGTCAGCGGAGATTTAAAAAAAAAACGCTATCATGTTCGCATTATTGTCTTCGCGTTACTCCTGTCCGCTTTATGCGTACGCGGTCTCCATGGGAGACGTATGGCAGTGGACGACACTCTTGCACGCTACGCGTTAATGATGAAAGAACTCCGCTGGGAAGTTAGAATGATTGGGTCAGGCTGGGTTTCCCTGAACTTTCCACAAATGGCCGTCTACACGATACAGTGTGCACAGAGCGCAGACGCCAATAGCGTATTATCTGCCCTTGTCTGGGTGGTTTTCATTGCTTCAGCAAAATGACCGTCTACATCTTAACACAATTCGGGCGCTTGCAGCATAATTACTGTCTGCCTTCGTCTGGTTTTCAATGCTGCAAAAAATGACCGTATCATTTACAGGCACGACAGAGAGCGTACACAGTGCTGGTGCATAATCTGCTCTCTCTCTCTCTCTCTCTCTCTCTCTCTCTCTCTCTCTCTCTGTTTACATCTTTTCTCCTTTAGTGAATATTTTTTTCTAATCATAGTCTCTGTAGTTTGTTTGTTTGTTTTTCGAACGGCAGGTTTGCAGAATGACGAATTTCTCAGTCAGAACTTTTACCGTGGAATAATAAAGTTTCGTCATCATTATTCTCCTAGGGGAGCCGGGGTGGCCGAATGGTAGAGCGTTGGACTTCCAATGCTCGGGTCGTGAGTTGGTATCCCGGCTGGGGCCAAATATTTGTGCTGGCTTTTTCATCGTTGCCCCGTCTTTGATATCACCCGTATATGGTGGAAAAGGACGTTAAACCCCCAAACACCCACCCACCCTCATTATTCTCTCTCTCTCTCTCTCTCTCTCTCTCTCTCTCACACACACACACACACACACACACACACACACACACACTTCCTATTAGAGTGGTTCACCGTAGCAAAAAGAAAATCAAAAACAAAACTATAAATCATTGACGCAAGCAAAAAGACATGCATTATAAATCGGCAACAATCATTTCAGCTTTATCGCCCACTTCACAGGGAATAACTCAGGCACAAAACAGGAGCCACGCGAAAGGAACAGGAATACAAATTTCATAATGTTTCCCCTGCACGCTAAATTATCTCAATGAATAATGAATTGTTCGCCTATTCTGAGTCTTTTCATGCACGCCCGGTTGCGAGGAAGCTCTCATGCGAAAGTCTTTCATCTTAAATTATGTTATAAAAACAAATACTCGCTCATCATGCTGTCTAGGCTGTGCAATTTTCGTGCAAGAGAAGAATTTGTTTTCTTTGTCGGGACATAATTCTGTTTCCCAGGAAGAAAAAAAACTGGCGTTAAAAACTATTTTAAAAAAATGTATGAGTAGCTGATTTTAGCCAAGTGATAAACTGACCGAGCTTTTCCTAAAGTGTGACCAGGCAACCGGCACACGATTGAACTTACAAAAGTAGTAAAAAAAAGTTTGTAAACAGAAGTATGATTATATACAAACCGGTCAGAAAACAAACTGCTATCGTAATAAAAAAGCCCTCAGCCTGACCTGTGTATAGAAAAATGCACAGAACAAGAATAAGGGAAAGAACTAGCACAAGAACAATGGCAGGCTGGTCAGTGTATGAGCGAAAGACAAAAGAAATCCAACAACACGACCACTCACGAAACATACATCAGCGGTCTTGCTAAACAAAAACATAATCACACAACAAACATACATCAACTGCCTTGCAAAACAAAAACATAATCACACAAGAAACATACATCAACTGCCTTGCTAAACAAAAACATTATCACACAAGAAACATACATCAGCAGCTTTGCAAGAACAAAAACATAATCACACAAGAAACATACATCAGCTGCCTTGATACACAAAAACATAATCACACAAGAAACATACATCAACTGCCTTGCTAAACAAAAACATTATCACACAAGAAACATACATCAGCAGCTTTGCAAGAACAAAAACATAATCACACAAGAAACATACATCAGCTGCCTTGAAACACAAAAACATCACACAAGAAACATACATCAGCTGCCTTGCAAAACAAAAATATAATCACACAAGAAACATACATCACCTGCTTTGCAAAACAAAACCGTAATCACACAAGAAACCATTCGTTAGTGTGCAGCCTTGTAAAACAAAAACATGGCATTAATTCAGCGCAGTAAAAAGAATGAACTTTTCATGCGGACAGGTCTTTTTTTCTGCATTCCTTGTCATTGTCCCTCTTTCACCCCCACCGCTATCTTCCAGTCCTCCACACACACACACACACACACACACACACACACACACACACACGTCACCCGAAGACCCCCATAATTACCGATGGCGTTTCACGGTCTGTTGCGTCACAGCGGTCCGATTCCGCTGACAATTTTCATCGATTTCGGGCGTTCTAGAGTCTTTAGCAACATGCAGCTCTAGGCTCCCTCTTTCGATTTACGTCATTGTCTGTAAATTGTAGACCTAAGCTTGTCGTTAGACCGCCGCATCAGGTTGCCTTGACAGTGGCCACCTGAAGATTTCTTCAGTCATAAACAACGGTTTGTCCTCATTGCAGTCCGTTGACCTGACGATGGCCTGTTTACTGTCTGTTTCTTTGTTCTGGGGTTTGTTATGAAATCCAATACTTTTGTTTGTGTTGAAAAGTGCAGAGTTGTAAACATGCTTGATATTAGTATCCCAGATATCGGCTCGGGTGCAGTTGTTTGCGTGTTTGTCTGTGTCTGGCTGTGCGCCCTGTGTCTGTCTGCATGTCCGTCCATAGTCTGTAGCGTAGTAACGGCAAGGTTTGAAAATTCCTGCAACGTATACCGTTGTAAGATAAATGTTCTTGTGCTGGTTCTTGTTCTTGTTCTGTGCGTTCTTCTATAGACAGGTCAGGCTGATACCAGGTGTTGTCTTCTTGTAAGTCTGCTACAGAAATATCAGGCTTTTTCACAAATAAGCTTTGGAAGTAACAAAAACAAGACAGTTTTGTACATGTGACCAGCGGTAGGTCTACTTGCGTTTTTTTTTTTTTTTTTTTTGGGGGGGGGGTCAGATCGTGGTCGGATTAGGGAAGCTGGGATACCAGACCCGATGGAGCGTTTGACCTTCAATGCTCGGCTCAAGGGGTTCGAATCTCACCAGTGGGCCATACTTGTGCTTTTTCCTGATTGCCCTAACTTTGGTATCACTCTTAAACGATGCTAAATGACGTTTAACTCGCGAACAACCAACCAATCATAAATGAAGAAAGATTTGTTTTTGTTTTGCTTGTTTTTTGTTTGTTTTTTTGTTTTTGTTGTTTTGTTTTGTTTTGTTTTTGTTTTGTTTGTTTTTTTGGTTTTTTTTTGTTTTGTTTTTTTGGGGGGGGGGGGGGTTGGGTTTTTTGTTTTTTTTTTTTGCTTTTTTTTTTTTTTTGCTTTTTTTTTTGCAAGATAGGAAACAGCAAGAGTGTAGTAACTCTCACATTTCCATTTCTACTGAAATGCTCGTGGCGCCACAGGGCTGGAGGACGAAACTGTGAAAGCCTGCTGCCGGTACGCGCTCCTTTATGTGCAAACCTCCACCCTGCTGTTCACTCTGGTGCGTGCGACAGTATTTCTGTTTACCACGCCACAGGCCACAGCCTACTCTTCTTCGAAAGATGAACGTGGGATTTTTTTATTTTTTTTTTGCGTGCACACTTGATGTATGTGCGTGCGTGTGTACACGAAGGCGAGACAGGCACCGTAAACGAGTACGCACATGAATTTGACTCGATATGAAAAATCCCACCATATTCCTGCCCACCGGGGACTCGAACCAGGCAGCTGAGGAGTCGGATGCCTTAACCACTGGACCAAATCCCCTGTCAGGGCACAGACTGCATGCATGCAGTAACGCACAATACACAAATACCAAGGAGCAACCTCTGCGATGCCATAGCGTATTATCTAATTGGGACTGCAGTTACGTTGCCCACTTTGGGGCCACCGGTCCCAGCCTAAAGCGATTGATGCCAAGAAATGTGTCTCACGAGGCTTTGTAGTTTAATAGTTTCCTTGCTGGGGAGCCTGGACAGTGGAGCGATACATCGTTGGACTGCCAATGCTCTGGTCCTGAGTTTGAAAGGGGGTGGGTGAGGATGGGTGTTTGGGAGTTCAGCGTCCTATTGCACCAAGTGTGGGTGTTATCAAAGACGGGACAACGAGAAAAAGACCAGCACAAATATTTGGCCCCAGCCGATCTCACGACTCGAGCATTGTGAGTCCAAATCTCTACCATTCGACTATGAGTTTGAAAGCAGCTTGACAAAAAAAAAAAAATCCTGCATGACTTTTCCATAGTTATCCCATCTTTGATATCATCCTTAATTGCTGGAATGTTAAAACAACAAATCACAAACCTACCAACCAACCAGCCAGCCAAATTCCCAAGCTTGCACGTCTGCACTGTGTGAATCAAGTGAACATGGCGTCTTTTGTGGAAAGACTGGATATTCCTCGAGGAAACTGGGAGTTAATCGACCGAGGAAAACTGTAATCATTTGCAAGAAAGGTCTTTTTAAACTGGAGTTGTAGAAAAGTGCTGAAGGGGACACTTTTTTTTCTTTTTTTTTTAACGTGGGCTGGTTGAGATCTGGCCATTGAAAGCCGTTAAAGTGGTTTCTGCTTGAAGGTAATTTCCTTTCCGTTCTTTTTTGTCGATATCCTGGTGAAAATGGATTTTTGCTTGGAGTCATAGCATCACCGATACTCTCTCTCTCTCTCTCTCTCTCTCTCTCTCTCTCTCTCTCTCTCTCTCTCTCTCTCTCTCTCTTCATAAACTTCAAACAAATTCTACACGACACGCTTATCTGACCATATACATAAAAATGTATTACATACATGTTTTGAAATATTAGAGACGACTTTAAAGTTCTTACCTGGCATACAGCCAGTATCATCAGCACATGCCACGTATGTTTTGATTTATTTATCGTGTGTATTTTTCTCCTGTATTTCCCTTAGATAGTTTATACTTTTTTACTTTTTTATTGTTTGTTTGTTTGTTTTGATTTTTTTTCTATCTCAGTACCCTTTAATGTAGAATAGCGGGACAGCATGTAGGATAGGCGCGTGCACAGCTCTCTCTCTCTCTCTCTCTCTCTCTCTCTCTCTCTCTCTCTCTGTTCCAATTACCATTACCTAGATTGGACATTTTTAAAACAAGCCTCTCATTCTCTGGGTCACTTTCATGAACCAGTTGCCAGCATACTTAAAATGTACCCCGAAGCTTCATTCATTTAAAACTCAACTTCTCAAATACCTACGTCAGTCATAGGTCCATGAACAATATCTGAACCATGCTAAACTACTCGTTATCAGATGGCACAATGACATGTTACCTTTTTACAAGTTATGTCGTATACTACAATTTCAAACACCATGCTATCTACTTCTTCACCTATTTTCCGATGTGTTTCCTTATAATTTCTTGCTCTTCTTTCTATCTTTGCATGTTTAATTTTTTTTTCTTTTCTATTTTCTTATTAGATTTACTCCCTTTGTGCCTGGTATACTTTTTGTCATGTTAGCCTTTACTTTTTAGTGTTTCTAGATTAGCAGGACAGCTTGTAAGATAGGCAGACCATGCCTACAAGTCTTTATCCTGAAATAAACGTTTCAGTCAGTCAGTCTCTCTCTCTCTCTCTCTCTCTCTCTCTCTCTCTCTCTCTCTCTCTCTGTCTGTGAGTATTTTTTCTTTATTTTGCCATTGTTTTTCTTTCTTCTTCTTTTTTTCTTGTATTTTCTTGTATTTTCTTGTATTGTCATTGTAGTCTTCTTTTTTGTAGCAACGGCTGATTGAAAATTAATCATTGTTTGGTTAAATCACTTCCGTTGGAAAATAAAGTTCGTTCGTTCGTTCGTTCTCTCTCTCTCTCTCTCTCTCTCTGTTGGCCACTGACCTACACAGAAACCCGTTAAGTCGCTGTCTCAGTATTTCTTTTTGGCCTCCTTGATTTTAGCAAGTTGCTGCTTCTGGAACAGTGGGCGCCTGAAAAATGGCCGGATTCCATGACACTTGCGTTTAACGGCACAACGGAAATGGAAGCCCCCTGTCACCAAAGTGCAAACGCGTGACTGAGGCTTACGACAGCGGGGAGACGCCAGATTGTCCTCTTTCCCTATCCCCCTCCCTTCCCCTCCCCACCCACCACGCACCACACCTTACACATGCACACACACACACACACACACACACACACACACACACACGGTAAACTCCCTAACACCCAGCCCCCCCCCCCCCCCCCACACACACACACACACACACTGACACAGAGATAGAGAGAGAGAGAGAGAGAGAGAGAGAGAGGGTCATTTTGCACTCTGGATACTTGACGATCACGCAATATAATACCTGAAAGCTTGTATGATAAAGATCCGATCAGGACTACTGGCCTTGCGAAATTGCCGGAGCTTGCGTCAGCCGTTTTCCTACGCCAGTAGCGCAAAGCGCAAAGCGCATACGCGAACATACGTCATTTTGATAAGGCCAGCACGCGACGCTGAGGAAAATTAGGGTACTCAACTGGTTCGCCGGAGTCAAACTCGGGTCAAACTCGTGCCACTGTATAAACTGCTTTCCTAGCGCGTCTTAGTCTCATGTCCCGTGGTTGTTGTTTTTTTTTTTTGTTTTTTTTTTTTTTTTTTGGTTTTTTTTTTTTTTTTTTTTTTTTAAACTATCAGCTTCGGGCTCTTTTGCTAATTGCGCTGTAAGCACTTTTAATTTCAGTTTAATTCCGTTCAATTCAAAAGACTTTATTGTTTGTTTAAGAAATAAACTCTAAAGCAGAAAATTGTCCCGGGACTCACATAATGCTTTGTCACATAGAAAAAGATACAAATAATATACAGTCATATACAGTCATTAAAGATCTTGATATAAAGTATATAAGTAATAAAATAGAATTAAGCGTTCAGATCAAACAACCACGTTACAATCACTTGGTGGGAAGGGTCAGCTCGGCTATGTAAGTTTCGAAATTTAGAACTGCTTTTGTGTTCACATTTAGTGGGCTGAACGTTTCCGAAACAGAGGAAGAGGAAGCCGAAGTGCCGGGAGAGAACCCCCGACGATCGCCCCTAATGAACGGTGCCACATACGAGAAATAAGACTTCCCAAGAGGGAACTTGACCTCTCACATTGAAATCTCTTAACCACTAGACCACCGATAAAGGCCGGGGGGGGGGGGGGGGGGGTTAAAGCTAGGTGTCAGGTACACCACTACCTTTGATCTTCTAAGGCTCAGGTTTTTCGCACGTGTGGTTATTGTCACCCATGAATGCCTGTGCGAATATGTGGGTCGCTAATAAGATTTCGCAAGACGTTCGCAAGACGTTCTGGGAGACCATCTATATTGACGCCAACTCCATCCACCCACCTACCTCCTGGGGGAGCACGTAAAGATGACATGTCTCCCCCGGAAATTACTAGTGCCTGTAATTCTTGAACATCCCATGCGCTCTCTCTCTCTCTCTCTCTCTCTCTCTCTCTCTCCGTAAACTTTCATGTTCCAATTTAAAGTAAGTTCGAATGTTGATTTTTTTTAACGGCAAATTTGAAAATTGGCCACAAGACCAAAACTTCCACCGCCGTTACATTAAGTTCTCTCTCTCTCTCTCTCTCTCTCTCTCTCTCTCTCTCTCTCTCTCTCTTAACGGTGCAATCTTAATGATTTTTATGCTCACAGATGTTTTCCTGGTATCTATCATCACCCTCACTTAGCCACCTGCACAGTGACTGCATCTCAAATCTCAGACGCGGCGAACACACTGAGCGAAGCGCGTTGTACCAACAGTCGTAGAATTTGAATGTTGGACCGCGTGCGCACAGTGTAAACAACATTGTACCGCATTATGAGCTGTACTTATCGTCAAGATAGAGCATTTCAAGGGTACAGGCGCCCTCAGAAGCGAAACTGTTCCAAAACATAAGCTGACTTAGAAAACTTGGATATAAACCAGTTTAAAACATTTTATTAACATTTTTTCCTCGTTGCCCTGTCATCCGTCAGTGGTGGAGAAAACAAAAAAGACATTACCCACTCAAGCAGCCAACAACCAGTACAAATTAGAAAATGGCATCGTGTGCCTGTCAGCTCAAGCTATAACAAAGTAATTTTTCACTGCAGCATAATTGGTGCAAAAACCTTCTCGTGCGGCAGATTTGACGTATTGTTCGTAAGACGGATGACATCCAGGAAGTGTCTTCCGATGACGCGCAGTTTCGTTCGACAATATCAATTTGATGTTTCCCTTCATGAATTGTTGATCAGTTTGTTGCATAAGCCCTGTTCATGACAGCGATGATATATTATTTCAACTGGTGTATTCCTCAACATGTTATGTGACACACTGCCTCCCAAATGTCATCAGTTTCAGCACAAATGGAAGCCAAGCGAAATAACGAGCACGTTGCATCACAAGCGTGTTGAGTCTTTTGCGTTAACCCGGCCTTTCTGCGCTGACGCTGCCATCGTTGTGTCCAGAGAGACTACATTACAGTATGTAGTCTCTCTGTTGTGTCTGACGATAGCTGCCTGAAGTCCATGCGGTGACACCAAGCCGCATTCTTTTGCCCGGTGTGTGTGTGTGTGTGTGTGTGTGTGTGTGTGTGTGTGTGTGTGTGTGTGTGTGTGTGTGTCTTTTTTACCACATAAACCGCATGAAATAACGATAAACAACGAAAACAGAAACCGTTTGCAAGGGAGGTCACTCCAAGAAAACCTGGTAACGACTAGCAAAGGCGGAACAGAACGAAGATTTCGCAGCCTTCGGGGGGGGGGGGGGGGGGGGGGAGTCCAAATGGGACCGTTTTGAAAGATCTGCTTTTTGTTTTTGCTCTTTTCTCTCTTTGTTGTTGTTGTTGTTGTTTTTCTTGTCTTTTTTGTCTTTTTTTCAATTTTCTTTTGTTTATTCCATCATCAGCTTCCCTTTGTTTTAATCTTTATTTCTTATTTTATCCAAATACTTTTTTTTTAACATACATTGCCAGCTAAATGTTTTATACGTTAATACAGATTCTATATAGAAAATACCAAACGCTACCACTCCAAAGCATAAGCTCGCTTATGTGCAGCATAGTAATTTCCAAATACAGGCGTTTAACGTAAAGGGGCAAAAAATCGATATCTGCCCATCTTCTGCGTCTTTGAGCGCACCTGGGGTCAGCGTACACTCGCACTTTACGATTGCTTAGTTGGTGAAGCTACTGTTTTTGTAGATTACTGGGGACTGTACTCTGAAGCCAAGTTATCACTGCTGAAGGAATTTAGGTCTCGTCTGCGGTTTCTTGGTAAGCTGAGAAACCACACGGGAGGTATGTTGTCACAGTGACGTTACAGCCTGGCGCTAACAGTAACGGTTTCAACGTCGTCTAGTATTTCCTTGTAAAGATCACGGAAAACGTATACATAGTTTGCTGGGTTTTTAACACTGCAGCTTGTCCTATGTCAAATTGAATATTTTAATATTGGGGCCCACAAATCTTTTCTAGAGTTATCCCCCACCAAAATAAATAAATAAATAAATAAATAAAATAATAATAGTAGTAATAATTCTGTTCATAATTCTCATGAAAAGGGCCATATGATCATCATTATCAAAACTCAGTGATACATTATATTTTTCAACAGAAGGGTTCTGAGGTGACATGGATCCTGGATATTACTTGGGGCAATATACAATATAAATGAAAAAACGGTGTATTGTTTATGTGAAAATAAGTAAATAAAAACCTTTTTTGATCAAGGTGGTAAATGATGAGGCTGTCCTGACATAGAGAGGCAGCGAGTTCCATAAAATGAGACACAGAGAGAGTGGTGGGTGGGTGTTTGGGGTGGGTGGGTGGGTGTTGGGGTGGGTGGGTGGGTGTTGGGGTGGGTGGGTGGGTGTTTGGGGTGGGTGGGTGGGTTTTGGAGGGTTTAATGTCCTTTCCTACCACATACGGTTGATATCAAAGACGGGGCAACGATGAAAAAGGCCAGCACAATATTTGGCCCCAGCCGGGATACTAACTCACGACCCGAGCAGCAGAAGTCCAACGTTCTACCATTCGGCCACCCCGGCTCCCCTGGGTGTTTGGGAGTTTAACGTCATTTTCCACCACATAAGGGTGATATCGGAAACGGGGCAACGAGAAAAAGGCCAGCACAAATATTTGGCTCCAGCCGGGATTCGAATTCACGACCCGAGCATTGAAAGTCCAGCACTCTACCATTCGGCTGTCCCGGCTCCCCGAGAGAGAAAGAGAAAGAGAGAGAGAGAGAGAGAGGCGTAGAGACATAATTATGAACTGGCACCACCTCCCACCAGATTGAAATACGACAAAATCTGGCGTCCGGCTAGGTGTCAGTTTTGTCTGCGGCAGGACTGGGTCCAGACAAAAGGCTGGCTTGCTCCTGGATGTGCAAAACCAACGTGTCAAGTGCAGACACACTTTGCCCTTTGTGGCCGTCTGATCGAGACAGCGGTCGGTCCTGCGTCTGTACCGAGGACCTAATTGAATTCCGGTCAAACGAACATAGCGACCGTTTTCTCCTGCAGGACCGTTCCTCGCGGGGTGTGGTGGAAATGGAACCGAGTGTTTCCAGTGCTACTTCGCTTCGAAAGTAGCATCGCCAGGACAAAGTGTTTCTGAGCACTAGCAAAGAGTGTTTCCATTTTCATATTTTGAGTGGCACCGAGTGTTTCCAAGGAACTTCGGTCTGTCGGCGTGAAGCTGAAACTGAGAAAGAGACCGTTTATCATTCAAACGTTGCACCGCCAGCACAGAATGTTTCCAAGCACTATCACCGAGTGTTTCCATTTTCATATTTTGAGTAGCATGCACCGAGTGTTTCCAAATGACTTCGGTCTGTCGGCGTGAAGCTGAGAAACTGGCCGTTTCTCAACCAGATTAACGCGTTAAGTACTGCATTCATATTACGGAAAGACGTATGCAGACAATGCAATGTATGCGTGCTGATATTTCAAACATAATTTACGGCGTTACGAGAGAGCATGCAACCAACGTCAAAACTTTTCAAGCCGACAGAGTAGCATCACAAACACTAGCGTCCAGTTTTGCTACACCCCGTGTTCCTGGCGGGTCTCCGGAGTACCCGTAGAACCTTACTGGCAGCATCCTAGAACCCGTTGCCAAGGGCTCCATCACACGGGAGACGTTTTAATCCGAACAATCATCGAACACGGTGTGTTTCTGTGTTCCTTGTGTGACATGCGGCCACAACACGCCTTTTTGCTGTAATTATTCGGCTCATGTTCGAGCCGTGTTCGAAGTTTGTTCGGACTTAAACGTGAATTTAAAGTTAAACGGTAGAAGTTACAGCAAAGACCTTTTAATCTTACTATAGCCTTTGGTTACATCACTATCAAAACTTTCCACTGTTATATTGCATGAACTACTTTCTTCTGTCAGTTTCATCGTTGCCCCGTCTTTGATATCACCCTATGTGGTGGAAAAGGACGTTAAACCCCCAAACACCCACCCCACCCAGTTAAAGGGAGTGCAAAGCATACAGTGTATCAGTTTACCGAGAAAACTGGCGAGATGTACTGTCCACAGTATGGTTATGAACCCATTCTGCAACATTTGCGTTACTGATTTCGTGAAACGAGCCGTGGTTAGGAGTCGTGTGGGACTGTGAAATAGGCGTACAGTGCACCACACTCCCGAACATGTGATGGGCTGAATTCATGAACTTGCCACTGTCGTACTGCTGTTACAGCCAGACTCCCCCGAGTTCTTCACCAGCTCTCTCTCTCTCTCTCTCTCTCTCTCTCTCTCTCCCCCTTTTCTCTTTGTTTGTTTGTCTGTTGTTGTTTGTTTGTTTTGTTTTGTTTTGTGTTTTTTGTGAGTTTTTTGTTTGTTTGTTTGTTTGTTTTTGTTTGTTTGTTTGTTGTTGTTGTTTTTTTTTTTTTTTTGGGGGGGGGGGGTCCTCACTTTTTCGGTAGCCTAGATTGTTAGTTGATCTTTGCATATTAGGCTTTGTTTTAACTTTTGCTTGATCATTATTGTAGAATGTAGTGAGGACTTCTTGTAAGATAAGCAGAGATGCCTACAAGAATTATCCTAACAAACGTTTCAGCAGGACAGCTTATTAAATAGACATTTTATGCCTACAAGTCTTTATCCTGAAAGAAACCTCTCTCTCTCTCTCTCTCTCTCTCTCTCTCTCTCTCTCTCTCTCTCTCTCTCAATAAATAAATAGAATGCCCAGCTTTCTCAGAGTTCATTTCCTGGTTTCCTGCCCCCCCTATTTTCGGTCTAATCTTTGAATATCCGGTTGCTAGCCTTTCTTGGGCGATACAGCCTTGCAGACAAGCGACACTGCGGCAAGTGTGTTTCACACTTGGTTTTTCTATTGCATTCTTGGCTTTTCTCTGTTTTATTCGGATTGTTATGGGTGACAAAGGGAGTGGGAACAGAGTGCGACAGGGACCGAGATCATGAACACTGGTCCAAAATTTTTAATCTTAATTAGCCGTAGCTACATTCGGGGGAAAAAATTGAAAAAAGACTACATGAGGCAAAGATGAAAAGAAATACAAGCAAAGAAACAAACAAACAAAAACTTGGCTAGGCTAAAGTAACATTATAAAACATCACTCTCTCTCTCTCTCTCTCTCTCTCTCTCTCTCTCTCTCTCTCTCTCTCTCTCTCTCTCTCTCGGGGAGCCGGGGTGGCCGAGTGGTAGAGCGTTGGACTTCTAATGCTCGGGTCGTGAGTTCGTATCCCGGCTGGGGCCAAATATTTGTGCTGACTTTTTCCTTGATGCCCCGTCTTTGATATCACCCTTTGTGGTGAAAAAGGACGTCAAACACCCACCCCGTCTATTCTCTCTCTCTCTCTCTCTCTCTCTCTCTCTCTCTCTCTCTCTCTCTCTCACACACACACACACACACACACACACACACACACACACACACACACACACACACATACACACACACACACACACACACACACACACACACACACACACACACACACACGCTAGAGAGAGAGAGAGAGAGAGAGCTGCATTCCACGGGCATTAGTAAAATAAGCCTCTTCGCGTGATTTAAAGCAAGCAGGCTTTCATCAGTGAGCATGATTAGATCCAGCTATTTATATGCGACATGCCTAGCATTACACAATAAGCCTAGCATGCTCAGAGACGGGGGCTGAGGGAGGACGGGGGGGGGGGGGGGGGGTGAAAGAGAAAGGGGTGTCGGTGATTTCAAAAGGACGGAAAAAGGCAAATTTCAAGTAAACGTTCTTTAATAAGCACCAAATTACACTGGGGCTGAAATTCTGTAGCCTGGCTTCGAACCCAGAGCTCTGCAAGTAAAAAAGAGTAAAACATACACCGGATGTAGAGAGAGAACGACAAAGAAAACACATCCCTGTCAGTTAAGACAAAAAGAAAAGACAAATATGCGTGGATGCCCTTTTTGTCTTTTTCTGCCCTTTTTGTCCTTTTCTGCCCTTTTTGTCCTTTTCTGCCCTTTTTCATAGAAAAACGTTTCTGGAAAAAGAGAAATCTTGAAGAAAAAAAAACTTCAAATTTGTCTTCGATAACTCACCGAGATGACTCAGAATATACCATCCATATCTGTTGTACAAGCCTACAGGCGAGGCATGCTGGCCAAGTAAATTGCTCAGCGTTGTGGCAAATGACACAGCATCTTGAGACGGATTTGCCCTTGGGGGGTGGGGGGGGGGGGGGGGGTAACGTTCGACACGCTCACCACCCACAACCCAATCTACTGATGAGTTTCCTGTCAGTTAAACGGAGCTAGATTTCTTTCTGTCGCCACTTTGCTAGATCTAGATATCCGGAGAAAAAAAGTTTTTTGGGGGGTGGGGTGGTGGGTTGGTTGGTTGTTGCTGTTTTGGCGTTTGTGGATAGGTCGGTTTTGTTGTTGTTGTTTTTGTTGTTGTTGTTGTTGTTGTTGTTTTTTGGGGTGTTGTTGTTGTTGTTGTTGTTGTTGATTTAAGGGGGTGGGGGGAATGGGGAATGGAATGTTTTGTTGTTGTTGTTTTCGTCGCTGTAGGGTTGTTTTTGGTTTTTAGAGCGGGGTCCTTTCTCTTTTTTTCTCCTTTTTTTTTTTTGGGGGGGGGGGGATTCTGGTGTTCAGGGTTGTTGTTGATGTTGTTGCTTGTTTCTTTCAGTTGCTGTTGTTGTATGTCTTTCTGTTGTATTTTGGTTTGTTTTTGGTTTTTGTTGTGGTTTTTGGTGTGTGTTTTCATTTTTCTTTTCTTTTTTTTTTTTGGGGGGGGGACGGGGGGGGGGGGGGGTTGGTTGGGTTTTTTTTTTCTTGGGTGGTGCACTTTTTATGGTTGCTCAACTCTGAAACAATGCAAGGTACATATGTATTTTTGTTGTTGTTGTTGTTGTTGCGGGGGTAGGAGGGGGAGAGGTGAGAGGAGATGGTGGTGGCGGTGGAGGCGGTATTATTTCAGATGTGTGAATTTAGGACATAGTGTCAGAGTGCCTAGAAACTGAATTGAACCCTCCCCATCCCAGCAACACCAGCAACAACCCTCCCCATCCCAGCAACACCAGCAACAACCCTCCCCATCCCAGCAACACCAGCAACAACAACCACAACAACAACATCCAGCAAACAGGCAATCAGCACTAGGAAACACGCATCCACACAATGCAGCTTGTTTGATAATGTTCACTCACAAACAGGGAGAAAACAGGATTCTAATGCTTAAACTTCGTCATTGATTTAATTCAAACGCCAGTGGTATGAAATACGTAGAGAAAGCAGAGTTAACATCAGTCACTCGCCAACCGCAGCCATAAGCACGATCTTTTGCAAAGGACAATCAACAGAGATGCGAACTGTTTTGTCCCGTAACCATGCCCACAGGTTGCCAGCATGCTTTATAGTCTGTGTGTACGTTTATCTCTGTGCCTTTATCTCTATCGCGTGTCGGTATCGTAGGTCGGTTTCTGTTGTGGCGGAAACAAGCAGCACGAAACGCAAATTAGCAAATGATTGTATAGTGTTAGGGTAGGGACAGTGTCCGATGCTGGTGAATACGTGACTCCCACATCGCGGGGTGTAGTCAAAATGGGCGCGAGTGTTTCTGGTGCTGCTCCGCTCAGAGCTAGCAGCCGGCCAAACAACACAAATGAACGAGGCCTCAAAATGCCTGTATATTCCCTGTTCGCCTCAGGCATCATAGTCACTCCTTAAATATGCTTCAATCTACAGACAAACATGATCATGCACAGACCGTTCAAGGGCAAGCACCTGACAGGGGTTTAATAAACAAAAATTAAATGTCTCCTTTCCGCTCAGGCGTCACTGGAGTAATGCTAGTCTACTTTCTGTATAGGCCAGAAAGCCGTTTCATCGAAATCCGCTCGCGTCGCTGTTGCCACTCTCCAGCGCAAGAAAAGTCCCAGTTTCACTGGCAGCTTGTGTCTTGTTGCGGCCCCCTGGCATGCACATTGGGTTACAAAGTACAACAGTCACGAAAATCACGCTTTTTATGACAACAAACATCATTACAACATAGCCCACTCCCCAAACAGGGTTCTCCAAATAAACACCAAACATGACCACACGGTCAGTTTGTGTCTTTACGCCAGCACCGCTCATAGAGTGTTTCCAGTGCCACTCCCCTCGAAATAGGAGCACCGCGGAGACAGAGTGTTTCCAGTCGGAGATGTGCCCTTGTGACACAGCCGCGATGGCCACAGAACACCTGCTCTAAGACTGCCCACTGCACGACGGTCTCAGACGAGCCACATGGCCAGAGCCAAAACCCATGAGGGACAAACCCTACGGCGACCTGGAGGCCCTTCGGAGGACCGCTACAAACGTGAGGACAACCGGCGTCCCCATCTGGAGAAGTGATCAACGAAGAAAAAGAAGTGTGTTTCTAGACAGTAGCACCAAGTGTTACCATTTTCAAATTTGGAGTAGCACCGTGTGTTTCCAACTGATTTCGGTCTGTCGGCGTGAAACTGAGAAAGTGGCCGTTTATCAAGCAGACAACGACTTTGACTAACGCGTTTCTACAACGCGATGATGTATAATGATTATGCTCATATTTCAAACATGTGGCTTTATGTCTTGCATTCGTGAGACAGGGTTAACTTTAAGTGTCCCAGAAAATCTACTGCATGTTCGCACTGTAGAGGTACCACAAGCCAAATCCTACACTAACTACAACACGACCCGAGAGGCAGCTATTGGCGGAGTTGTCCACGTGGCTTTATGGGAGAGCAATAATCTTCGAAACATGTGAAGCACCGGAAACACGCGCTCCCATTTCGATTACACCGATATTTGTCCTAGAATAGTTCCTATGAAGTCCTGTATTGGGTTTTGTTTTTGTCTGTCTGTCTGTCTGTCTGTCCAATGATTAAACAGCCCATGTGCTGTTTGCAGGACTTTCAGATACGTGCAGGTGTGCAAGGCTGAAATGAATTCAATAATTATGCCAAAATGGCTACCCCAACGTCGTTTCTATGTTGTCGATTGACACCGGAATGAATTTGTAACCTGAGGCGGTTCAAATCTGGCTACTTCATCCAATTAGACAGGGTCAGTACGAGTTCAGGCCTTGAGAGTAAAAGAATGCTGCGTGGTCCAAAGCCACCT
The DNA here is from genome assembly GCA_018292915.2 of Batillaria attramentaria. NCBI lineage: Eukaryota > Metazoa > Mollusca > Gastropoda > Batillariidae > Batillaria > Batillaria attramentaria. The sequence continues at coordinate 978,335 of JACVVK020000144.1, forward strand.
CAACATTCCACGACCGCTCACTGGGACACTGAGCAGGAAGTGCCATGGGCCACTCAATTAGGAACACCATCGGCCTGAGCTCAGACATTGATTCTGGCTAAAAATGCAGTCAGTTTGGCATTTCGTGAAGGTCAGAACGCAAGCATCAAGAGTATTATTTTGCACAGCAAAAGGCCATGGCGTCATCTGTCCTCTTCATTCTGCTCCCCTCCTTGATCAAGACAAACCGTGTTATGACGGAGAAGGTTGTATGGTTAAGGACGTTAATTATTCCACGCCGCAGCAGTTTCATCTTGCAAGGCCAAGTTGCTAGAGCTGAATGATCTTGTCCCAACCCTCCCCCCCCCCCACTTCCCTCCCCTCCCTATCCCCCCTCCCCCTTCCCTCCCGTGGTTCTGCCGCCCTTGCAATGGTACGACATTTTGCGGCTGCATTGCATTGTTTTTGTTTGTTTGTTTGTTTGTTTGTTTGTTTGTTTGTTTTTCGGTGTTTTGAAAACCAGGTTGTTTTGAGCCTTCCCTGCTTTCAGGGGGGAGTCGGATTAGCCGAGAGGTAGAGCGTTGGATTCTCAATTCTCGGGTCGTGAGTTCGACTCCCGGCTGGGGCCAAATATTTGTGCTGGCCTTTTTCTCGTTACCCCATCTTTGATATCACCCATATGTGGTGGAAAAGGACGTTAAACCCCCAAACACCCACCCATCCCCCCTCCCTGCTTTCAGATTTATGATTTCTGTTGTTTAGCTCTCTCTCTCTCTCTCTCTCTCTCTCTCTCTCTCTCTCTCTACTTATGCACAAGGTACAATATGCACATGAAATAGTCGTGGTTTGAAATTCGACGCATAGGAAATTATCAATTATTTGAGCGATCCGCCATTCTAAGGTTAATGTTTCTGGGAGAATGTATTGGGACTCTGACAAGCACGAAGAATGTTTTACGTATGTTTGTAAACACTCCAGTTTCAGCATGCGCTAAATTTCGCTGAGTAAACGTTAGCCATAAATTGTGCTCTTCCAGGGCGAGAAGGTGCTCACTTTCCAAAATTAATCATCCCACATGTCCATTGTGTCCAAAAAATGACGAAGATCCACCGGAATGTCCTCTCCCTGTCTCCCCCATTGTCACATGACAAAGGCGAGTTTATGCGCGACCCTTTTGCGCAGTTTCCGGTTCCGTTTTCATCAGCCAGACTCCCGCGAAGGCTGGCAGAGGTAAACAGAAACTCGGAGCGGGATCGAGCCTCAATTCATAATTTATTGGTCATGCAGCGGCTTCTGTTTGTCTCCAGTTTTTATGATACCGATGCCGTGGGCTCGCTCAGAGTAGGGAATGACAGCTCTTTGTTTGGCCATAGATGGCGTATCAGTGCTGGCAGATCTGACTTTGTCAGGATCGCCGCTCGGTAATTGACCGGATTGATTTTCCAATGTGGTAGCGGTTTCATCGAACCGGTTTTGAGGATTTTTATGGTCTCAGCCAATGATCGAGCTCGTTCGATCTGCGGTCTGCGGAACAAATATTGTGACGGCGAAAAAGAATAACACAGTTGTGTTTGGGGCATACATTGTGCATCTCAGCCACTGACACGAAATGAGCAGAGCGACTTGATCAGCTATGTTTTGAATGATAACATTGTGTAAAGTGGGAGGCGGCTGTGTTCTCTCTATAGAGGCAATCGGTGCGAGCTCAGTGGGGGTAGCGGGAGGTTGGAGGGGGGGGATTTAGGAGCACTGTTTGCGTGACGTTTTGGGCAAGATCACGTTCACGTGAACAGCGATCGGTAGAAATTGGACGGAGTTCTCTCTCTCTCTCTCTCTCTCTCTCTCTCTCTCTCTCTCTCTCACACACACACACACACACACACACACACACACACACACACACACACGGGATGCTTTTAATTATAATAATAATAACACCTGTATACTGTATAAGCGCATTACCCAGTTTCTTGAATTGGCTCCAAGTGCCGCGAACTGAACCCAACACGCACGCTTACGTGAATCACACACATTCTCTCACACACTGACCATAAACACATGACAATTATCTCAGTGGTGCGAAGTGTCAGCTCAGCAATTTCAGTTTCGGAATTTAGAATTGCATTCATTTCGAATTTTGTTGGCTGAACATCTCCAAAGCAGAGGGGGGAAGCCGGAATACCCGGAGAGAACTCTCGACTATCGGCCCGGATGAACGGTGCAACGTACGGGAATGAAAAATAAATTCTTTGCCCCGAGTGGGACTCGAACCTGACCTCTCTCACTGGTGGCGAAGTCCTATCCACTAGACCACCGACCGCCCCTTTGTACTTAAAATAGGCCTGTGACGTATACTGTGACTGATTTGTAGGATTGACCTGACCCAAATGCTTCAACTCAGGGGGAGAGAATCAAACACGGGCACTGACGCTGGCTGCAAATGAAGCGATGCCCTATCTGTTATGAAGATTGCGGCCCAAGACTGAATACAAATGCACGAGGCCTGAAAATGCCTGTATATTCCCTATTAGCCTCCTGTTAGCCTCAGGCATGTCATCCCTGAAACTGCTTCAATCCAGAAACAAGAATTGCCGTGCACAGGCCATTCAAAGGCACCCACCTGACAGGCCTCAGAAGATTAATGCGTATCCCGGTTGGGGCCAAATATTTGTGGTGGCTTTTTCATCGTTGCCCCGTCTTTGATATTACCCGTATGTGGTGGAAAAGGACGTTAAACTCCCAACCCCCCCCCCCCCCCCCCGGATTAATGCGAGTCTCTTTAGGCCAGAAAGCCACTTCACTGAAACCCACTCGCGTCAGTTCCGCCTCTCTTGTGCAGAAACAACCCCAGCTTCACTGGCAGCACTGTTGCAACCCCCCCCCCCCCACCCCCTGGCATGCACTTTGCCTTTCAAGAAAAAAATCACGAAAACCACGCTTTTTCGTGACATCACCTTGCACAAACAGGGTCCTTCAAATAAACTTGACAATGACCCCACACTCTGTTTGTGGTATTACGCCTGCGGTCGCATTAAATGATGACCTGTAGTGAAGAAATCATGCCGCTGAGCCAAACCCGCCTGTTCTTGCTGGAAGAGGACCTTTCCGCACTTAGGCTTTGAATGGAGCAAACGCACCTGCCTACACGCCATCGGTGATAATTACTTGGCTCGCTCTGACACACCCTGATCTACATACGAGCCCCTCGTCATGACTTAATTCTTGACTTCCGAATGCGCACTCCGTCCGCGACTCCTTTCCATTACCACCACCACCACCACCACCCCCGCCCCCCCCCCCCTCCGCCCCCCTCCTCCGCCCCCTGTAGGATAAAAGAACAAGCCACTGCACACCAGTATTACAAGCCACTATTACGCAAGGCTTGAAGTGGCTCCAAGTGATCTAAAGATTTCAAGTAAAATTGCGATTTTTGCATGGGGTTTTACGCAGCCCTCACACTGTGGAATTCTCTTCCTGATGCAGTCAAACCACTGCAATTCCAGTAGGGGGGGTGACGGGGGCGGAGGGGGGGGGGAGGCTGTATGAGTTGACACCCTATCTATTCAGCGTGTCTGCGCTAAAAAACCAACATTTTTCTCTCTTTCTTTCATTTCATTTTTGTATTGTTTCACACCCCTTCATAAGCATCGCGAACACCCATGTTAGAGCGAAACCGTCATATAAGAGGTATGGCCTGGCTTGTGAATTCTGAAATTGTGACCATTTGTCGCTGTCACTTTTTTCAATTTTTTTTTTCCCGAAATGGCAGCAGGAAAGATTGACTATGCTCTGAATTATTCATGAAGCCATTGATATATGCCATAAGCGATCGTGACAATGGTTTGTCAGTAGAACAACCAAACCCGTTGTAGACCTTTTGTTATAAAATGTCATATGCATCCAAAATGCATCAGCCTCGCATCAGTGGATATCAGATTTCAACCACGAACAGCAAAACGGGAAAAAATTGAATACTCTTCGCAATAACAAAAAAAAAACAAATTTCTTTCGCTCATTTGCCTCATTACACAAACTTCTAGTATGTACCGAATTAACAGGAAGGACACAATATCTGGCAAACCCTTCTTGAAAAGTGAGCTAAAATGACGCTCTAAACACACACACACACACACACACACACACACACACACACACACACACACACACACACACACACACACACACGC
>JACVVK020000144.1:987500-1022500 GCA_018292915.2 Batillaria attramentaria
GCGTCTTCCACAGAGACTGGGTCCCCGAAACGGGCCTCCGGATCAGCAAGAGTTCCCCGGACATATCCAGTCACTGCTCGCTGAGCACGGAGGATTCCCCAGGCGGGAGGCCCAAGAAAGGGGTGTTCCAGATCACCACGAGGCAGTGGACCTTGCCCACGGTTCCGCAGAGGCACCTGAGCTTCCAGCGGATGCTGTCCCACAGGCTGGACCTGTCCAACATCGAGTTCACTGTCCAGAGCATCAAGCACAAGGAGCAGCCGGAGTTAGGGAGCATCAAGCCAGAGCTGTATAAACAGGTCAGTGGGAAAACAGTTGATTCTTCTTATCAAAAGATAAGGCGGGCGGTGGTCCAGTGGTTAAGACTTTGTCACCAATGCGAAGAATCTTTCTTTCTCTCCGGGTACTCCGGCTTCCTCCCCTTCGGATTTTTTAAATGTTCATCCCACAATTTTTTTTAATGTAAAATTCCGAAACTTAAATTGCTGAGTTGGCCGTTCGCAACACGTGATTGTTATGTGTTCTTGTCGAGTGTCTGAGAGAATCCGTGTGATTCACGTGAGCGTGCGTGCTGGGTTTAGCTCGCGGCGCTTTCAGCCAAAATATACCTGGGATGAAGCGCCTATAATTATTAACTCGATTAGTAGTAGTAGTAGTGTCAAAGGAGACATCCGTCAATATGACCGAGGGGATCAAGAGTAGGATAGGGCTGTAAGTGTAAACTGGTTTTGGTTTGGCTTGGTTTGGTTCGGTTTGTTTAAGGTGGTGAGCACTTAAATGATGAGAACACGAGATATAGTCAAAATTGCAGGTTTAAAGCGGCGGTTTTAAAAAAATTCTGCGGCAGTTGCTGTCACGCAAAACCACATCTTTACCTCGTCAGATCGGTAGCATCGCGTGTTTCCAAACAGCAACACTTTCATTTCAAAGTCATCCTTTCCATATATGCTCAGCGTTGGGGTGGGGTGGGTGGGCGTTTGGGAGTTTAACGTCCATTTCCACCACGTATGGGTGATATCAAAGACGGGGCAGCGAGAAAAAGGCCAGCACAAATATTTGGCCGCAGTCAGAGTTTGAACTCACGACCCCAGCATTGAAAGTCCAACGCTCTACCACTCAGGGTTGGGAGTTGCACAAAGTGAAATACTTCCCAACTTTCAAACGTCAGTACCAGCTGTTAATACCTACTACTCTGCAATCTTGAATGCCGAATCTAAACAGTTAATGGATGCTCTGAGAGTGGAAAACGTTGCCGCGTTATTTCAGTTTCTTAAAGTTTTGGGTGCGTGTTGTATCAGGCGATGCACGTTTCTTTGTGTCCAGGCGTCTGTAGACTCGCTGCGGTCGGAGCACATCCCATGTGGGAAGCTGTTCTTTAGCCTGAGGTACAGTCAGGAGGACAAAGCGCTAGTGGTGACCATCTCGCGAGCCGAGAGCTTGCCTGCCAAGGACTTCTCCGGCACCTCGGATCCGTACGTCAAGGTGTGTTCTTGTTTGGAAGACTCTCTCTCTCTCTCTCTCTCTCTCTCTCTCTCTCTCTCTCTCTGTGAATAAACCATGTGTGTGTGTGTGTGTGTGTTGTGTGTGTGTGTGTGTGTGTGTGTGTGTGTGTGGGTGGGTGGGTGTTTGGGAGTTTAACGTCCTTTTCCACCACATAAGGGTGATATGAAAGACGGGGCAACGAGAAAAAAGGCCAGCACAAATATTTGGCCCCAGCCGGCGGGATTCGAACTCACGACCCGAGCATTGAGATTCCAACGCTCTACCATTCGGCCACCCCGGCTCCCGTGTGTGTGTGTGTGTGTGTGTGTGTGAGAGAGAGAGAGAGAGAGAGAGAGAGAGAGAGAGAGATAATGTTACTTTAGCCTTGCCGTTTTATTTTGTTTCTTTTCTTGTATTCCTTTTTTATGCTTGCTCGTGTTTCTTTTGTATTGTAGTAACAGCTGATTGAAAATTAATCATTGTTTGGTTAAATCACTTCCGTTGGAAAATAAAGTTCGTTTGTTCGTTCGTTCGTTCGTTCGTTCGTTCTCTCACCTCTCTCCCTCTCTGGCTGTGGTGTGGTAGGTGGGTGGGTGTGAATGTGTGGGTGGGTGCATGTAATATGTTTAATGAAGACTGCGTAGTTCTGGAGACCGAAAACGGTCATCTAAAAACTGTGCCTAGCGGGTTCCGGTGCTGTTTTTACTCTGTGTTCGTTTTATATTTCACATAGACACGTAATTTTTGAGGGTTCATTAGCTAGTACTTTGGAACGAATATATCATTGTTTGCAACTTGCTTAGCAGTGTGGGTTTCAGAGACACATGTTGCGGTTCTGAAAAACACACAAAAATATGCTATTGCGTTTATGATATCAAGAAATTGTTTTCATAAACTTTCTGTCCATCTGCTTTCCTGTGAATCACCTGCCACAAGTCCTGATTATACCTCTCAAAAATGTTAGGTTGAGCAGCTGGCCTTTCTTAAAGTTAGCAGGCCCGGTGTTTCACGAACAAAAAGAGTTATATCTGTTCCGCATCACATCTCGTTATGAAAGGATTTCTTTTAAATCTTCAGTCACGATTTTTTTTTAAATAACAGATATGCATCGTACAAAAATATGTTGACTGTGTTCTGTTGTAATGGACAGTTGATTAAAGGATGTACAATCTCAGTTTTTCCAGTATTCAAAATTATGGTGTCTGTTCATGTCTGTGTGCGTTTATGCTTTTTTGTGGATGTAAGAATGTGTTTAAATGACAGCTTGAGTCACGATATTGATCATCTCCTAATCTCACCTCCGCTTCAGGTGTACCTGATGCCAGACCGGAAAACCAAACACCAGACCAAAGTCCACAGAAAGACCTTGAACCCAGAGTTCAACGAGACCTTCACCTTCCCCGTCGCCTATGACGACATGCCACAGCGAGTGCTGCAGTTCAGTATCTACGACTTTGACCGCTTCTCTCGTCATGACCTTATCGGCGCGGTCAAGATCAAGGACATTCTGGGGGAGGGCAGCCTGGCAAAGGAGACTTTCTTCGTACGAGACATTTACACCGCACAACAGGTGAGAGCTGATGAGATGGTCTCAGAAAGTAAGCTTGAAGAATCAATGGATCACAGGGGCGCCGGAACCGGGGAGGCAGGGGGGGGGGGGGGGCAGCTGCCCCCCCCCCCCGTACCCAAGCAGGGGGGGGGGGCAAAGAGTATCTTTTTGCCCCCCCCCCCCACCCTGGAAAATCAGGTGACTATGGCAAGATAGTCATAGTCCCCCCCCCCTACTTTTCACTTTCTTTGGGCAATGTCCTTCCTTTCAGTGGTTCCCTGGCTCGTAAAGGTTTTTGTCTGCGCAGCATCTGATCCCCCCCCCCCCCCCCCCCCGCTTTTCACTTTCTCCGGGCAATGTCCTTCCTTTCACTGGCTCTGGCGTTCCCCCCCCCCCCCCCTCTGAGATTCTGCCCCCCCCCCCCCCTCCCTCCCCTCAACATCTTCCGGCGCCCCTGGATCAGTATGACTTTATTTTCATACACAGCTGTTAAAAGTGTTGACATAGTCATAGACATAGCCACATTACGCACCTGCCGTTGCTAAACTACTACTCACACAGACTAGTATTGAAGTAGTAACTATGGAATACAAAGGAGACAATGGAAAGGCGAAAGTAGACATAGCCACATTACGCACCTGCCGTTGCTAACTACTACTCACACAGACTAGTATTGAAGTAGTAACTATGGAATACAAAGGAGACAATGGAAAGGCGAAAGTAGACATAGCCACATTTACGCACCTGCCGTTGCTAACTACTACTCACACAGACTAGTATTGAAGTAGTAACTATGGAATACAAAGGAGACAATGGAAAGGCCGAAAGTAGACATAGCCACATTACGCACCTGCCGTTGCTAACTACTACTCACACAGACTAGTATTGAAGTAGTAACTATGGAATACAAAGGAGACAATGGAAAGGCGAAAGTAGACATAGCCACATTACGCACCTGCCGTTGCTAACTACTACTCACACAGACTAGTATTGAAGTAGTAACTATGGAATACAAAGGAGACAATGGAAAGGCGAAAGTAGACATAGCCACATTACGCACCTGCCGTTGCTAACTACTACTCACACAGACTAGTATTGAAGTAGTAACTATGGAATACAAAGGAGACAATGGAAAGGCGAAAGTAGACATAGCCACATTACGCACCTGCCGTTGCTAACTACTACTCACACAGACTAGTATTGAAGTAGTAACTATGGAATACAAAGTAGACATAGCCACATTACGCACCTGCCGTTGCTAACTACTACTCACACAGACTAGTATTGAAGTAGTAACTATGGAATACAAAGGAGACAATGGAAAGGCGAAAGTAGAGACCGTAGCGATACTGAAGAAAAAAAACAGCTCGAGTGAAGGAATGGAGTCTGGCAGTGCTTCTTTCTGTAGTATGGGTCAAATCGGCGCAAGTCAGACCACACACCTGGTTGGTTAGCATAGCCGGTGAAGGCTCCTTGGCTACGGCACCGAATCAATGAGCGTTTCATCTGCAGGTAAAGAACTTGTACCCGTCAGTTACACTTCAGACACAGAACCAGACATCCCTCTAGGTCCACACTCCATAAAATCAGTGGGGATTTAAAAAAAGTTTTTAAAAAAATTTAAAAAACGACCAAAAAATGCAGCTGTCAAACGTTTATGCCTGTCTGCACCACCCGGAAGTGTACGTGCATTCAGTGAATACGAATCGTGTTCTCCCAGATAAAAGAGTACACTGTTATCCCGAAAGCTCAGAGAGCGAACCCAATTTGTCCATAGTAGTTAGTACCTGCTTGCGTCCTCCTTCCGCTCGTCAGCTGCAAAATGGTCTCCTACTGATTAATACGAATTGTGTTATACCAGGTAAAAGAGTTCGCTGCTATCCCGATAGCTCAGAGATCGAATTCGATTTGGCCCATAGTAGTTAGTACCTGCGTGTGTCCTCCTTCCGCTCGTCAGCTGCAAAATGGACTCTGAAGTCTCCTGCTGATTAATACGAATTGTGTTCTCCCAGGTAAAAGAGTTCGCTGCTATCCCGATAGCTCAGAGATCAAATTCGATTTGACCCATAGTTAGTACCTGCGTGTATCCTCCTTCCGCTCGTCAGCTGCAAAATGGACTCTGAAGTCTCCTGCTGATTAATACGAATTGTGTTCTCCCAGGTAAAAAAGAGCAGACTGCTATCCCGAGCTCATATATACAGCGAACCCGATTTTTCCCATTGTACTACCTGCATGTGGCCTCCTCCCAGTTGTTGGCCGTAAAATGGACTGTTAAGTCCCATGCTGATTGATATGACAGTAAGTCCAGCGGTGACCACTCAGCGCCGGAAGTTGTAACAAAAGGACGGCTCCGTCAGTATCATGCCGCCAAAAGGATCGCCATGGCAACCGGATACTGTAGATCCTGTGATTGGACGTGTATGGTTGTCTTTATGCCAGGCTCATACGAAAATGGGTTTTTGATGTCGCTCGCTCAGCACTCTTTCATGGTTGAGCGGCTGCCATCAAAGAGGTGTGATTCTGTATCGATTGATATTCTCCTAGCGTGTTCTGTATTGAAGGCCTGTCAAAAGCACTGAAACGTGAGACTGCAGACCTCTGCGCTTTTCATAGTTTATTTTAATACAGGCTGTGTCCCTTGCTGCAGTGGCTGTTGTACAGATGTTGTTCTGACGAAGGTATCAATAAAGAATAAAAAAGAACATTATTATCCTAGCGTGTTGCTCATCGAAGGACATGTTAGTAGCATTGCAGATATGTGAGATTGCAGACCCCTGCGCTTTTCATAGTTTATTTTAATCCAGGCTGTGTCCATTGCTTCAGTGGTTGTTGCACAGATGCTGTTCTGACGAAAGTATCAATAAAACAAAAAAATCATTCCTGGTTTCACTTCAAAACAGTCAGAAACACATTGCCACATTACAGCAACCTTCTTCTGAAACTCACATGTACCGATGTTTTATTTGGCTATGCACCGGAGAAGGTAAATGCACACTGGGTAAAAGTAGTCAACCATTTGATTCTGATCGCAAAAATGCGTGTCAGTAAATATAGATATGGAAATAGAATAGACATGAAAATTTTGTTTGAAAAGGAAGTCCGCTTAAGAAACTGTGATTCGAAACTGTGTTTATCTTTTTCCGTGGATTTGTCATTAATGGTTATAGCATGCACAAACACGAGTATACACAAGCACGCATACACTCACACGTACAAATATACCCAAAGAGAATGCACACACATTACAGCAACCTTCTTCTGAAGCTCTCATGTACCGATGTTTTATTTGGCTATGCAGCGGAGAAGGTAAATGCACATGGGGTAAAAGTAGTCAACCATTTGATTCTGATCGCGACAATGTGTACCAAACACTAGGTAAGTATAATTGCAGCGAAAAAGATGTCCATTTCTCTTACATGTCTGTCCATTAAGCTTTAATACACACATAAACAAAAATTGTATACCTAAAACAAAACAAAACAAAAAAACCAACAACAACAACAACAACAAAGGAAAAAATCAGTTTTAAGAAAATTCTTCAAAAAAACATGAACATTAATGTTGTACAGTATCCTAGCGTGGAGCGTATCAAAAGCATCGCAGAAACGTGAGAAGGCAGACCTCTGCTCTTTTCACAGTTTATTTTAATCCCGGCTGTATCCTCTTATGTAGGTGTTGCACGGATGCTGTTCCGACAAAGGTATTATAAATAAACAAAATTACAAACATTAATATTGTAGCATCCTGGGTAGGAAAACAGAACCTGATGCATTGTGAGGCTTTTATATTGATTATGTAACTGAGCTGGCTAGGATTTTTTTTTCGGATCCGTTTCGGTGCACGGCTGGAAAATGTGTCCCAACCGGTTTGCGCACATTCATCTACGTAATGGATTTTTGGCGGATCTCTCTCTCTCTCTCTCTCTCTCTCTCTCTCTCTCTCTCTCTCTCTCTCTCTCTCTCTCTCTCTCACACACACACACACACACACACACACACACACACACACACACACACACACACACACACACACACACACACATGCCCAAAGAGGCACGCACACAAGCAGAAATGCCTCTTAAAGAACCCTGGAATACTGGCGTGTTATTGTTGTTTGTCATGTCATGTCATGTCATGTCATGTCATGTCATGGCGTGTTGTGTCGAATTTGTTGTTGTTGTTGTTGTTCTTGTTGTTTTGCTTGTTGTTTGTTGTTGTTGTTTTTCTGCAGTTGTTATCGTTTGTCGTTAGTTTTCTTATTGGTGTTGGTGCTCATGTTTTCGTTTTGTGGGTTGTTTTGTAGATTCTGTTGGCAAACCCCTGCTGTTTGTCTGTCTGGAAGATTTTTTTTAAATGTTTATTCGGACAACTGACATTGCATACTTGTCTTTGTTGCAGGAGAAAGCCGACATAGGGGAGCTAATGCTGTCACTGTGTTACCTGCCCACAGCCGGTCGTCTAACCCTGACCGTTGTCAAGGCGAGGGGCCTCAAAGCTATGGACATCACAGGCAACGCAGGTACATGTATATACGGGCATGATATTTCATCCCCTCGTATTCTGGGTGGCGTTTCGACCGCAGTGGGGGAGCCGGGGTAGATTGTTGGACTCTCAATGCTCGGGTCGTGAGTTCGAATCCCGCCGGCTGGGGCCAAATATTTGTACTGGCCTTTTTTCTCGTTGCCCCGTCTTTGATATCACCCTTATGTGGTGGAAAAGGACGTTTAACTCCCAAACACCCACCCACCCTTCGACCGCAGTGTTGTTGTTGTTGTTGTTGTTGTTGTTGTTGTTGTTGTTGTTGTTGTTGTTGTTGTTGATGATGATGATGATGATTTAGACTAAAGGCCTGATCTTATGATGATAATAACACCTGTGTATTTTATAGGCGCTTTACCCAATTTCTTGAATCGGCTCAAGGCGCCACGAACTGCACCCAGGACGCACGCTCACGTGAATCACACGCATGCTCTCACACATTGGACATAAACACATTGCAATCACGTGGTGCGAAGTTTAAGTTTCAGCTGTTTAAGTTTCGGAATTTAGAATTCAATTTATTTTCAATTTTTTTGGCGGGCTGAACATTTCCAAAGCAGGGATATGATAGTGACAAATCACTGCTGGTATAATGCATAAGCTGATATCTACTCTTGGTTCTTTACAGTCAGGGTGGGTGGGTGTTTGGGAGTTTAACGTCCTTTTCCACCACGTATAGGTGATATCAAAGACGGGGCAACGAGGAAAATCGATAACACACAAATGTTTGATCCCCAGCCGGGATTCGAACTCACGACCCGAGCATTGAAAGTCCAACACTCTATCATTCGGCTATCCCGGATCCCAAAGGATACAGAACACAAAAATAACTATTCGAACAGGGTGGGTGGGTGTTGGGGGGGGGGGCTTAACGTCCTTTTCCACCACATAGGGCGATATCAAAGACGGGGCAACGATGAAAAAGCCAGCACAAGTATTTTGCCCCAGCCGGGATACGAACTCACGACCCGAGCATTAGAAGTCCAACGCTCTTTCATTCGGCCACCCCGGCTCCATCTATTCGAACAGAAGAGAAACTGGAAAAATAGCCGGATACACCAGAGGAGCGTATTAATTTTACTGGATGGCAGAGTCGGTTCTTGGATGTGTGTGTGTGTGTGTGTGTGTGTGTGTGTGTGTGTGTGTGTGTGTGTGTGTGTGTGTGTGTGTGTGTGTGTGTGTGTGACGGAGCAGGGGGATTAAAGTCACTGGAACAATCATTCGAGTCAAACGTACACAGGCCCAACATCAGCCGGCAACTGAGTATCAATCAATTCATAGCACAGCTTACGAAACCTCATAATGCGTCATGCTCATTGCAACATAACCTTGTTTTGCCTCTAAACCCGTTTGCTCAATTTATTAATAAAAGCAAGCGCCACTATGGATGTTTGCCCGAATTCAGCTCGCGTAGTGGGTATTATCAGGCCAAGGACATACAGTTAGTATGATACATGCGATCAACAGAAACACTTGTAAACATCCTTCTTGACCGTTCAGTTAATACCTGTATCCGTTCCTTCGCGAAGCAAGCGATGCAAAATTATGCACGTCACGACAAAGCAGGCATGGAGGGAGCCATGACACAAATGAAGAGCAATGAGCCGATGCCGGAGGAGTCCGATGCCAAATGCGCAATTTGCGTGCAGGCGTAGCATCCGTGGGTTGTCCAGCCGGTTTTATAGAGAAACGGTGTCACCAGAACGCTGCAAGATGAACGTTCACAGTCTGCATCGCGAGTTTTGAAGTCGCATCTGCCAAGAATTCTATGGTCATGCTTAGTACCATGTTGTTGACATACTTGTTAGATAGCAGAGTTGTGTGTGTGTGTGTGTGTGTGTGTGTGTGTGTGTGTGTGTGTGTGTGTGTGTGTGTGTGTGTGTGTGTGTGTGTGTTGTAATAGTCTGTATATGTAAGGTGTGAATGTACAGTAGTATAACTGTTAGTGTCTATATGGGGAGCCGGGGTGGCCGAATGGTAGAGCGTTGGACTTCTAATGCTTGGGTCGTGAGTTCGTATCCCGGCTTTAACGTCCTGTTCCACCACATAAGGGTGATATCAAAGACGGGGCAGCGAGAAAAAGGCCAGCACAAATATTCGGCCCCAGCCGGGATTCGAACTCATGACCCGAGCATTGAAAGTCCAACGCTCTACCATTCGGCAACCCCGGCTCCCGCGTTTCCGGAAAGCAAAACAGTTACAAATTACAACACATACTACACACGCACATATATTTTCACCATCTGATGGCTACTTTTAATGCTTGCGTTTAAGTTACATTCATGAAACGAAGTTAGCTGTCACGTGACTTCAACTCGCGAGCCCCAAATCCGGGATACATAATTATGCACCCCGTCCCACGCAGCTGGGGTTCATTTGCTTCCCAAATGACTGGTATACATTTGCACCCCATAAAAGGCGAACTGTACCAACAGAGCAATAATAATTATAATATGACAATACTATAGGAGACGTACATAGGGCTGATACATGTGCTCTAAGCGCCGGACACAATGTCTAAAATCGAAACATGTACAGTCGACAGCACACAAGATACAAATACCGAGGCGTCAGCCAGTGTTGCTGTCAACGTACCGCTTTGTAGAAGAGTTTTGGGACGGGTGAACTATCGCTTTTCTGGACAGTCGGTAGTTATAGGAATTCAAGCAAGCAAGTAAGAAGCGACCTTTGGCAATTACTGATGAGTGACATGAGTATCCCATTTACAATTACTTTGTAGAATTATTCCGAGGTGCTTATGAGTGTCTGAGTGTTGGAGGATGGTATTTTCAAAACGCAGTGGTAAAGGTTGGAATTGGAGTTGGTAGGAATCGAGTTAAAGCTAGGCTGTAGAATTATCTCCCTTTCGTCCCCGTGCGAGGCTGTCAATTCTAGCGATGGCTGATCGCAGTTCAGTTCGACCTTGAAGACGTCAGACATCGTTCCGAACTATCTCTCCACGCTCGGGAGAACGCCGAAATCCCCCATGAGTCTAAGTTTGAAGTGCGCGCGCAGTCACACAAGCGGCGGGAGTGAAGCAGCGCTCCCTGGCGGGCAGATGATGTGACGCACGGAGTATTCCGGGAATGCGAGAAGGCATGAAATATGCAAGGCGTCTTGTGAATGGTCCATCAGCGAGTTGACACGGTTTTGCTCCCCGGAGACCGCGGCGTTTCCTTATAGGCTTGGGTGCTTTGGACAGATGTCCGCTAATCATGCTTTAGAATAGACACAAAATGCTCTGGAGAGACACAGAAAGGAGGGGCGTGGAGGAAGAGGGGGGGGGGATCAGACAGACAAAGTATAGGTTTTTTCCCCTCCTCATGTCCTCATTTCCTCCGTTGACGTCAACACGAAATCTGGAAAACCGGAATGAATGGGATTCTGAACGGTTTTACGTACAAACGCACAAAAAACCGGACATGGTGACAGCCCACTGAGATTCAGAGCGAAGGCTTGACAAAACTGGAGGGATTTGGAGTCCAGAAAATGGAGTTATTTTCCGCTGTTTTTGGCCCAATCACTTTCTTGTAGCGCAGCAAAGGGAGTGAGAGAAAAGTACACGGGCTTTGAAACTTTCCGTAAAGTTCCTAAAAGTAAAAAAAAAAAAAATTTAAAGAGACTTCTAGAAATCAAAGAAAGGAACATAGCGACTTCTTTTAAAAATAACTCAAACTTTAGGGAGATCAGGTTCTTAAAAACCTTGCCAGTTTGTTTGGACGCACTGCCGCCGGCATTCGACTGTAAATAGAAGAGGCACACTTTATGCTTATACAGTTTTACGGCCAGTTCTGGCTCTGACCCGGGGAGCCGGGGTGGCCGAATGGTAGAGCGTTGGACTTCTAATGCTCGGGTCGTGAGTTGGTATCCCGGCTGGGGCCAAAAGTCATCGTTGCCCCGTCTTTGATATCACCCGTATGTGGTGGAAAAGGACGTTAAACACCCACCCACCTACCCACCCACCCTCTGGTTCTGACCCGCCATGACCCAGACACGTGGTTTTGTTTGTTGTTGCTGGTTTTTTGTTTTTTAGGGGTTTTTTTTGTTGTTGTTTTTTCAGATCACGTGAAGGTGTCACTAGCGTGTCAATGATGTGTCACATTTAGTTTCAGATCATGACGTGATTCCACTGATGTGCCCTTGATGTGTCACCCTTTGCTTCAGGTCATTACTTGGTGTCACTGGTGCCTCATGTATGCATCACACTTCTTTCCAGATTCCTACGTGAAGGTTTCACTGGATCATGAATCATGGATATATCATCGTTTGTTTCAGATGATTTTCTGGTGTTACTGATGTGTCATGGATCTGTTACCGTTTGTTTCAGATCTTGACACAAAGGTGTCATTGGTGTGTCATTGATGTGAGACTGTTTGCTTCAGATCGTAAAGTAAAGATGGGTGTTTCATGGACGTGTCACCCTTCGTTTCAGATAATTACGTGGTGCCTTCCAAATCCTTACGTGAAGGTGCCGTTGGTGTGTCATGGATGTGTCACCATTTGTTTCAGATCCCTACGTGAAGGTGTCACTGATGTGTCAGGGAAAGCGGATCAAGAAGAGGAAGACGTCCGTGCAGAAGAACACGCTGCACCCTGTGTTTAACGAAGCCCTCGTGTTTGACGTCCCTCAAGAGAGCGTGGAGGACATCTATCTCCTAGTCAAAGTCGTCGACTACGACAGGTGAGACAGGAAATACGTGTTCTCATTTTGCAGGGGTCGAAATTTTACACCTGCCCTGGGTCAGGTGGCCAAAAACTCGCTTTTCCTTCGTCTCTTGTGTGCATGCATGCTCAGCATTACTTCTGCTGGTTTTGGCGAGTTCGTGTTATATAGGCTATAAGCTGTTTATGAGCCGTCTCTTCATGCTTTGCTTTCCGTTTTCTCCGTGCAGAATCGGCAGCGACGAACTGATGGGATGCTGCGGACTGGGTCCCATGTTCAACGGGCAAGGGAGAGAACACTGGTACGAAATGTTGGAGAACTCTCGGAAACCGGTAGCGCAGTGGTATCCCCTTCTCGAGCACCTCCCCCTACCGGCCCCCCTCTCAGCCGTCAACGGCAAATGCTGCCTCAGACAACGGCAGTCTACTGAAGACTCCGTGGACTCGAACACTTTGCCTTGATCTGCTAAATTTGACGACGTCGGCAGAATTTGCTTTCCATGGACTGGAAACTTTTCCGTGGAGTTGGACAGTGTCCGTGGAGAGTCAGTGAGGGAGGGTTCTCTGCGGAACAACTGAGAATCTTCCGTGGAGCGAAAAGTTTTCAGCAGCCTTTTCGTGGCTAGCGTTGCCGCTTTGGCCACGCCTGGTTGCAGAGGAGAGGGAGAGAGACAGACAGACAGACAGAGAGATGTTGCTCAATTTTGACTGCTGGTCGTAACTCAGAGTATTCGTCCATGTCGGCTAAAATGTAACTGTTCCAACGTTCAAGCACTTTAACGCAGAAACCTTCGTCCACATCTAAAATCTAAGTGTTTCAACGTTCAGCCACTTTCTGGCAAACCGATACTGGCGAACATGGATGGCAGTTCTAAGTTCAAATTCAAAGCTAGGGGCAACTAGTGCGCAAATCTTCTTGCAATGCGCCCCACTTTAGGATAAGCACAACCTCGAGTGGTCAAAGTATTACAAATGCAGGAGAAGCCTCAAAATTTCCTGTTAGCCTGTGACTGACGACAGCAGCGTCGAAAAAGATCTGTAGAGCGAAATATCACTGACGTTCCCATACCTGAGAGCACAGCTCGCCAACCCCTAGACACCCGACAACCACAGTTCATCTAAAAGCTCCACCGTCATCTGAATAAAAGACCTAAGCACCTATCAAATGCATGCCGCTTATGCCCTTTTTTATATAATGTGTATGACGGCACATTTCATACCAATGTTCATCCAAGGATCTCTGCCGTCATCCGAATAAAAGGCCTCAGCACCTAACAAATGCGTGCCGCTTGTGTGGACGACTTGCGTTAAGGATTTGCATACGTGCAGGAGAGGCATCAAACGTGATAGTACATCACGACACTGAGGAAGCGAAATATTTTTACCATGATTATGTACATAATTATTATAAACGCCACATCTCCGTTACCGTCTTGCCAGAGCTGTGGTGCTGCAGCAAACTGTTGTAATTGCCAATGTCTGTTATGTGGAAATTGACGTGTAGCCCACAGGCCCGTAGCCACGCCCTCTGATCCTCCATGGCAACCTATCTGATTTTTTTTTTTTTTTTTTTTTTGCTGTCCCAACTCTTCGCCAGCTCCAGTGGTGTTCCTCCCAGGTCATGGGTGGAATCCACGGAGGGCTTGGAAGCTGAGGCAATTTTTATTACGCATGATGATTGAGATGAGGATGATGGTAAGATGATGCTATGGAGATCCGTGTGGTTTTGGACTGCTAGACAGGGCGGCATTCCACGCTTCCTGTCATAAATATCCCGGCGTTAACCAGGCCCGGGAACTACGGCACCAGCTGTGCCGGCCAAGTGATCATCCACATCATAAGACGTACCAAGGGAAGCACCCCCAAAGTCGCACCCGTGGAGTAGGTTAAACTCGGCTGTGTGGCAACAGCCTCCCCACTGGGCCCATAGCACAAACCACTCTGGGTAGGAGCCGACCTAGGTTGGAAAAGTCCCGCTCGCCTCGGCTGGGACTCGAACCCGAGTCTCCCGGTCCATGGTCGGAAGTTCTAACCACTACACTACCGGGGCCGGTCTGATTTCTTAAGCAAATTTGAGGGTTCCCTGTCATCTGTACAGACAGAAAGAAGAGAGATAGGACGTTCTGGCAGGGAACCCTCCATTATTCCCACAGACAATCCCACACGTGTGATTTGTCTGTCGGAGTACTGGTGCACTGTGATTGGCTGCACTGACTTGTCAATCACAATCTGCTGCTGTTGTCAGTGTGGAAATTGACACGCAGCCAATGCCTGATTTGACAGGTCGCGCTAGCCAGTCAAAATGCGCGAACCTCCGACAAACAAACCTCACGTGTGGGTTTGTTTGTTGCAGTGTGTGTCTGACAAAGCGGTCAGATGGTAAAAAAATACGTACTCCTCGTGCGGTTGCCATGGAGGATTTGGCTTATCGGAGGTTCTAGCCAGTGGGCGTGGCTACGGACCTTTGGGCTGCATGTTAATTATGTTCAACCATGGTAAGCTTCTTTGCAGAACAACTGTCAATCTCTTGTAATAGAGATCAAATCACCATCACCCCACTCCCATCCCCAAAATCGGAGTTTGCTTGCCCGTGTGGTGGGATACTTAAGAAAAGATCACACACCCTGGATGTGGTCATCCCCTGAACGCCAAAACCAACAAGTCACGTGCTAGATCCTGTTATATTTGACTCACAATATGAAACAATGAGTGAATTACTCAAACTGACTGGGAAGAAAGCCACTGCGCATGTATTTTACAGGTAATGTTCCACAAGAGGCGATAATATGAGTTTGTTTTTTTTTTTTTAAACACTGCCTGTAATCTGAAAGCGTTCCCAAACACAGCTGAATGTTGTTGATACATTGTACATAATTGTGTTTGTGTATTTTACTGTCGTTGTGTATTCTTGTTTCAGTGCTGCTATCTGGTATCAATTTTCATATCATTTTCTATCCTCGTAAGTTATTACAAACACTGCCCAGAATGGCACACTTACTGACAAATACAGCAGTTCAAATTAGAAAAAAATAATCGCCAGCCTCACTATGTACAAGGAACAAAATCAAGGATGGTATCTTCATGGAGTTGCCAAAGCATATTAACCGGTAGTGCAGTGGTATCCCCTTCTCGAGCACTTCCCCCTACCGGCCCCCCTCTCAGCCGTCAACGGCAAATGCTGCTTCAGACAACGGCAGTCTACTGAAGACTCCGTGGACTCGAACGCTTTGCCTTGATCTGCCAAAATCGACGACGTCGGCAGAATTTGTTTTTCCATGGACTGGAAACTTTTCCGTGGAGTTGGCCAGTTTCCGTGGAGAGAGTCAGTGAGGGGGGTTCTCAAGCATTCGTTTTGGGTTTGATTTTTGTTTTTGTTTTTGTTTTTTTTTTTGGGGGGGGGGGGTTGTTGTTTGTTGTTGTTGTTTTTTTTTTTGGGGGGGGGGGGGTTGTTGTTTTGCGGGGGGGGGGGGGGGTTAACTCAGAACACAGCTTTTACTTTATTCGTAGATTACACGGAGTACATAGTGTTGCCAGATGCCTATACTGCTTTCAGACCTACTCTTGTCAAAATCTATTCATAGGCTGTCAGAGGGGCGAGCAACTTTAAAACTAGTAACAGTAACCCACAGTAGAGCCATACTTTGCCTGTGTATTGATGATATGCTGCATTTCGATCCGTGAGTTAAAAAAAAAAACTCATTTACTGTAAATACTGTCGGCCTAATGTACCGATTGTACATACGTGTGTGTATATATGATGTACAGGCGCCATAAATTTTATAAACCCATTGTGCCAGCATGAATTAATGTGTATATAATGTAATGTGTAAAAAGCATTGACACACATTTTAACGGATGTTGTTGGGTAACCTAAGTGTGTTCCGTTGTATAAGGGTTTGATAAATTATTTCATATCGTACGTTACCCTTCAAGTGCGAATATCAATACTGTATAATTATCATTTTGCATAACGTTTGTCATAACTTGTTCATGCCCTATTTCTATACATAGCCGATCAACTGCATACATTTACAATGTAAACCATTTGTGTAATTTCCATCAAAATTTATTATACCCCAAAATTTATATACCCCAGTTTTTTTTTTTTTTCTAAATCATCTGTGTTGTTGTGACTATGTGTGCTACAACTTTTGTACAGTTTTATACAGTTTTGTCAGATACTTTTATTATGAGACAGCGTGTTGATTTTATCCATTTACATATTTCACAGTCCCCGATGCGATTTTCTAATGGGTTAACTCGTAGTGGGTTCGTCGGATAATGGGTGGGTGGGTGTTTGGGGGTTTAACGTCCTTTTCCACCACGTAAAGTTGATATCAAAGACGGGGAAACGAGAAAAGGGCCAGCACAAATATTTGGCCCCAGCCGGGCGTCGGATAATGACAGGTAACTGAGCAAAATGTATCCTATTAGTGATTTCAATATTTACGTGCCCCACTCAGTAGGTCACATGTTCACGTACCCCACTCAGTAGGTCACATATTCACGTACCCCACTCAGTAGGTCACATATTCACGTACCCCACTCAGCAGGTCACATATTCACGTACCCCACGCAGTAGGTCACATATTCACGTACCCCACTCAGTAGGTTACATGTTCACGTACCCCACTCAGTAGGTCACATCACGGCTAGTGTTGTTACACTGTCATGTTGTAACACGTGTAGAATATTCCGGTAATAACTCGACACAATCAGGTGTTGGTTATTTTGGTCTCTTACTCTTACACAAGAACTGGAACGTTAAAACAGGCTAATTCTATCTTTGCTAAGCTAACTTATGTTTTAGGACAGTTTCGCTCGTGAGTGTGCTTGTACGATCGAAATACTCTATCTTCATGCGATACGGCTCTGTTTATACTTTGCGCGAGTGGTCAAACATTCAAATTCGACTGTTGTTACACTGCTGGAGACCTCAGTGTGGTCTCCGCGTCATCGAGTACCTTCTGTTGGCTCAGTGCCGGCGTTACATACGCTGTCACTGTGCAGGTGTTCAATGGTGTGATGATAGAAAACAGCTCGGAACGATCTGTGAGCATGAAAATGGTACCATCAGCCGCCTTAGGGGCTTTAAAAATCGGTGGGAAAAAAATGGAATGGCGTTCAAAGAAATCTCTCTTTGCCTTTTAAGATTGTTAATATGTATCTCTACAGCGTCAGCAAACATCTTTGTCAGCGTGCAGGTCAAATACAAATACACGAGGCCTTAGAATGCCTGTATATTTCCTATTAGTCTCAGGCGTCATAGTCACCCCTAAACATGCTTCAGTCTACAAACAAAACTTACCATGCACAGATCAATCAAGGGCACGTGCCTGACAGGTGTTTTAAAAAAAAAAAAGGTCTCCTCTCCCGCTCTGGCCTCACTGGAGTAATAATAGTCTACGTTCTGTTTGGGCCACCTCACCCAAATTCACTCGCGTCACCTTTGCTTCTCTTGTGCGCAAAGAGTTCCTGGCTTCACTGGCAGCTTGCCTCCTGTTCAACCCCCTGCCGTGCACTTTGCCCTGCAGAATACAGAAATTACGAAAAATAACGCTTTTTCCGTGACAACAAAAATCAGAACAAACTAGCACACTCGCCAAAAGCAGTCCTTCAAATAAACACCAGACTTGACACAAAGCTCAGTTTGTGTCCGTACGCCTGCACTGCCTACCATTGTACTGCACAACCACACAGAAGGAGACAATGAAGGTGTCTGTTTCGGAGCTTGGAACTCTGTAACAGACATTGTAACAGACATGGTCGTGGTGAGAACCCTTCTTGTTGAGTATGTTGTATGTGACGTATATTCTTTTACTTTGCATTCCGAACCCCATTCGTCAAATATCGATTTGATATACACCCACCCAAATGAAAAATGAATAAAGAATATTTATTGTTAATCTGACTTTTGGGTATATGGGGAGAACGTGAGTGTGCGATGTGGTGTGAATATGTGTTGAATGGTACATGTGCCCCCCCCCTCTCTCTCTCTCTCTCTCTCTCTCTCTCCATGGTACTTAATCCGTCCAAAACTGAGTGCATGATCATAACTACGAGACAGAAACATCAGCTCAACCCACTTGCACTCAATTTGTCTCTCCATAACCAGGCCATTGTTCAAGTCAATGAACACCGTTTACTGGGTGTAATCGTTGACAACCAGTTGAAATGGCAGGCCAACATTAATAAAGTCTGCAAAAAAGTATCGAGAAATTTATTCCTACTGTCAAGGCTGAGACATTTCATTGACACAGACACTCGAAAGTTATTCTATTCGGCCCACATCAAGACTCATATTGACTACGCCTCTACCATATGGGATGAAAGCAGTGACGTACACCTAAAAAGACTCAACTCCCTACATCGACGAGCAGCAAAACTGATCCTACCTGACCCCTCCTTATCCACTGACCAGAAGCTCCGGAATCTAGAGATACTCCCTCTTTCAAAACGACTTCTTTTTAATAAAGGCGTTTTCATGTATAAAATCCTTAATGGTTTTCTTCCTCACTACCTCAGTCATCTCTTTACTACTTCAGACTCCCGTTACCCAAACTCCAGGTTACGCCTAATTATCCCACGTCCAAGGATAGATATATTTAAAACTAGCTTATCATTCTCGGGTGCCACTCTTTGGAACAGCTTGCCCACTCTCATTACAACAAGTAGTTCACTCTCATCGTTTAAAAAGGATCTCATAAATTTTTTTGTATCCTAGATCATGAGCTGCTCATTGTCATTGCTATGGCTATGTCACTGCTTTTCACCTGCACATGCGTCATTACATTTTATTTAGCGCCAAGTACCCACTTTCACCTTTCAGCAATATGAATAACGTTCTCTTATCTGTGCGTGATAACTCATCGTCATTTTTGTCCACTTCTATAGAAATTATGACATTATTTCCGCTTATGATTATGTTCTGCATAGGTGCGTGCGAATGATTCATGCGTGATGTTGTGTGTATGTGTGTGTGTGTGTGTGTGTGTGTGTGTGTGTGTGTGTGTGTGTGTGTGTGTGTGTGTGTGTGTGTGTGTGTGTGTGTGCTGTTTTTTTTTTTTTCTTTTTCTTTTTTTCTTTTCTTCTTTCTTAATTTTTCAGTAGTATTAGCTCATGTAGTGTAGCAACGGCAAGTTTTAAAATTGGTATGAATATGCATGTAACTTCTACCGTTGTAAAATAAAGGTTCTTGTTCTTGTTCTTGTTCTCTCTCTCTCTCTCTCAACTGTAGCAATACAATAGGCTCTATGTTAACCATTGACAGTACTTCCGCAGAAGTATGCATTCAATATCGCGACGGGATTTCCCAGCTATAGCTCAATGTCTTCCTAAGTCCGGACAGCGAAATGATGTGCCCTCTGATTTCACACAGTGCTCTTTTATCTTCACTAGTTTCGATCACACAAACACACACACACACAAACACACACACACACACACACACACACACACACACACACACACACACACACACACACACACACACACAGATATGTGGTGTCAGTGTGTGTGTGTGTGTGTGTGTGTGTGTGTGTGTGTGTGTGTGTGTGTGTGTGTGTGTGTGTGTGTCTGTGTCTGTGTCTGTGTCCCTCTATGTGTGTGTGTGTGTGTGTGTCCCTCTATGTGTGTGTGTGTGTGTGTCCCTCTATGTGTGTGTGTGTGTGTGTGTGTGTGTGTGTGTGTGTGTGTGTGTGTGTGTGTGTGTGTGTGTGTGTGTGTGTGTGTGTGTGTGTGTAAGCGCCTACACAATAATCAGTTATAATTATTATCAAATCACGCGAAACAGCTGGATTTTCCACTTTTCAAAATCTCAAAACTCAACATGAAGAACACGGACAAACACACTCATTGTTCTGTTAGTTGAAATACAAGTTCTATATGCGGAAACAAACTTCACTGGCTTTCGGGTGTGTGGGGAGAATGAGAACAGAGTGTAGCATTGTGAAGATTAAAGATCTGCAAACTAAATAAAATGCCTCATTGTGCGTGCGTGCGTACGCGCGCGCGTGTGTGTGTGTGTGTGTGTTTACTGCGACTTCTGCGACTGTGCATAATGCAGGCAACTCCGTCACAGTTGCTGAGTTCTTAGCGCTTTGGAGACCCTTATAAAACCAGAGCGTGAGTTTGCGGTGACTTCACTGTGCTTTTGGTCAGTGCGCGAGACACAGCTACAGCGTCTAAAGAAGTGTTGTGTGCTGCACGAGAAGACTAGCCACTGCCATCATTTTCGTTCAATGTCACAAAGAAAACAGCCGTGAAATCGTGCTGCCCTCGGTTTTTATAGGGTGGGTAGGTGGGTGGGTGTTTGGGAGTTTAACGTCCTTTTCCACCACATAGGGTGATATCAAAGACGGGGCAACGATGAAAAAGCCAGCACATATATTTGGCCCCAGCCGGGATCGAACTCACGACCCGAGCATTAGAAGTCCAATGCTCTACCATTCGACCACCCCGGCTCCCCGGTTTTTATAGGGGCATCAGGGACGAGGAAAACTTTGTGACAGCTCGCTGTGCATTTTTGTTGTTGTTGTTGTTTTGGGGTTGTTGGGGGTTTTTTGAACGCTGTTTGTGACTTTTGTTCACCTTGCAGACCTTTAGTTTACTTGTGACTGGCGGTTTCTTACTGTCAAAGTTTCAGATCACACGACCGCCTCTCGTTTCATGAGCAAAAACGAGTCTGTCAGGGTTGTTAGATCAGTACGCCCTTCATGTTTCCGAGAATCGTCTATTGGCACAGCGCGGTGTTGGTGTAGCACAAACACAGATCGTGAGTTCGTCGTACCGTGGCTGCTTCACTGAACTGGATCTTCGCAATGGAAGCTCGAGTTGTTTGGCGGATCGTCCTGGTGTTACTGGGGTTTATAGACAAATGTGGCCTTGCTCAGTCTGCGCCGCCTTATGTTGAAATAACTGGATCAAGTGTGGAATTTCACTCAGTTGACGAGTCACATATGAATCATGAAGGCGGACACTTTTGCTTTGAAAGGTTCTGCTGGTGTAATGATAATGGAACTGATGTTGACTGTTCGAAAAATGAAGGAAATCTTACTTTCATTCCGGAACTTCCAGCCAACATCAGATTCTTAAACTTTTCCTTCAACGACTTGAACGCAATCCAGAATGAAAGCTTCTTCATGAACGTTACCAACATTACTGGTCTAGACCTGGGTAACAACGGACTGACATACATCGGTCCTGATGCTTTCCGGCTGTTGACGAAACTGGCATACCTGTCTGTATCCTACAACCCCGGCCTGAACAACTCCGCCCTACCCGCCGTCCTCTCCATCAACACTTTACGAAAACTAGAGTTCAGACATGCCAGCCTGGGTCCTTTGCCGGATGACATTTTCTACAGGCATCCCTTGCCTGTACTAAACACTCTCCTTCTGCATGAAAATCAAATAAACCGTGTCAACCTGTCTGTTTTTACGCCACTCGGTAGACTGAAAACCCTTGGTCTCATTAGTAATCGCATGTCAAATCCGCTCCCGGGGCACCTGGATCAACTCGACACAATCACCATGGGAAAAAATAACATTTACAGTTTCCCTAAAACATGCAGTGCGAACGGCAGCTCGCTCTATCCACGCCTGAGACGACTGTTTCTTGAGCACAATTCCATACAGCTGATTACAGGGGACGTGTGTCTCCCTCGCTTAAAGGTCCTAGGTCTCGACCACAATTTGTTCACATCGTTTGTGGCAGAAACTTTCAACGTTTCCAAGTTCCCAATTTTGATCGAGTTATTTGTGGAAGGAATGCACACTCCAGTGAAAGAGATAGCGAAAGATGCATTTAAGAATCCAGTGCTAAAAAAAATTTCGTTCATGTTCAACTTTGTTGATTTTAGCCAGGGCTATGTTCACTCTGACTGTTTCTCCGGTTGCCCAAACCTCACTAATTTACAGCTTAGTCACAATTTCTTCGGTAACGTAGGCGAAAAGAAATGGTCTAGGTTGTTTGCTCAGCTGAATAGGCTACAGTATCTTTACGTGGAAAACGCCCAAATGAATTTTTTTCCAGAAGTTTTAGGAACACTTTTCTCATTAGGGCGTCTGAGTTTGAGTCGCAATAAATTACGCAGCATACCTGATGGTGCGTTTGACAGTCTTCATAAACTAGAATGGTTACAAATCAGCAACAATCAAATCTCTGTCATCCGAGAGACGACGTTCAGCGCCTCCACCCGACAACGGCTGTCACACCTGGACCTGAGTGCAAACCCCTTCACGTGTTCCTGTGACGTCATGTGGTTCCGTCACTGGCTAATGTCAGACACAAAACGTTTCAGTCAGTCCAACGACCTTTCCACTTATCAATGTGGCAACATTCCTCACACAAACGTCACCTCGTTCTACATAGCCGAGCAGGCGTGTCTGATGAGCCGCGACGCATACATCTTCATAGCGGTCAGTGTGGCCATGCTGATCTCCATACTGACGCTGGTCTCTTTGCTCATCCGCTACCGCTGGCACATCCGCCTGGTGCTGTACGAGGCCTTCCGGGGCCGGGATGAGTATCGATTAAGGCGTCTACAGCAAGAACACTTCCAGTACGACGTCTTCGTGTCCTACGCTTCCGAGGACCTGCAGTGGGTACGCGAGCACTTGATGCCGGAGCTGGAGGAGCGGCTGGGGCTGAGGCTGTGTATACACGAGCGAGACTTCATACCGGGACATCCCATCGTGGACAACATCGAAGAGAGTGTGCAGACCAGCAAGAAAGTCATGATGGTGTTTTCCTCGGAGTTTGCCCAGAGTCAGTGGTGTCAGTTTGAGTTACGTCTGTGTCTGAGTCACGTGATGGAGCACGACGACGCGCTGCTGGTGGTGTTACTGCACGACGTGCCGGCACATGACATGACATCCACCATGATGGCGGTTCTTAAAACCACCACGTACATTGAGTGGGGCGAGGAGCCTGATGCCAGAGCCTCGTTCTGGGGCCGTATTCGAATAGCTCTGAATGAGATTCTACCGGCTGCCGGTCCTCATGGTCCATGATGACGTCGTTTTATATAATCTGACGACTTTTTCCTCTTCGACATTGCTTCCTGGTCAGTGAGCTGGTCTTTACATACTTTTATTGGTGTACATAAAAACTTTGGAAATGTCCGAGTGCATTGTGTTCATAACTGCTACCACCACCATCCCAAAAAAGTCTAGCAAGGGATTGTTTTTTTTGTTGTTTGTTTTTTCTTTTCTTATGTGTGTGTGTGTGTGTGTGTGTGTGTGTGTGTGTGTGTGTGTGTGTGTGTGTGTGTGTGTGTGTCATTTTTTTCAACTACAAGTCATATTGGCTTTTTTCAGGTATTTGTCATATTGACTGTATCCTTTTTTCATGTAATACACGTAGTCATACTGACTGTGTCCTTTCTTCCATGTAATAGTCATATTGACCGTGTCCTTTTTTTTTTCATGTATTAGTCATATTGACCGTGTCCCTTTTTCACGTATTAGTCATATTGACCGTGTCCTTTTTTCCATGTATTAGTCATATTGACCGTGTCCTTTTTTCCATGTATTAGTCATATTGACCGTGTCCCTTTTTCACGTATTAGTCATATTGACCGTGTCCTTTTTTCCATGTATTAGTCATATTGACCGTGTCCCTTTTTCACGTATTAGTCATATTGACCGTGTCCTTTTTTCCATGTATTAGTCATATTGACCGTGTCCCTTTTTCACGTATTAGTCATATTGACCGTGTCCTTTTTTCCATGTATTAGTCATATTGACCGTGTCCTTTTTTCCATGTATTAGTCATATTGACCGTGTCCTTTTTTCCATGTATTAGTCATATTGACCGTGTCCTTTTTTCTTTTCTTTTCCTGTATCTGTCATATTGACTGTATCAGGAAGCGGAGACTATTGGCTCTAGAATTTACATGCGCTGCAGATCGTCACAGTACTTCATTTCAAGCGTAATTCTAAATAAAATATTATTTTCAACATGCTGCCTACAAATTCTGCAGGATTCCCGTTTATTTTTCTTTTACTCTGCTTTCACGTGGATCGAATGGATAGATTGTATACTGACCGCTGTACAATAATAATAATATGGGTATTTAAGGAATGCCCTCCCTCCCGTAGGAGCTCAGGGCGCCTCACAGTCAACACGCACTCATTCACACAGAAACGCACGCCACATTCCTCCACACATACATTTAACTACAAACACATAATGTGCAGTATCATACACGGCCTCCGCTGCCCCCGGCACACACACACACACACACACACACACACACACACACACACACACACACACACACACACACGACAAGCAAGATAATGGTGTGGCAACAGTTGTTGGCTGAAGGCAGTGAAGAGGTGGGTTTTCAGATTTTGCTTGAAGGATGGTTTTGTGTCTGCATATCTGATTGATGCTGGGAGATCAACCCAAAAAGTCGGACCCTGGTATGAAACACTAAGCTGACAGTCGTTCTTTCTGACTGACAGTTCTATTATCCAATTTGGCAGCGAACGAATTTACAAACACCATTGTCTGTGTACATGTATAATGTATAATTTATACTGAATTGTGTCAGGGGCAATCGGTGGTCTAGTGGATAAGAGACTTCGTCACCATTGCGAGAGGTCGGGTTCGCCGGAGTCCCATCTGGGGCAAAGAATTTTACCTTCTCGTACTTGGCACCGTTCATTCGGTCCGATCACACACACACACACACACACACACACACACACACACACACACACACACAGAGCGAGAATTGGAACAAAGGCGCCGCTAAAGCCGAAAACATGCGCTCAATCAGGTCAATTTGAAAGTAGGGGAAGTAGGTAAAGCTGATCTGGATCAGTAGATGTGTGCTTTGTATGCCATTGGACAAGTCCGCCTTGTCCTATATTGGCTACAAGCCACAGTGGAGTGTGTGTGTGGGGGGGGGGGGGGATCTACCATTCTACCGCTGAAATACGTCTAACAGATCTAAGGGCATCACACCATTCATAGGGCCCCCATTCCCCTCCAACCGGGAGGAAAATGGTCGGTACAACCTATCTATATACACGCGCCTGGAATTCATCAACGTTGAAGAAAAGTGTCCACAAAATGCGTGAATCTGTGCTCTTAACTCAATTCTTACCAAGTACGTTTGGGGTTGTGCACCAGTGACATCACTAAAACAAAATCACGATTACTCTGTGTCTCCATGGATTTAATTTTGGCTCAGTAGGAGTGTTGCACTTTGATTATACTCGTGTTTGCTGCAGTAAGAGCCGTTTCTAAGGAACCGGTAATATTGCCTGAATTTCGCATTAAGACCCAAACCGAAAAAGAGTGAAAAACATGGGATACTTGTGCGCTGTACGAAATGTGTAGAAACTGTTAGAGGCCTGTGAAGGTCAGGGCGGGTCGAGGCTGGCCTTAAAGGTCTGCAATCTCAGCAAAAAGCCGCAAACATTGCGTTGTTGTTGTTTGTTTTTTTTTTGTTTGTTTGTTTGGGTTTTTTTTTTTTTTTTTTTTTTGATTTTGGAGGGGGGTTAAACTGCGACTGCTTCGACTGTGCATAATCTAGGCAACTCTTTCACAGTTGCAGAGTTTCCAGCGCTTCGGGGACCCTTATAAAACCAGAGCACGAGTTTGCCGTGACATTATTTGGCTTTTGGTCAGTGAGCGAGACACATCGCTACAGTGTCTATCGGATGTTGAGTGCTGCACGATCTTTCTCGCTCAGTGTCAAAACGCAAACTGAGCTGTGAAATCAGGCTGCCCTTTGCTTTTGCTGGGGTTTCAGGGACACTGAAAAGTCTGCAACTGTGAGTTGACTGTGCTTGCACGGTCGACTCTGAATTAAAAAAATTTCACACTTCGGAAAGCTTTTTGTTGGAAGCTTAGATCTTTAAAGAGCGCAGGCAAGATATGACTGCTGTACAACAAAGGTGTATTGTCACAAGAGCTAGCTTCGTACAAGGGTGTGGACAAAACTGGTCCATCGACACAAGGACATTCATGTTTCAGTTACAAGTTTCGCGTCGGAAATAAAAGCTGCTCTCAGTTTGTTTTCACGTGTGGTTACACGCCACTGATAGCTTCTGGGGCAAGTAGTAAGAATTCCGCTAAATATAGAACAGAATTTTCCCCTTTTAAAATAAGTGAGCAAAAAATGGCATAATATATATTATTATTGGCATAATATTAATGGCATAATATATATTATTATTGGCATAATATATATATATTATATAGCGCAAAATACTCACAAAGTGACTCAATGCGCGTACTCCCGCACTCAGTCCAACAAATATGTACACACACACACACACACACACACACACACACACACACACACACACACACACACACACAGAGAGAGAGAGAGAGAGAGAGCAGCTGAAACATGAGGAGGAAGTGGGCATAGTCGAAAGCCAGTCGGAACAGATGCGTTTTCAAGTTTTCAACAAACGATCTAGTCCGACTGATCTCTCAGGCCGGCAGGTAGTGTGTTCCAGAGTGACGGGGCAGCAAAACTAAACGCTCATGTGAAAACAGTGAAAAATGAGCCTGGCATGTGGACTATTTGTATTCACTGCATGCGCGGCGGACACAAGAGCTGGCAGACGACAGAGGAATGAGGTGGTCGCTGCTAACATTGCCAAAAATCTGAATATTGGAAATTTACCCTAGACATGAGTGTTTCGCTTCTGGATTTTTTTTTTTTTTTTTAATGTTTGGGTGAGTTTTAAAGCATTTCTAGGGTGTCATGTGCAGCGTTAAGGAATAAATAGCATTTTATAGAATAATAGAATATAGATAATAATAGAATAAATAGCATTTTATAGAATAATAGAATATAGATAATAATAGAATAAATAGCATTTTATAGAATAATAGAATATAGATAATAATAGAATAAATAGCATTTTCTGGAATAATAGAATATAGATAATGATAGAATAAATAGCATTTTATAGAATAATAGAATATAGATAATAATAGAATAAATAGCATTTTCTTTGAAATCCGTATCTGTGGTGTGTAGCCAGTGAATACTATTTGAAGTTTGACTGACGTCATAATAAAGGTATAGAGACACATTGTCCTAAGATCCTTCCGTTTTCCTAAGGGAAACCCGGACAATTTTAGGGCGGCCCCAGCTCAGGAGCAGACTGTATTAATTTTGTCCGATAGCCGTTCAAATCCGGTGTGACTCGGTGGGGAAGCTTGACGCACAGAACAACTAAAGAAGCGCAGTGTGGCCCTTAAAAGCTGCACTCAGGGGGGTAGAGTAGCAAACAGAGTGTTAATATGAATGTCAACGGCATCTGAAACATGTACAACTATAAGTGGTACGTGACGATCTCGAGTGCAGTGTTCACAGCGGCTGGGATGAAGCAACACAAAATAACTGACATAAAGAAGAACTCGTACTGGCGTCTTCAATGTGTGATTCACAACTTGGTCGTATCAACGTAATTCTCAAGCTGTCAGCTGCTTTCAGCCTCATAACGCTACTGAGATGGAAGGCTGCCGCTTACGAAGGTCTAAGCTGTTTGCCAGATAGAAGGCATCGAAGGTTTTGTTTGACCATCGCGTTCGTTTTTGTGACTTTGTGGTTTCTAATGTTAGAGAAATATGACTTCCTTTGAACAGACTGGACAGTTCGTTTTTGTGACTTTGTGGTTTCTAATGTTAGAGAAATACGACTTCCTTTGAACAGACTGGACAGTTCCTGAACAGAATGGGACTGCGACTAAAAAAATACAAAAACAAAAAAAAAACATAATTATGTACGCCGACCAAAGTCACCACAGTGGTTTCAGGTGGTGCATTGCGACCCAAGTGACTGACTCAGATTCACAGATGAAGCACATTCGGTGAAACGTTCTCCACACGCTGTTGCATGCCTGTCATAAGTATTGAGACTTTCAGTGCTTGGTTGCCTGTTTATGTAGGAGTTTACCGTCCATCACCTAAGGGTGATTTCAAAGACTGAGGAAAGAGAAACAAAACCACAGCACCGATAACCCAACCCAACTCGACTATCCGGGCTATTCATACCACTTATGTGAATATTACATCATGGCATTCTGGCTGGCTTGTCAAATTCTAGTATTACCTCTGTTCTTTCCTCATCTCAGCATGGGATCTGACGTTCTTTCGTCGTCGTCTTCATCGAGAGGGGCTGGTGAAAACAGTTTTAATGATGTGTTCGAAGGCAGAGCGAGCCCAGACTACGACTGTTTCGAGAGCAAGTGCAGATGCTCAGGAAACAAGGCCGACTGCTCTAAGAACTTCGGAACGCTCCCTTTCATTCCGAGACTTCCCGACAACATCACATTCCTGAACTTTTCCTACAATGATGTGCAAGAAATTTGGGACAGCAGTTTCTTTGCGAACGTCACCAATGTGACAAGCGTGGATCTAGGGAATAACAATCTGACGTACATCGCCCACGATGCTTTCAGTTTGCTGACCAGCCTGCAATACCTGTATATATCGTTCAATCGCAACTTGACTGCAGCCGCCCTACCCGCCGTCTTCTCTATCACCTCGCTGCTCCGTCTAGACTTCAGATACGGGAACCTGGGTCCTCTTCCAGACGACATTTTCCTGAACTATTCTATGCGTAACCTGCAGACATTGTACCTAAGTTCAAATGAAATGAACACCGTTAATCTGTCAACGTTCGTGCCCCTTCCGAGACTGGAGAATCTGGGATTGGCTGGCAACTGGTTGACAACAATCCCCGGAGGTTATCTTAGGGATCTGGACACCTTAAACTTAAACTCGAATTTCCTTCGTCGTTTTCCAGTGAGCTGTAGAAACGGTAGGTCGCTGTTCCCACGTTTGCGGAGGTTATTCCTCGATCACAATCACGTCTCGAGAATTTCACCAGAGATTTGTCTGCCCAGACTCGCGCTTCTTTCGCTGGATCACAACAAGTTTGCGACGCTTGCGAAGAGCACGCTCAACGTGCAAAGGTTTCCACGTTTGTCCGAACTGTTTCTCGACGGCATGACCACCACGGTGAAACAAGTCACCAAGAACGCCTTCCAGAGTAAATCGCTGTTCAAACTTTCACTCATGTACAACACACTTTATTTCAGTTCCTCGTCCGTTGACCCAGAGTGCTTTGCGGGCTCTCCAAAGCTGAACAGCCTTCAGCTCAGTCAAACGATGTTCCAACGCGTGCCAGATAAGAAATGGAGAATTCTTTTTGGCCAACTGTCTGGTCTAAGGCATCTGTTCATTGAGAAAAGTAATGTTGAGTTTATTTCTTCTGTGTTCACAAACCTCTCCTCGCTACAAAAGCTTGTCTTGAGCAGGAATCACATTCACCTGGTGCCTGATGGAGTTTTTGACGGTTTGAAAAAACTGATAATACTCGAAATAGACAACAACCAGATCTCTGTCATCCGAGAGACGACGTTCAACGCCTCCACCCGACAACGACTGTCACACCTCGACCTGAGTGGAAACCCCTTCACGTGTTCCTGTGACGTCATGTGGTTCCGTCACTGGCTTGTGTCCAACCCAAAACTCTTCCGTCGTTCCTGGACCACGTATCAGTGCGGCAACATTGCTGCCACAAACGTTACCTCGTTCTACATGGCTGAGCAGGCGTGTCTGATGAGCCATGACGCCTACGCCTTCATAGCAGTCAGTGTGGCCATGCTGATCTCGATACTGACGCTGGTCTCTTTGCTCTTCCGCTACCGCTGGCACATCCGCCTGGTGCTGTACGAGGCCTTCCGGGGCCGGGGTGAGTATCGACGTTGGCGTCTACAGCAACAACACTTCCAGTACGACGTCTTCGTGTCCTACGCTTCCGAGGACCTGCAGTGGGTACGCGAGCACTTGATGCCGGAGCTGGAGGAGCGGCTGGGGCTGAGGCTGTGTATACACCAAAGAGACTTTCTGCCCGGGAACGCCATCGCGGACAACATTGAAGAGAGTGTGCAGACCAGCAAGAAAGTCATGATGGTGTTTTCATCACACTTTGCTCACAGCCAGTGGTGTCAGTTTGAGTTACGTCTGTGTCTGAGTCACGTGATGGAGCACGACGACGCGCTGCTGGTGGTGTTACTGCACGACGTGCCGGCACATGACATGACATCCACCATGATGGCGGTTCTCAAAACCACTACGTACATTGAATGGGGTGAGGAGCAGGATGCCAGAGCCTCGTTCTGGGGCCGTATTCGAATAGCTCTGAATGAGATTCTACCGGCTGGCGGTCCTCAAGGTCCATGATGACGTCGTTTTATATAATCTGACGACTTTTTCCCTCTTCCACATTGCTTCCTGGTCAGTCAGCTGGTCTGTACATACTTTCATGCGTGTACATAACAACTTTGGAAATGTCCGAGTGCATTGTGGTCATAACTGCTACCACCACCATCCCAAAATAGTCAAGCAAGGGATTGTTTTTTTTCTGTTTTGTTTTCTTTTCTTTTCTTATGTGTGTGTGTGTGTGTGTGTGTGTGTGTGTGTGTGTGTGTGTGTGTGTGTGTGTGTGTGTCCTTTTTTTTCAGCTACAAGTCATATTGGCTTTTTTTTCAGGTATTTGTCATATTGACTGTATCCTTTTTTCATGTAATAGTCATACTGACCGTGTCCTTTCTTCCATGTAATAGTCATATTGACTGTGTCCGTTTTTTCCATGTATTAGTCATATTGACCGTGTCCTTTTTTTTTTCCATGTATTAGTCATATTGATCGTGTCCCTTTTTCACGTATTAGTCATATTGACCGTGTCCTTTTTTTATGTATTAGTCATATTGACCGTGTCCCTTTTTCACGTATTAGTCATATTGACCGTGTCCTTTTTTTTTTTTTTTTTTTCCTGTATCTGTCATATTGACTGTATCAGGAAGCGGAGACTATTGGCTCTAGAATTTACATGCGCTGCAGATCGTCACAGTACTTCATTTCAAGCGTAATTCTAAACAAAATATTATTTTCAACATGCTGCCTACAAATTCTGCAGGATTCCCGTTTATTTTTCTTTTACTCTGCTTTCACGTGGATCGAATGGATAGATTGTATACTGACCGCTGTACAATAATAATAATATGGGTATTTAAGGAATGCCCTCCCACCCGCAGGAGTTCAGGGCGCCTCACAGTCAACACGCACTCATTCACACAGAAACGCACGCCACATTCCTCCACACATACATTTAACTACAAACACATAATGTGCAGTATCATACACGGCCTCCGCTGCCCCCGGCGCACGCACGCACACACACACACACACACACACACACACACACACACACACACACACACACACACACGACAAGCAAGATGATGGTGTGGCAACAGTTGTTGGCTGAGGGCAGTGAAGAGGTGGGTTTTCAGATTTTGCTTGAAGGATGGTTTTGTGTCTGCATATCTGATTGATGCTGGGAGATCAACCCAAAAAGTCGGACCCTGGTATGAAACACTAAGCTGACAGTCGTTCTTTCTGACTGACAGTTCTATTATCCAATTTGGCAGCGAACGAATTTACAAACACCATTGTCTGTGTACATGTATAATTTATACTGAATTGTGTCAGGGGCAGTCGGTGGTCTAGTGGATAAGAGACTTCGTCACCAATGCGAGAGGTCGGGTTCGCCGGAGTCCCACCTGGGGCAAAGAATTTTACCTTCTCGTACTTGGCACCGTTCATTCGGTCCGATCGTCGGTCGGGTTCGCCGGAGTCCCACCTGGGGCAAAGAATTTTACCTTCTCGTACTTGGCACCGTTCATTCGGTCCGATCGTCGGGGGTTCTGTCCGGGTACTCAGGCCCCCTCCTCATCTGCTTTGGAAATGTTCAGTCCACTGAATTAAAAAATAAATGTAAATCTAAATTCTGAAACTTAAGCTGCTGAGCTGACCCTTAGCACCAGGTGATTGTAATGTGCTCGTGTGCGGGAATGCGTGTAATTCTCGTGAGCGTGCGTGTTGGGTTCAGCTCGCGGCGCTTTGAGCCAGTTAAAGAAATTGGGTAAATACTCAGTCATCATTATTATCAAATCACGCGAAACTGTCGGATTTTCCACTTTTCAAAATCTCAAATCTCAGCATGAAGAACACGGGCAAACCTACTCATTGTTCTGTCAGTTGAAATAAAAATTCTACATATGGAAACAAACTTCACACCGGAACAGAGTGTAGCATTGTGAAGATTAAAGCTCTGCAATCTCAATAAAATGCCTCTCTTTTTTTCTTTTTTTTTAAACTGCGACTTCTGCGACTGTGCATAATGCAGACAACTCCGTCACAGTTGCTGAGTTTTAGCGCTTTGACCCTTATAAAGCCAGAGCGTGAGTTTGCGGTGACTTCATTGTGCTTTTGGTCAGTGCGCGAGACAAAGCTACAGCGTCTAAGGAGTATTGTGTGCTGCACGAGAAGACTAGCCACTGCGATCTTTCTTGTTCAATGTCACAAAGAAAAAAACCGTGAAATCGTGCTGCCCTCGGTTTTGATAAGAGTTTCAGGAACGGGGAAAACTTTGTAACTGTGACAGCTCGCTGTGCATTTTGCACAGTAGGATAGTTTTGTTTTGGGGTTGTTGGGTTTTTTTTTAACGCTGTTTGTGACTTTTGTTCAGATTGCAGACTTACTGTCGACGTTTCAGATCACACGACCGCCTCTCGTTTCATGAGCAAAAACGAGTCTGTCAGGGTTGTTAGATCAGTACGCCCTTCATGTTTCCGAGAATCGTCTATTGGCACAGCGCGGTCTTGGTGTAGCACAAACACAGATCGTGAGTTCGTCGTACCGTGGCTGCTTCACTGAACTGGATCTTCGCAATGGAAGCTCGAGTTGTTTGGCAGATCGTCCTGATGTTACTGGGGTTTATAGACAAATGTGGCCTTGCTCAGTCTGCGCCGCCTTATGTTGAAATTACTGGATCAAGTGTGGAATTTCACTCAGTTGACAAGTCACATTTGAATCGTGAAGGCGGACACTTTTGCTTTGAAAGGTTCTGCTGGTGTAATGATAATGGAACTGATGCTGACTGTTCCAAAAATGAAGGAAATCTTACTTTCATTCCGGAACTTCCAGCCAACATCAGATTCTTAAACTTTTCCTTCAACGACTTGAACGCAATCCAGAATGAAAGCTTCTTCCTGAACGTTACCAACATTACTGGTCTAGACCTGGGTAACAACGAACTGACATACATCGGTCATGACGCTTTCCGGCTGTTGACGAAACTGACATACCTGTCTGTATCCTACAACCACGACCTGAACAACTCCGCCCTACCCGCCGTCCTCTCCATCAACACTTTACGAAAACTGGAGTTCAGACATGCCAGCCTGGGTCCTTTGCCGGATGACATTTTCTACAGGCATCCCTTGCCTGTACTAAGCACTCTCCTTCTGCATGAAAATCAAATAAACCGTGTCAACCTGTCTGTTTTTACGCCACTCGGTAAACTGAAAACCCTTGGTCTCATTAGTAATCGCATGTCAAATCCGCTCCCGGGGCACCTGGATCAACTCGACACAATCACCATGGGAAAAAATAACATTTACAGTTTCCCTAAAACATGCAGTGCGAACGGCAGCTCGCTCTTTCCATGCCTGAGGCGACTGTTTCTTGAGCACAATTCCATACAGCTGATTACAGGGGACGTGTGTCTCCCTCGCTTAAAGGTCCTATCTCTCGACCACAATTTGTTCACGTCGTTTGTGGCAGAAACTTTCAACGTTTCCAAGTTCCCAAGTTTGATCGAGTTATTTGTGGAAGGAATGCACACTCCAGTGAAAGAGATAGAGAAAGATGCATTTAAGAATCCAGTGCTAAAAAAAATTTCGTTCATGTTCAACTCTGTTGATTTTAGCCAGGGCTATGTTCACTCTGACTGTTTTTCCGGTTGCCCAAACCTCACTAATTTACAGCTTAGTCACAATTTCTTCGGGAAGGTAGGCGAAAAGAAATGGTCTAGGTTGTTTGCTCAGCTGACTAG
Organism: Batillaria attramentaria; assembly: GCA_018292915.2. Lineage (NCBI taxonomy): Eukaryota > Metazoa > Mollusca > Gastropoda > Batillariidae > Batillaria > Batillaria attramentaria. The sequence goes on from JACVVK020000144.1 coordinate 1,021,678, forward strand.
GCTACAGTATCTTTACGTGGAAAACGCACAAATGAATTTTTTTCCAGAAGTTTTAGGAACACTTTTCTCATTAGGGCGTCTGAGTTTGAGCCGCAATAAATTACGCAGCATACCTGATGGTGCGTTTGACAGTCTTCATAAACTAGAATGGTTACAAATCAACAACAATCAAATCTCTGTCATCCGAGAGACGACGTTCAGCGCCTCCACCCGACAACGGCTATCACACCTGGACCTGAGTGCAAACCCCTTCACGTGTTCCTGTGACGTCATGTGGTTCCGTCACTGGCTTATGTCAGACACAAAACGTTTCAGTCAGTCCAACGACCTTTCCACTTATCAATGTGGCAACATTCCTCACACAAACGTCACCTCGTTCTACATGCCCGAGCAGGCGTGTCTGATGAGCCGCGACGCATACATCTTCATAGCGGTCAGTGTGGCCATGCTGATCTCCATACTGACGCTGGTCTCTTTGCTCATCCGCTACCGCTGGCACATCCGCCTGGTGCTGTACGAGGCCTTCCGGGGCCGGGGTGAGTATCGACGTTGGCGTTTACAGCAAGAACACTTCCAGTACGACGTCTTCGTGTCCTACGCTTCCGAGGACCTGCAGTGGGTACGAGAGCACTTGATGCCGGAGCTGGAGGAGCGGCTGGGGCTGAGGCTGTGTATACACCAAAGAGACTTTCTGCCCGGGAATGCCATCGCGGACAACATTGAAGAGAGTGTGCAGACCAGCAAAAAAGTCATGATGGTGTTTTCATCACACTTCGCTCACAGCCAGTGGTGTCAGTTTGAGTTACGTCTGTGTCTGAGTCAC
>JACVVK020000144.1:1025000-1035000 GCA_018292915.2 Batillaria attramentaria
ACACACACACACACACACACACACACACAACACGACTGAGTAGAAATGATAAAGGATCTATAGACAGAGACAATTAAAAACCAAGAACAAGTACCAGTGATGAAACCCAAAACAAAACGTTGCTTTTGTGTTGTATTTGCGTAGTCACGCTGACAATTATACTGTTTAATAAAGTATGGTCACTGTAATTGTTGTCCGTCTACGGTACATGCGAACTGCTAACCCGGAACGATTGCGAATGCGGAAAATGGAGGCTAAATTTATCAGCTACTTGGACTTTCCACGAAATTAATTGAGGAATCTAAAGAGCACTTCACTGATCGTGCGTTTGGGGAAACCCTGATCGCACTAATGATGATGATGATGAAGATGATAATGAGACTTGGTACAGCGCACAGCTTCACCATAAATGAGTGCTTATGACGCTTAGGGCGAGGGTTTTTTTTTGTTGTTGCTGTTGTTGTTTGTTGTTGTTTAAGAAAGAGTTTTAAAAAAAGTGCAGATGATAACTGGTCTGCTGCACTAAAGCGATGAGTGTACAGTCGCTCCCGGAATGCAGTGATACGGACTGCCTCCTTCACTGACTCATGAAGAGAGTTCCACATTTCCAAACTGACGAAATGCTGTGGGTTAAACACAGTGTGTGTGTGTGTGTGTGTGTGTGTGTGTGTGTGTGTGTGTGTGTGTGTAAGTGTGTGTGTGTGTGTGTGTGTGTGTGTGTGTGTGTGTGTGTGTGTGTGTGTGTGTGTGTGTGTGTGTGTGTGTGTGTGTGCCTTAAGCGCAGCTAGTCCTTTGCATTTGGAGAGCTTTTCATTCAAGGTTTAGTCTTCATTTGTGCTGTCATGATTTTTGACAATGCTTCTTGTTGCTTGCGGTATTCTCAGTTTTGCCTTTTTGCCAACTCTTACCCGAAGCTTGCATTTTTTTGTGTAATAAACTCTATGATAAACCTTAGTTCATGTGTGTGTGTGTTTGTGTGTGTGTGTGTGTGTGTGTGTGTGTGTGTGTGTGTGTGTGTGTGTGTGTGTGTGTGTGTGTGTGTGTCCGGGTGGATTCGATTTGTCAGTCATCTGCGGACACACCGCATCCGCTCAACAGTCACATGGTGAAGTCGTCATCAGCGCTTGCTATGGACGAACAAGGAGGAACGGCCCCGTCCTACAAAGTTGTTTCTCCAAATTTCATGTTATTTTGTCTGTTTTGTTGTTCTTGTTGCCGGTTCTTCCCTCTTCAAGTCCTACCAATGACACTAGATCCGCTACGACCTCGACCGATTAGCCACATGACTGGGGTTGGAGAGAGAGAGAGAGAGAGAGATGGCGTCAATTCCGTGAACTAAACATTTGACGTCAGCCTCTAGCACTGAGATCGTCTGAGGATGTTTGTTCATGTCTTGTGATTTCCCTGCTGGCGTTGTGACTTCCCTGACTCAATTATTTTTCACATGAAATCTGGAAGATCTAGACTAGAGGGTTGGTGAAATGTCGGAGGCAGTGACGATACTTGCAGATATTGTCTGTGAACCAAACATTTGACGTCAGCCTCACGCTGCTCGTGTGACAGATGATACTTCTTCATATCTTGTGAATTCCTTGTTGCTTTTGTGACTTCCGTCACTGATATGAATTAATTTTTACATACAATCTGGAAGATCTAGAGAGCTGGTGAAACGTGGACTTGAATGCCTTGGATTGTACTTACGAAATTGCAAAATTGGAATTTTTTGACCGGCGCTTCTCGCAGAAACTTGAAAAAAATGTGTTCATCTAAAAGCTCTGTTATTCTTAATACTAAAGCTATAATAGTGCAGTAGTTCCTGTCATATGTGCAGTTGTCACACGTGACAAGTGCCGAGATGATGAGTAATTTGAAGGAGTCTTTTCATAGACATTGTGGCCTTATATGCAAACCACCCCTACCTCGGAAATTTTTTTTACACGAAATCTGTCAGAACTACAGAGCTGTGCTACGAATACAGTCAATGTAATTGGATGAACTTCAGAAGTCTAGAAAATAAAGGAATTTGAACATTTTTTTTTTCGAAAAAATACGCAACATGGCCTATTTTTTCAAATGGGAGATAACTCTTCTAAAAATTCGACAAGAGAAAATTCGTGAAATGCCGGCCTGGAGAATGTGATTGCCCACTTCATCATATCAAATCACAAAGCCCTTCAACGAGGTGGTTTACACACACACACACACACACACACACACACACACACACACACACACACACACACACACACACACACACACTAACACACACACGTTGCACAACTCCCGCGAAAAAGAACGCAGCACCATAGTGTGCACGTAAGATGTCGATGACGCAGATTTCGTTTCGTCACTGTTTGCGCGAAAGTACATGTATTGTCTGGAGAAACGTCACAGTCTTGTTTTGTACAGTATACGCCGGTTATAAGAAACTCGAGGGGGGTGAATTTTTTGGTTTCTTATATCCGAGTTTTCTTATATCTGAAAGTCGGATATAAGAAAGTATTTTGAAAAATATTTCTTATAACCGAGTTCAGTGAAAAAAAGGTTTAAAACATATCTTTTTTCTCAGTTCGTGTATGTTTTGCATTAAATTAAGAAATATCTGGTTTCTTTTAAAGACCTGCACAGAATATATATGTGTAGAGTTAATATACACCAGTGCGCTTGTGTCCTTCAATGTCAGATTTTTTTTGTTTGAACATGAAAATACTGTTTTTGCTTCCCAACTGTAGCGCTGGCGGTCATTTGGTAAGAAAAAACAAAACAAAAAAAAAAAACAAAAAAAAAAACCAACCAACCAACCAACCAACCAAACAAACAAAAAAGAACTAAGGGGAGAGAGAGAGAGAGAGAGAGAGAGAGAGAGAGAGAGAGAGAGAGAGAATTCCCTTGTATTTATAGGATATATTAAAAGTGCATTATGTATCAACTTTTGATCTATAAAACACTCGTCCCATTAGAGTATGATATGCGATGCTTTCCGTGTCTAATTTGGCTGAAAAAAGCTGCAAATTAGCTTTTTTTCTGTTGGGAGGGGGAAGGGGGATGGAGGAAAGATGGACCACGTATATTGTCAAAGAAAGGAATTGATAAACAGTTAGTCTAATACTGATAGTTTTATTCTCCTTAACGCGAGCCCTGTAGACAGAGACAGACATACAGAAAGAGAGAGAGAGAGAGAGAGAGAGAGAGAGAGAGAGAGAGAGAGAGAGAGGGAGAGAGAGAGAGAGAGAGAGAGAGAGAGAGACTGAGCTCCCAATCAGGCAAAAAAACCAAAATAATAATAAAAACAACATATAACAATAGAACAACAAAAATGCATCTCGTATTTTTTCTTCTTGCCAACATTCAATTTTGCACGGAACACAATGGTAAAGAACCAATTCAAGAAAAGAAAATCATGCGCCATCATGTGCCTGTCCAAAGTGACGTCAGACCTGACCTGTTTTCTTAGAATGAGTAAAATTTTCTTGGAAATGTACTTTCGGTTTCTTACAATGAGTGAAATTTTCTTGGAAATGTACTTTCGGTTTCTTATATCCGAGTTTTTGTATCAAGCGGGACAAGAAATTTGCTTTCCTAAAACCGAGTTTTCTTATAAGCGAGTTTCTTGTATCCGAGTTTTTGTAATACATCATAAAGAAGAGTTTGGCCGGGGGAAAAAAATTCGTTGGCAATAACCGAGTTTTCTTATATCCGAGTTGCTTATATCCGGCGTCCACTGTATCACTGAAACTTGCTGCTGCGCGCAGCAAAATCTGCCCCATCCTATAAAGTTGTTTCTCTATAGAGAAACAACTTAAAAACAGCAGCAGCACGAAGAACTAATAAAATTGGTTGTTTGTTTCCTGCTCCACCCATGCCTTCTACAGCTTACGGAATTTTCAAAAACACACAATAAATTAACCCTGAAGATGTTTTTCAACATGAGTCAACTTCACTAATTTGCTTTAAAAATTTGTGAAAATACACGTCAGCCTGTTCAGTTCGGCTTAAAAGGTCCTAAGAGTACGATTAACAAAAAGGATGTATTTAACAGGCGTGCTGACGATAATTAGCTATACATTTTCCTTCAACGATTGCATCTTCTATCTGTCCTTAAGTTTCCTCCTTCTTATCACAAGACACGATGGCATGCGTGCTGAAGTTTTCCTGTTGATCATGACCAGGTTCCTATCAGTTTTCCTTCAACGATTTCTCTCCAGTGTATTTAACTTTCCTTCCTCCATCGTTATCACTTGGACCCGATGATATGCAAAGTGAGGTGTTCTTTTTCCTGTTGGTCGTCACCAGAGGAACTGAGAGACTGCGGTATTGAACAGACTGGTTGTGATTCTGTCCGGTGCGGTGCTGCAAGGGATTGTTTCGGCTTGCTACAAAACAGTCACGCGCCGCAGTACTGTCCTCTGGTCGTGCTGCAGAAATGTGCAGAAAACATCAAGAGGTGCGTGCCTGGTTTGAATTCACAGGAAACCTAGCGACACACTACGTGTAATCTTGCGAAACAGACTATGCACGGTGGTACACGCAGAGTAGGGGAAGCACAACAAGTTGAATTTCCTGAAGATGAAACTGGCGGTTTCCTGTGAATTCAAACCAGGCACGCACCTCTTTAAGATCGGATGAAGCCATCGTAGCTAAAGTTAGACAGCTAGTGTACAACTAAAGTTATTATCGGCTGTTCTAAGTTCTCCTTGCCCTAAAATTAATGCTGTCATTGTGACAGTGGCATTCCGCCTGTATTTCAACGTTTTAAAGGGGTAAATGCCATTTTCTATGCTCACCGACCTTTCTGGGCTGTTTTCTATCATGACATCACTTAGACAACCGGAGAGTGACAGCGTTGTAATGCTGGCACTGAGCCAACAGACGCGTACTCGATGGCCCTGCCACCACAAATGAGCGCCACAGCAGTGCAACAAAGAGCCGAAGAATATGAATGTAAGGCCGCTCGCGTGAAGTGTAAACAACATTGTATCGCACTGAGTGCTGTACTGATCATCAAGATAGCGTATTTCGAGCGCACATGCGCACTCACGAGCAGCGAAACTTTTCAAAAACACAAGCTGGCTTAGCAAAGATGCAATTAGCCCGTTTGGGAGTTTTAGGAGCAGGTGGGCCAAGTGAGCTGATAGCAAACATTCCAGCAAACAGTGCATATGCATGACAGAGAAACACGTGTATATATAGATGTCGTCTATTGGACACAACAGACTGACGTACATCGGTCCTGATGTTTTCCGTCTGTTGACTAAACTGAGATTCCTGTCTTTGTCCTACAACCACGATGTGAACACAACTCCACCCTGCCCGCCGTCCTCTCCATCAACACCGTAGAAAACTGGACTTCAGATTTGGGAATCTGGGTCCTTTGCCGGATGACATTTTCTACACCAATTCCTTGCCGGAACTACACGATCTCGTTGTGCTTTCTAATCACATTAAACACGTCAACCTCTCAGCCTTTTCCTCACCAGGCATACTCCAAAACCCGAGGAGCAATTATGTCTCATACGCTTTCACAGGACACCTGAACCAGACTGACACGCTTAATATGAAATAACAGAGTTTACTGTGATCCTTTCAGCCTCGGGCCTGACAGCTCGTATTAGCCAAAGCCCACGGGCAGCCACGTGTCATTACGAGGACTTAAAATGGCACGTCTCGTGACTGGCGATCACACTTTAAGTGACACAGTTCCCGAGAATCGTTTGACCGTAGTGACAAAAAAACCCAGACCGTGAGTTGATCATATTGTGACTACTACTACAAAAAAAAAAAAAACTCTAACCTGGATCTTCGCAATGGAAGCCTGGACTGTGAGTCAGTTTGTCCTGGTGTTACTGGGGTTTGTGGGCAAATGTGGCCTCGCTCAGCCTGCGCTGCCTGATGCTGAACACACACGAACAAGTGTAAAATTTCACCGTGTTCACAATTCCCACTTGAATCATGAACGCAAGTACCATTGCGGTGAAAGGTTCTGTTTGTGTCAAGGAATAGAAGCTGACTGTTCGAGAAATGCAGGAAATCTTACTTTCATCCCGAGGCTTCCAGGCAACATCCGTTTCGTAAATTTTTCCTGCAACGACGTGAAGGCGATCGAGAATGACAAGTTCTTTCTGAACGTCACCAACATTACTGCCCTGGATCTCAGTGGTAACGGACTGACGTCCATCTGTCCTGACGCATTTCGTTTGTTGACTAAACTGAGATTCCTGTCTGTATGCTACAACCACGACCTGAACAACTCCGCACTACCCGCCGTCCTCTCCATCAACACCTTACGGAAACTAGACTTCAGATTTGCAGACCTGGGCTCTCTACCGGATGAAATTTTCTACGACCACCCCTTGCCTTCATTACAGTATCTTTATCTGCATTCAAACCACATAAAACGTGTCAACCTGTCTGCCTTTACACCGCTGGTTAAACTCAAAAGTCTCGGTCTGAGGAATAATGATATCTCGATTTCTCTCCCAGGGAAACTGTATCAACTCGATACACTCGAACTGGCTAAAAATCACATTCAAAACTTCATTGTCACATGCAGTGCAAACGGCACTTCACTCTTCCCATGTCTGACAAGACTATACCTCGACGGTAATTCCATAAGCATTGTTCCAAGAGACGTGTGTCTCCCTAAGTTACGGCTGATGGATCTCAGCCACAACGATTTCACATCCTTCACGACAAAAACTTTAAACATTTTCAAGTTTCCAAATCTGGAGGAGTTGTACTTAGAAGATATGAACTGGCACGTAAACGATCTGGGAAGATACGCGTTTCATAATCCAGCGTTGCAGAAAATTTCGTTGATGTTCAACAATTTGGATTTTGGGAAAGACCATGTGGACCCTGAATGTTTCGCTGGTTGTCCGAATCTCACTCATCTACAGCTCAGTCACAATTATTTCAATAACGTTAATGACGAGAAATGGTCAAGAATGTTCGCTAATTTGAGCAGACTGCAACTACTCTACATTCAGCATGCCCAGTTAACAGAACTTCCAGCGGCCTTTACACGACTTGTGTACCTAAAAAAACTATCACTGAGCCGGAACTATATTCGCAGCATACCAGATGGGACATTCGACAGACAAAGAGAGCTGAAAACATTAGAACTGGACAACAACCAGATCTCTGTCATCCGAGAGACGACGTTCAGCGTCTCCACCCGACAGCGGCTGTCACACCTTGATCTTAGTGGAAACCCCTTCACGTGTTCCTGTGATGTCATATGGTTCCGGCACTGGCTTGTGTCCGACCCAAAACTTTTCAGCCGTTCCCGGAACACTTATCAATGCGAGAATATTCCTCACACAAACGTCAGCTCGTTCTACAGGGCCGAGCAGGCGTGTCTGATGAGCCGTGACGCCTTCATCTTCATAGCAATCAGTGTGGCCATTCTGATCTCGATACTGACGCCGGTCTCTTTGCTCTTCCGCTACCGCTGGCACATCCGCCTGGTGCTGTACGAGGCCTTCCGGGGTCGGGGTGAGTATCGACGAAGGCGTCTACAGCAAGAACACTTCCAGTACGACGTCTTCGTGTCCTACGCTTCCGAGGACCTGCAGTGGGTACGCGAGCACTTGATGCCGGAGCTGGAGGAGCGGCTGGGGCTGAGGCTGTGTATACACGAGCGAGACTTCATACCGGGACATCCCATTGTGGACAACATCGAAGAGAGTGTGCAGACCAGCAAGAAAATCATGATGGTGTTTTCATCACACTTCGCTCACAGTCAGTGGTGTCAGTTTGAGTTACGTCTGTGTCTGAGTCACGTGATGGAGCACGACGACGCGCTGCTGGTGGTGTTACTGCACGACGTGCCGACACATGACATGACATCCACCATGATGGCGGTTCTGAGAACCACTACGTACATTGAGTGGGGCGATGAGCCTTATGCCAGATCCTCGTTCTGGGGACGCATCCAGATCGCTCTGAATGAGATTCTGCCAGGCAGGAACGTGGTTTGAATATTCCGGACCTTCTGTCAGATTGTCCTCTATTTCTTGATAGCTTTTCTTGATTTGAGTTTGATAAATTAGCATGAAGGTGCAGCGTCTCCTGCATGTCCTAGGTTTATATTGCCCCGTAGACCAGTTTGCATCATTTGTCCAATGTAAAATTTTTGTTTTGTTTTGTTTTTGTTTTTGTTTTTCAAGTAGTGCAGGCACACTCAGCCGCGAATTAGTCTTTGTGGCTTGCGCGGCTTTAAGCCCGAAAATCTCACTCACTAACTCATTCATGATTGAGAGATATGGTGTAGATAGACTTAAAATATTTATGCCTTTTATGCTCACAGGTCGTTCGTAGCTGTTTTCGTGGTCTAGCATCACCCCTGCACAGTGACAGCATCTTAAACGCTGGCGCTGAGCCAACAGAAGCGTACTCACTTACTCGGCTAAGATTGTTGTATCAACAGTCGTAGAATTTGGATGTTCGACCGCTCGTGCAAATTGTGAGCAACATTGTATCGCATTAAGAGCTCTACTAATCATCAGTCACAGAGTATTTTGAACGTACAGGCGCACTCACGAGCGAAAATGTTCCAAAACATAACTTGGTTTAGTAAACATGGCAATAACCGTTAAGGATCCCGGTTGGGGCGAAATATTTGTGCTGGCCTTCTTTCGTTGCCCATAGGTGGTGGAAAAACACGTTAAACTCCCAAACAATAGGCTGAAGAAGGGTATGACAAGTTCACAGTAAGTCACAATAGGCTGAAGAAGGGTATGACAAGTTCACAGTAAGTCACAATAGGCTGAAGAAGGGTACGACAAGTTCACAGTAAGTCACAATAGGCTGAAGAAGGGTACGGCAAGTTCACAGTAAGTCACAATAGGCTGAAGAAGGGTACGACAAGTTCACAGTAAGTCACAATAGGCTGAAGAAGGGTACGACAAGTTCACAGTAAGCCACAATAGGCTGAAGAAGGGTACGACAAGTTCACAGTAAGTCACAATAGGCTGAAGAAGGGTACGACAAGTTCACAGTAAGTCACAATAGGCTGAAGAAGGGTACGACAAGTTCACAGTAAGTCACAGTAGGCTGCAGAAGGGTACGACAAGTTCACAGTAAGCCACAATAGGCTGAAGAGGGGTATGGCAAGTGAAACTTGCCAATGTTCATTTTTCTTAAAGCATGCACTTTGCATTTTTTGAAAAACACAAAAGAGTGTGTAAAAGTGTGTAATCGGCCCAAGTCACCTTCGTTTCGAGACAATGACAACAGACGAATCGCAAAGAAATTTGGTGAGGCAATTAGGATTGACTGCAGTATCCAGCTTCAATTCTAGGACACCACTACGACCATGCTACATTACGCGTTTATTGTACAGTCACAAGAATTGTCCCGCTTTGTTGTTGTCGTCGTCGTGTCGTCGTCGTCGTCGTCGTCGTTGTTGTTGTTGTTGTTGTTGTTAATAGCTTATCGCTTATCGCTTAATCCTCTTCGTGCCCTTAGCACATAAGGCCAACACCAAACATCGCCACTCTGGCATGTTCTGGGCTTTCTTCTCCAGCGTCCCCCAGTTAAGTTTGTTTTCCTTTAGCTCTTTGTCCACTGTCCGCCCCCACGTCTCATCCTCTTTTTTGGCTTCAGAATGTTGTTAATAGACGACATGTAATCTTGCGAAACAGATCGTGCACTGTGGTACACTCAGAGTAGGGTAAGCCTAAAAGGAAGCCACAATAAGTTGAATTTCCTGAAGATGAAACTGGCGGTTTCCTGTGAATTCAAACCAGGCACGCGCCTCTTCAAAACCGGATGAAGCCATCGTAGCTAAAGTTAGAGACAGCTAGTATACAACTAAAGTTATTATCGGCTGTTCTAATCTGTATATATACGTGTTTCTCTATTATGCATGCATGTGCACTGTTTGTATGATTGTTTTGCTATCAACTCACTTGGCCACCAAAAACTCTTAAACGGGATAATTTCCATCTTTGCTCAGCCAAAATCATGTATTGAAAACGTTTCGTTCGTGAGTGAGCAT
>JACVVK020000144.1:1040000-1057500 GCA_018292915.2 Batillaria attramentaria
GATGACGTTTGTGTGAGGAATATTCTCGCATTGATAAGTGTTCCGGGAACGGCTGAAAAGTTTTGGGTTGGACACAAGCCAGTGACGGAACCATATGACGTCACAGGAACACGTGAAGGGGTTTCCACTAAGATCAAGGTGTGACAGCCGTTGTCGGGTGGAGGCGTTGAAAGTCGTCTCTCGGATGACAGAGATCTGGTTGTTGTCCAGTTCTAATGTTTTCAGCTGTCTTTGTCTGTCGAATGTCCCATCTGGTATGCTGCGAATATAGTTCCGGCTCAGTGATAGTTTTTTTAGGTACACAAGTCGTGTAAAGGCCGCTGGAAGGTGTGTTAACTGGGCGTGCTGAATGTAGATTAGTTGCAGTCTGCTCAAATTAGCGAACATTCTTGACCATTTCTCGTCATTAACGTTATTGAAATAATTGTGACTGAGCTGTAGACGAGTAAGATTCGGACAACCAGCGAAACATTCAGGGTCCACCTTGTCTTTCCCAAAATCCAAATTGTTGAACATCAACGAAATTTTCTGCAACGCTGGATTATGAAACGCGTATCTTCCCAGATCGTTTACGTGCCAGTTCATATCTTCTAAGTAAAACTCCTCCAGATTTGGAAACTTGAAAATGTTTAAAGTTTCTGTCGTGAAGGATGTGAAATCGTTGTGGCTGAGACCCAACAGCCGTAACTTAGGGAGACACACGTCTCTTGGAACAATCTTTATGGAATTACCGTCGAGGTATAGTCTTGTCAGACGTGGGAAGAGCGAAGTGCCGTTTGCACTGCATGTGACAATGAACTTTTGAATGTGATTTTTAGCCAGTTCGAGTGTATCGAGTTGATACAGTTTCCCTGGGAGAGAAATCGAGATATCATTATTCCTCAGACCGAGACTTTTGAGTTTAACCAGTGGTGTAAAGGCAGACAGGTTGACACGTTTTATGTGGTTTGAATGCAGATAAAGATACTGTAATGAAGGCAAGGGGTGGTCGTAGAAAATTTCATCCGGTAGAGAGCCCAGGTCTGTAAATCTGAAGTCTAGTTTCCGTAAGGTGTTGATGGAGAGGACGGCGGGTAGAGCTGATTTGTTCAGGTCGTGGTTGTAGGATACAGACAGGTATGTCAGTTTCGTCAACAGCCGGAAAGCGTCAGAATCGATGTATATCAGTCCGTTGTTACCCAGGTCTAGACCGGTAATGTTGGTGACGTTCAGAAAGAACTCATCACTCTCGATCGCCTTCACGTCGTTGTAGGAAAAGTTTACGAAACGGATGTTGCCTGGAAGCCTCGGGATGAAAGTAAGATTTCCTGCATTTCTCGAACAGTCAGCTTCTATTCTTTGACACAAACAGAACCTTTCACCGCAATGGTACTTGCGTTCATGATTCAAGTGAGAATTGTGAACACGGTGAAATTGTACACTTGGTCGTGTGTGTTCAGCATCAGGCAGCGCAGGCTGAGCGAGGCCACATTTGCCCACAAACGCCAGTAACACCAGGACAATGTGGCTCACAGTCCAGGCTTCCATTGCGAAGTTCCAGGTTAGAGTTCTTTGTAGTAGTCACTATATGATCAATTCACGATCTCTTTTTGTGCTGCACCATCTCTAAGGTCAAACGATTCTCGGGAACTCTGTTACGTGAAGTGCGATCGCTAGTCATGAGACGTGCCATGTCATTTCTTGCCCACGTGATGGCACGTGGGCGTGGCTGATAAGAGCACCGAGACCCGAGGCTGTAAGGATCACTGTCATAATATTAACAATGTGCCTCAAGGACACATTGTCCCAGACCAAAAGGGGAAAAAAGGATGATTTCAAGATGAAAGAGATCTATGAAATGGCCTTTTTCATCGAATGACGTCAGTGGACATACTGCTTTCTTTCGATGTCATATCGAGCGACAGGCGCTTCCCACATTGTAGTGCCTGGCGTAAAGCTTGCCAGACCATGGCATGTGTTGTGCTCATTATGCCGCGGGACGCGATTGGCTGAAATCGAGGGGGGAGGGGGGGGGGCACCATTTTGATTAACAGAAATGAAGTCGTCATTTTGGACGGGCCATCCTCGTATATGAACGTGCTCCTCATGCCTCACGTGGCGAGCTTAACCCCCCACTTGCCCAACACAAATGTTCATAACCATTTTGGTCTACGGCAGCGTACACAAGGTAGATTGTAATGTACCTACGAGTAAGGTAGATTGTGATGTACCCCAAGGTACACAATCATATTGTTCTAGACCACAATGTACAGCAGTTATAGCTTGTCCCAGATCATAATTTGTCGCCACTTTTCTGAAATAAACGCCAATTACCTCAGAAACAAGGTCGATGTAGTATCAAGTCCTGATGCTTATTCCTTTTTTTTCTTACTTTCATAACTTAGTCAGTCTAGGCCGAAATATCTTGGACAAATTACTGTGCGTACATTGTAGCTTAGGGCAAAGTGCTTAGGGTGTATTTTTTCAAAATGTTATGATAGTGACCGTGTCAGCGTTACTGTAGGTGAGACTCGCTGACAGGACATAATTCTGGACAATGGGTGCGCCTAGTTTCGCATCAAGTCGGGTCAAGTAGCTTGCACTCAGTTCGGATGCACAATTATGTGTGTGTGTGTGTGTGTGTGTGTGTGTGTGTGTGTGTGTGTGTGTGTGTGTGTGTGTGTGTAACTAAATAACCTAAAATCCAGTTCTTGTCTTTGCTCACTTCTAAATCTCAGTGAATCTAGACTGAACGCAAACATGCATCTGGTACAAACTAGTTTAGGTGCGTTGTTGCCTAAGGCAAGGTACCCGTGGTGTCCTCAGGACACAAACTTGTTTAGTTTTTTGTTTGTGTCCTGAGGAAGGCGAAAGCCGGTGTACCAGGCCAGAATCTACCCCGTCCAGAATCTACCCCGCAGGAACTGGCCTAGGCCCAAATCTACCCGGGTAGAAACTGGACTAGGCCAGAAGCTACACCGGGTTTAAACCCCCTCCTGTTCTAGGCCAGTTTCTCTTCCGCTGGCCCCGAACTGATGAAATAACATCAGATTGACTATGCGTTTCTTTTTTTGAACAGTATATATGTCTTTGATTACACTTTGAAATAATAGTATTGTCTCTAAAAATGGTTCACGCAAGTTTTGTTCATGCTAGTACAAGAGCATATAAATGAATATTTACTTTGTCAAAATTATGTTTTAATGTACGCGTGCACACACACACACACACACAGACACACGCGCACACACACACACACACACTCACAAGACTGAGATAGATAGAGATGTTAATGAAAATTAATTTTAATGCAAACAGTATAACATCAGAGCAATCTGCATAAAAAATTGAGTAAATTGAGTTGCAGATGAAAGCACACGTTAACTGCACCGAGACGAAAAATATTGTGGTCTATAAAAATGACATACCAGCGATTTAAAACGAAACTTTATAACAAGGTTATGCAACAAGGTTATGCGACAGTGCGTTTCCTTTCGTCCGACATACTGTAGATATACTCAGTCTGGATATTTCTTTTCCGCCGAGGAAAGAAAATGCAGAACTTCTCTGTACTTCTGGTCGTCCATGATTGCAGTGATTCAGACTGACAAACTACTTGAAACCTTTCCCAATCTATGCCCCAGGGTTTGTGCGTGCGCTCAGTACAACCAGTTCGACTCAGTAGTACTTAGTCACTGTAGCAACTGGTGTAGTGAAATTGCAAATTTAGCTCAGTACAACGAATTCGAATTTAGCTCAGACTTCGGGGCCAGGGGGGTAGAAACCGGCCTATGACAGAAACTACCCGGGTTTAAACTGGCCTAGTCCAGTTTCTACCCGGGTAGAATCGGGGCCAGGGGTAGATTCTGGCCTGTTACACCGGAACGTTGACCCGCGCCGTCCTTTGTGAAAGTTAAGTGGTTTCTGTCCCTTTTATATCGCTTTTGTAACCACTTCGCAGTCATTACCGTTTCCTTTTCTATTGAAAAGACAAATGAGTCACTAGTTTCGCATCGGGGCATACCAGGACATAGAGTCTATCTATGTCCTGGTATATCACTAGAATTCAGATCGGCTGCACTGCGTGCGTGTGTGTGTGTGTGTGTGTGTGTGTGTGTGTGTGTGTGTGTGTGTGTGTGTGTGAAGCCATGAAACTTCCAACTTCATACAGAATTACACGTCACGCACATCCCACACTCCCATAATATGACAGATCAACAGCAGCAACTTCAGCTCTCAACTGTTTTAAACGTAGAAAGAAAACAGCACACACACACACACACACACACACACACACACACACACACACACACACACACACACACACACACACACACACACACTTGCCCAATATTGGCGCGATTGTCTTGGTTACTAAGGCTCCATCGTTGCCAAAAAAAAAAAAAAATGGACCTGTAATACTGGATTTGTGGATACGATACTGGCTGTGGGTTTTTTTTTTTTTTTTTTTTGTAAGTTTGGTCTACAACAGAGCCAGCTGAGGACGTATTTGCGCATGACACATACAACACACACCAGAGCACGCATGTAAAAGTCGGGGTTAGGTAATTCAGCCCCGGGTTAGAGTCTAACTTCGAACTAAACTAGCTCTAGGGTTAAATTTTCGGGGGTTTTTGTTGTTGTTGTTGTTGTTGTTTTAAATCAGGAAGCGGGTCCGTTCCAGCAAGGTTAATGCTTATGCCGTTATCGGAGGATTTTTGTTTTTCTCTCTTCGCTTCCTTTTTAAATTTAATTTTGCTTTGGGGTTTCTTTTGTCCTAGTCTTGGTTAGGCTCGTAGCCGTGGGTTAAATTAACCTCGAGTTTTACATACGGGCCCAGGCTCTTCGTGTCTGAAGTCCTGTGATATTGTGCACATAATCTGATGACATCATACTCACTTCTTCACGTCACAACAAAGCAATCACTTCGGGTTTCCCTGGTGATTCCCTGTATTGCAGTCTTTTGCTCGTAACGGACCGGACACGGCTCACAGGTGCTTTGAAAAAGTGAGCAGATTTTGCAGACTAAGAAAGTAGTTCTGGGCCCGCATGTAAAAGTCGGGGTTAGGGAGTTTAGCCCCGGGTTAGATTCTAACCTCGAACTAAACTAGCTCTCGGGTTAAATTTTCTGTTTTTTTGTTTGTTTGTTTAATCAGGAAGCGGGTCCATTCCAGAAAGGTGCGTATGCCGTTATAGAAGGATTTTTGTCTTTCTTTCTTCGCTTCCTTTTTTATTTAATTTTGTTTGGGGATTTCTTTTGCCCTAGTCTGGGTTAGGCCCGTAGACGTGGGTTAAATTTACCTGGAGTTTTACATACGGGCCCTGGAGCCCATTCAATCAACCGGCAAAGATAACTTCAGAGAATTTCCCCAACACATCAATTTGCACTGGCAGGCACTTTCAAGCTGTGTAGGTATCCACCACAAGCGGTTATGCCCAAATGTCGATTTTTGTACCGCCTCTTATCGTCCATAAAATGCAAATGTACTGCCAGATGCCAACAGAAACTTTCAGATATGACGTACTTGTACTATTTCGTTTGGTCACAGTCATTGGGAGTAGCTTCCATGTCAACGTATGGTCAGATCAATGAAAACAACAGACATGCAACAATGCGGTGGACATTTCATTCAAATTTCGGACCGTTTTTGCTGACTCATTGTGACAAACTGCAACTGGAAAAAAAAAAAAAGGTTTGCTGTAGACTCTTTCATATTTTTTTTTCAGTCCACTTACAACGAACATTTGCTTCTATTAACTTTAAATACTCATGAACGGCCTTTTTTCTCAAACTGGTATCGACTGTACCCATGCTCGGAGCTGTGTACATACAGTTTTTTACGATGCACAGCATTAGTCTCCATGATTTCTATTTTAAATAGAGAAAACACTGAAAGAACACGAAAAGACGAGGTCATATATACGTATGGCTTACGTCATCAGGGTCCTTCGAGAGCGGCAACAGGTAGAACCTCATTCAGAGCTATTTGAATACGTCCCCAGAACGAGGCTACAGCATCCGGCTCATCGCCCCACTCAATGTACGTGGTGGTTTTCAGAACCGCCATCATGGTGGATGTCATTGCATGTGCCGGCACGTCGTGCAGTAAACACCACCAGCAGCGCGGTCGTCGTGCTCCATCACGTGACTCAGAACACAGACGTAACTCAAACTGACACCACTGACTGTGAGCGAAAGTGGTGATGAAAAACACCATCATGACTTTCTTGCTGGTCTGCACACTCTCTTCGATGTTGTCCACGATGGGATGTCCCGGTTATGAAGTCTCGCTCGTGTATACACAGCCTCAGCCCCAGCCGCTCCTCCAGCTCCGGCATCAAGTGCTCGCGTACCCACTGCAGGTCCCTCGGAAGCGTAGGACACGAAGACGGTCGTACTGGAAGTGTTCTTGCTGTAGAACGCCTTAATTGATACTCCACCCCGACCCCGGAAGGGCCTCGTACAGCACCAGCGCGGATGTGCCACACGGTAACGGAGTGAGCAAAGAGACCAACGTCAGAGTCGAGATCCAGCATGGCCACACTGACTGCTATGAAGGTGTAGGGTGTCACGGTTCAGCAGACACGCCTGATCAGCCATGTAGAACGAAGTGACGTTTGTGTCAGCAATGTTTGGCGCACTGGTAAGTGGTCCAGGAATGGTCAAAAAGCTTTGGTTCTGACACAAGCCACTGACGGAACCACATGACGTCACAGGAACACGTGAAGGGGTTTGCACTCAGGTCCAGGTGTGACAGCCGTTGTCGGGTGGAGGCGCTGAACGTCGTCTCTCGGATGACAGAGATCTGGTTGTTGTCCAGTTGTAATGTCTTCAGCTCTGTTAGTCTATCGAATGCCCCGTCTGGTATGCTGCGAATATTATTCTGACTCAGTGTTAGTTTCTTTAGGTACACAAGTTGTGCAAATGGTGCAGGAAACTGTCTTACATGGGCATATTCCACGTAGAGATACTGAACTCTGCTCAGATTAGCCAACAGTCTAGACCATTTCTGGTTATTTATGTTACTGAAGTAGTTGTGACTGAGCTGAAGATCATTAAGATTTGGACATCCAGCGAAACAGTCAGGGTCAACCTGTTCTTCCCCGAAATCCAAATTGTTGTACATCAACCCAATTTTACTGCAGAACTGGATTTTGAAACGCGTATCTCCCTATGGCTTGTACGTGCATATTCATTTGCTCTAGATCGCAACTCTGTCAAACTTGGAAACTTGTTAAACGATTCTAACACTTCAGACAGAAACGATGTTGAATACCTTGTCGCTGAGATCCAAAAGTCGTATGCCGAGGGAGACACACGTCTCCCGAAACAATTTGTAAGATTATTGCCGTCGAGGGAAAAAGTCGTCTAAGGAGGCGGTGAAAGAACGAGCTGCCGTTTGCGCTGCATGTCACGGGGAAACGTCCGTTATTTCATTTCTTGCCATATTAAGCGATGTCGATCTGGTTTCAGGTGTCCCGGTAGAGCGTATGAGATATAATTACCCCTCAGACCAAGGTTTTGGAGTCTGCCTAGTGAGGAAAAGGCTGAGAGGTGATTGGCGTGTTTAATGTAATTAGAATGCAGGTAGAGATCTTGTAGTTCAGGGCAAGGATAATGGGTGTAGAAAAATGTCATCCGGCAGAGGACCCAGATTCCCAAATCTGAAGTCCAGTTTTCGTAGGCTGTTGATGGAGAGGACGGCGGGCAGGGCGGAGTTGTTCAGGTCGAGGTTGTAGGACAAAGACAGAAATCTCAGTTTAGTCAACAGACGGAAAGCGTCAGGACCGATGTATGTCAGTCCGTTGTGTCCAAGGTCTAGTCCAGTAATGTTGGTGACGTTCAGAAAGAAACTCTCATTCTGGACCGCCTTCACGTCGTTGTAAGAAAAGTTCAGGAAACGGATGTTGCCTGGAAGTCTCGGTATGAAGGACAGATTACCCGCGTTTTGCGAACAGTCAGCCTTATCACCAGAGCAACGACAGTTTTCCTCAAAACAAAAATATCCAGCTTCATATGTGTGATGGAAAATGTCGACTGCATCGCGATCAGCACGATCACGTGTGTCCTTAGAATAAGTCAGTACGGAATCAGAAAGGTCAGCGTTGTTCGTGGACAGGAGAACATTCAGCACGAGGATAATCTGACTTGCAGTCCAAACTTCCATGGCAAAGATTAGAAGCGTTCCTGTCAGATATCACTCAGCCATGATCTTAGTCGTTTGTATTAAATCACTTGCACCAGTAGAGTTCATCTGATTTTACATGCAAACTCCGAGCGTTTCACCGCCAGTGTATGCTATGTCTTCTGTCTCGGTTTTACAGTTTATGATAAGCAAGCAAAACATCTACATTTTGATAATAACTACACCTTGTCAGAGCGGTTTTTTGTTTTGTTGTTATTTTCTTTTTCCCCCCCGGAGGAAAGAACCAACAGTTTGCGAGGTGATCTCAACGTCAAGGACACACGCACACACACACACGCTACGGCCTGCAAATATAGCCTACATAATTCTCGAAAACATCCGGGGCGTACAGATAGATCTAACATCCCACACAAAGACTATGTGGTCCTGCAACGAGATACGGTCACACGAGAACTACGGCGTCGGAATTAGCCTACTGGCAGTACTGCTAGTCACACGTAAAATAGTTTTCACAATGCTGTGCACTATTCTACGTCAAAGTTTCCCCGCGTGTTTCAGCACCTGGCTGAGACCTGTGACTGTGTGTTTGACCGGAGCTGGGAAGCGTCGACTTCCTTTTCTTCCAGGGAAAAAAATTATTGTAGGCCTATCTTATTTCAAATCACACAGTGGCGTTAACTGTCAAAACATAACGTTCCGTACTTGTCACAACGGATGTGCCAATTAATGCACCTTGCACGACAGCACTTACTTTTGTCAGTTGCAGCAGTTATTTAAAGCACCCCTATGGTTCGGAGTCGGAGAAATGAACTGTCGCGATCACATTTTCACGTTGTCGTTTTAGTCTGATTAGGGACACATACGTCTCTTGAATCATCTTCATGCAATAGACGACTCCACTCGGGAAGCCCCGCCCCTTTTATCTGCCGAGTAACTGGGAAAAACGCCAGTACGTCGGTGGCGTCATTTATGGGAAAAGGGGTAATATCAAGATGAAAGAGACTGACGTAATGGTCGTTTACCCTCAAAATGACGTCAATGACTTCCTGCTTTCTTTCGACGCGTCAGTCATATCAAACTGCGTGTGGTACCCTCTCTGTAGCGTGTGCAAGGAAAAGTATTGCCTAGGCCATGCCGTGTGTTGTGCTCATTATGCAGCGTAGGGACACAAACTGGGTAGATAGTCAAGTCAAGTTTATTTTCCCACCCTCTAGGGGCATTGGAAAAATAAGACATACATACATCACAGCCACCTGTCACATACATGTTTACACTGCAAAAAAAAAAAAAAAAAAAAAACAGTATATGTACCAATACATTTACACAGATAAATTACCAAGTACAGCATCCCTTGCACACAATATTTCAACACCCAAATACTAAGGAAAGGACCCCCCCCCCCCCCCCAGTCAGTAGTAGTTAAATATTTAGGGCGTAACGCCGCGCAAGCAACGACGACTATTTCGCGGTTAAGACACAAACTGGGCGTGGGGTCGAGTGCAGTGTTTGTTTGGAGTACCCTGTTTTCATAGTGTGCTAGTTTGTGGTGACTTTCGTGATTTTTATATTTGGTAAGACAAGGTGCATGCCAGAGGGTAGCAAGAGGAGGCAAGGTGCCAGTGAAGCTGGGACCTTTTGCGCAGAAGAGAGGCGAAGGTGACGAGTGGATTTGGGTCAACTGGCTTTCTGGCCTAAACAGACAGTAGACTAGAATCACTACAATGAGGCCTGAGCGGAAAGGAGATATCCGTTTTTGTTTTTGTTTTTAAACTCCTGTCAAGTACGTGACCTTGAATGGTCTGTGCATGCACTGGTAATTTTTGTTTCTAGACAGAAGCATTTTTAGGAGTGACTATGATGCCTGATGCTGACAGGGAATATATAGGCATTTTGAGTCTCGTGCATTTGTGGGTTTTTTTTTTTTGTTTTTGTTTTGTTTTTTTGGCCTGCAGCGGCACGCGATTTTCTGAATTCTGGAGGCTCTTCCCTTTGATTGACAGGAGTGAAGCCGTCTATTGTGGGCGAGGTATGAGCGAGTATTCCCCATGAGTATGCGTCAGCTTAATTGATACAGTTGAAGTGGCACTTGGCACGTAACATTAGCGGTCAGTTCAGGAAACAAGCACCTTGCTCGTCTTTTCCGAAAAATATAGAAACAATGGCATACAGTGTAAAGTCCATCCTAGTCGCGTGACTAGGTGCATGTTCTCTTGGACTTCTTCGCACCGGCCTATCACTCCGAGGGTGGGTGGGTGATTGGGGGTTTAACGTCCTTTTCCACCACATACGGGTGATATCAAAGACGGAGCAACGATGAAAAAGCCAGCACAAATATTTGGCCCCAGCCGGGCTATCACTGCCGAAATGGATTCGAATTCTGGTGTATTGCAATCAATATCAATACAATCATGTTGATACTCAGAGTAAAAGGGCATTCTCTCTCTCCTTTCAAACAGCTCTTCTTCAAATATCTTGTCACACGATGTTTAATCATCCCACAGTTTATTTTCGCCCATTCATACATGTATTGACATAACTGGTATGTTATTCACGCTTTTTAAATGTTCTTTATTAGTGTGTAGTTCCTTTGAACCACCATTTTCGTGTAACAACGGAAACAGGACAGTCGTCATCACATTTCACACTCTTGTGTCAGCCCGACTGCCGAAAAGCAACGCTCAATAAGAACTGATATTTGTCAGTGGACACAACTGAAAAGGCCCCATCGATGAGTGCATCCTTGCCGTTGGAGATGGGGGCTTGCGTGTCTCCATGACCCCGAGAGCTATGCCGGCGGGAGATTCATCTCCTGGTAGGGCCACCCATGCTGGACAGGTCGAAGGGTAGAGGCCAGACGAAGCGCACTCACCGGTCCTCCAGGTTGGGGGTTTGAGTAGGGCTAACAACCCAACTCTTTAAAAACAAAACCTGTTACAGAAACTACAACCACAGATCTACAACGCAACTTGGTCCAGGAAGAGTCCTCTCTAGTAGAGCCCATGACGCGAGCTGGTGAAAGCCCTCGGGAAGCCAGTGCGCCGACTACTCTTCTGACAGCCAAGACCAAAGCCAGGATAGGGACCTGGAACATCCGAACCCTATACGAAACAGGAAAGACAGCACAAGTGAGTCAAGAAATGCATAGATACAATCTGAAGCTGCTCGGCCTATGTGAGACGAGATGGACAGGAACAGGACGCACTCGACTCACCTCCGGAGACACCATCCTCTACTCCGGACACGAAGACGGCCAACCACACATGCACGGAGTAGCGTTGCTGATGACACCTGAAGCAACACAAGCACTATTGTCCTGGGAACCAGTGTCACCAAGGATCCTGAGCGCCAGATTCAACTCAAAGGGCAGGAAAGTCACCATCCTCCAGTGCTACGCTCCCACCAACATGGCGGATGAGGAAGAAAAGGAGAACTTTTACGAGCAGCTCCAAGCCGTCCTCGACAAAGCACCGAGAAGAGACCTGAAGATCCTCATGGGAGACCTCAACGCCAAAGTGGGCACCGACAACACAGACAGAGAACTCATCATGGGCAAACACGGAACAGGGACACAGAACGAGAACGGAGAGCTCTTCACAGAATTCTGCACCACCAACGACCTGGTCATCGGAGGCACCATATTCCCCACAAGACCATCCACAAAACCACCTGGAACATCACCGGACGGAAGAACTGTAAACCAGATCGACCACATCACCATCGGCAGGAAGTGGCGAAGAAGCTTGCTGGACGTCCGAGCAAAGCGGGGAGCTGATGCAGCCTCAGACCATCACCTCGTCATTGCAGCGATCAAGATCAAGCTGAAGGCCTACAGAGACCAGGCGGACAGACCATCCCACAAGTACAACGTGCACAGTCTGAAGGAGAGCGTCAAGACCAACGCCTTCAGATGTGAGCTGAGGAACAGATTCAGCGCTCTCGACACACTACCTGAAGAGACAATCGAGGAGCACTGGCACGACCTGCGAGAAACCTGGACAGCAACATGCAGGGAAGTGCTGCGAAAGAAGACGAGACAACACAAAGAGTGGCTTACATCTGACACCTGGGACCTCATCACAGAGAGGAAACGCCTGAAAGACCTGATCAACCACACTGACGACCAAGACGACAAGCGCGACCTGCAGGCTCAATACTGGGACGTCAACCGGCAGGTCAAGAGGAGCGCAAGGAACGACAAGAGGAACTTCATCAACGACCTCACAGAAGAAGCAGAAACAGCAGCAGGACAACGGAACATGAAACGGCTCTACGAAATAACAAGGACACTCTCTGGGAAAAATAACAACCCCACCAGACCAGTCAAAGACAAGAACGGACAAATCATCACCAAAGAGGAAGACCAAAGGACAAGGTGGGCTGAAACACTTTAAGGAAACGCTCAACAGGCCTCCACCACAGTCCCACCAGACATACCACCGGCAGCCCAGCTACTCGACATCAGCACCAGCCCCCCTACCAAGACCGAGATCATCAAAGCCATCAAGTCCCTCAAGTCTGGCAAAGCAGCAGGCCCCGACGGCATACCACCAGAAGCCCTCAAGGCCGACATCCAGACCTCCACCGATATGCTGCACCCGCTCCTGAGGAAGATCTGGGAGAGCGAGAGCGTGCCACAAGACTGGAAGAAGGGACACCTGGTAAAGCTGCCAAAGAAAGGGGGACCTCTCATCCTGTAGCAACTGGCGAGGCATCATGCTCCTGTCCATACCAGGGAAGGTTCTCACCAGGATCATCCTGGAGAGGCTGAAGACCGCGCTGGACAAGACACTCCGGGAGGAACAGGCAGGATTCCGCAACGACCGATCCTGCACTGATCACATAGCCACGATGAGGATCATCATCGAGCAGTCCCTGGAGTGGCAGACCCCCCTGTACAGCACCTTCGTTGACTTCCAGAAGGCGTTCGACAGTGTTGACAGGGAGGTCATCTGGAAGCTGATGTCTCACTACGGTTTTCCACCAAAGTTTGTCAACATCATCCGACAGCTGTACGAAGATGCCACCTGCCAGGTAATCCACGACGGGAAACTGACAGAACCATTCACAGTACGGACCGGCGTTCGTCAAGGCTGCATCCTCTCACCCACAATCTTCCTGATGGTGGTCGACTGGGTCATGAGGCAAGCCACCGACGGGTAAGAGGACAGGGATCCAGTGGACCTTCAGCAAACAGCTCGAGGACCTGGATTTCGCGGACGACATCGCCCTCCTCTCCCACAAGCAACAAGATGCGCAGGAGAAGCTGAACACAGTCGCCGAAGAAGCTGAGAAGACCGGCCTCAAGATCAACATCAGCAAGACCGAAGTCATGAGAGTCAACCACAAACAGCACGACCCCATCCAGCTGCACCAGGAAGACATCAAAGAGGTGGACAAGTTCATCTACCTCGGCAAGCGTTGTCAGCAAGGATGGAGGAACGGACGAAGACATCAAGAGCCGCACCAACAAAGCCAGACATGCCTTTCGCACTCTGCGCCCCATCTGGAGATCCACAGCCCTATCCCTGCGAAACAAGATCCGGATCTTCAACTCAAATGTGAAGTCGGTCCCTACTCTATGGCTCGGAGACATGGCGCACCACCAAGACAGGCTCCCACAGGCTGCAAACCTTCATCAACAGATGCCTCCGCAACATTCTCAACATCAGATACCCACTGGTGATCACCAACCAAGACCTCTGGGAGCGAACAAGACAGGTCCCCATCGAGCAGGAGATCAAGAAAAGGAAATGGGGATGGATCGGACACACTTTGCGAAAGCCAACATCAAATGTCACCAGGCAGTCCCTTGATTGGAACCCCCAGGGAAAGCGCAAAGTGGGCCGACCGAAGCAGACCTGGCGGAGGAGTACGGACGCTGAAGCCAAGGCCGCCGGAACGACGTGGGCCGAACTAAAGAGGGCGTCCCAGAACCGAGTGCGCTGGCGGAGTGTGGTTGCAGCCCTATGTTCCCCAGGGAATAAAGAGGACTAAACTAAACTAAACTAAAACGATTGTGTGTTCAAACAATGTAGGTATCCGGGACAGAATTTGTCCGCTTGTTCCCGACGAAATGGCGGCTGCCACACCGTCGCTAGGCCACCGAGACGGGTCAGCGTTCTGCCTTCGAATCGCTTTTATCCACAAATTTCTTGAAACTTTTGAAGAAAAGGGCTCAAACTGAACGATCTCACCATTAGGTAAGACCGTCTCTGGGAATTTCTCCAGCTTATCTGATTTTCTCGAGCCATTTGGCAGCCGATCGCAACGCAGTGGTAGTGCGGCATCGTGTGTGACTCGAGTAGCCCACATGCCGAGTCTATCAAGCCTTTGTCTCGGAACCAAAATCGCGCACGTTCACGCATGTTCACGCGCTATAACGAGAATCGGCAACAAGGCCATTGGGGGTTAAAGCGAGTGATTAAGGCCGGCCCTACTGGGCAGGTTATGGGGGGAAAGGACAGCTACCTTGACTAAGCAGTCCAGCTTAACACCTTTCAATCCAGTCAGATTGCCAAGCCGGCATACATTTGATGTTGCCATGACTGTGACTGACAACTTTCACAAACAGGTCCAGTACACACAGCCCGGGGAAACGTTCTGGAGTGAGCACTCCGAACTTCTCGACTTCACATGCACACCGACTCGCCGCACAAACTGCGAACGCAGTGGACCAACCCACTAGACCACTAGCCGCCCTACAACCACTTACCTCTCGTCGCTTGAAACTACCCTGTTGCTAAAGCTTGTTTGTCTGGTTGTTGGTTATTTGTTTGTTTGTTTTTTTGCTATTGATTTTGGTTGTTGATTATTGTTTGGTTTTGGGGTTGGGTTTTTTTTGGTTTGGTTGGGGTTTTTGGTTGTTGATTATTGTTTTGTTTCTTTGTTTGTTTGTTTGTTTTGCTGTTGTTGTTGTTGTTGGTGGGTTTTTTTTGTTTGTTTGTTTGTTTGTTTGTTTTTTTTTTTTTTTGGGGGGGGGGGTGTTAACGTCCTATGCCACAAAAAGGGTAATACTAAAGGCGAGGCAACGATGAAAACCCAGCAAGCCCACAGTTTTGGCTCCAAACTGACTGGGATTCGAACACACACACACACACACACACACACACACACACACACACACACACACACACACACACCTTATAAACTGCACATGCAAGAAAGTATATATGCGTTTCCTCCATAGATCGATTGTTACCACACTGTCCTGGACAATGCACTTTCTTTCATTGTTACTCTCCCAAAGCTCGATGCCAAATGGAGCTTACACTGAGCCACACCGGATGCTGTCACAATACGCACGTGACCAGCACTCCGCGCACAACAATGGTATCTAACGGACAAAGGGGAGGGAATCCTACAACAAGGGGAGCTTACCCTAATCCCGGATTTCTTTCTGCCGGTCCAACAACAGTCACCGGCGACTCAGTCACGTTGTGTGCGTGGAGACCATTGTACTGCATCCGTATGCGTCTCTTGTACTCTCGACGGATGGATCTTATGGCTTAATGTTTCCCGCCGTCGACCGGGTGATTGGGGATAAGATAACTCATTACGCTCAAGACTGTCAGACGTCTGAAGTACGAAGTTGGAGTGAAAATAAATTCTTTGTAGGCCTATGTCTATGTCACAGCCGGTCAAACACAACACGGGCTTTGCACAGTGTGATAGTGTTATGTCGTATTGCGATCTTGCTCAACTGAGAGAACAAGAGGATGGACACTTGTGCTCCTGCTTGACAGGGAACGGGTGTCATTTGTAACTGACCCCGGGCTGTTGATTTACTTTCTGACAGGTAATCTTGTACCTGGTGACATCACTAATGGCGCTGTAATCTTGTGCCTCATGACGTCACCAATGGTGCTAAGCCCAGTAAAGGGTGTTGGTCACACAGGCTCAGTCGCGCGAGTCGTGTGTTTGTGTTTGTTGTTGAGCTTCACTTGGGTGAGTGGCAAGCCCTGAAGACTCATCCATCTGCTCGCCCCTTCCCACCTTCCAGAGACAGAGAGAGAGAGAGAGAGAGAGAGAGATGAGGGGGGAGGGCGAGGGGAAGAAGGGACCTGACGAAGAGCGGGGGGAGGGGGGTAGAAAGAAGGGACCTGATCAGGGCCCGTATGTAATAGTCGAGGTTAGGGCTTTTAGCCTTAGCTTAGAGTCTAACCTCGAACTAAACTAGCTCTAGGGTTAACTTTTCTTCTTCTTCTTCTTCTTTTTTGTTTTTTTTTTTAAATCACGAAGCGGGCACATTCCAGCAGGATGCCTAAGCCGTTATGGAGGGATCTTTTCTTCCTTTCTTCCCTTCCTTTTTTAAATCTAATTTTGCTTTTGGGTTTCTTTTGTCCTAGTCTGGGTTAGGCCCGTAGCCGTGGGTTAAATTAACCTCGACTTTTACATACGGGCCCAGAAAGTCACCGGAACACAGAGATTAGACAATACCTCTGACCGTGGCGTTTCCCAGAGCAGCTTGACAAGTTGTTACGTTGAACTAAAAGAAAATGAATGAATAAATAAATAACACAGAAAAGGAATTCACACGAGACACGTGCTCAGTCTGGCTGCAGATCAAGCGAAAAACAAACAATAAAAAGTATGCTCGGTGACATGCTGTGGACACGGTTACAGTACACTTACAACCGCTGATTACAATACTAAAGAAGATGAACAATGCTTTGAAACCTCAGTAACACGCCTGCTAAACTGAAGTCGGAGCCAGTCCCCACCCCACCCCCTCCTCCCTTAAAATTAAAAAAAACAACAACAAAAAACAAACAAACAAACAACAACAAAAACGCACAAAACAACAACCAATAAAACCAGTTTGATTGTTGAAATAATCGGTTTTACGAACCGACGAATGTTTCCCGCATGAGATGGCTGCCCCGCCACCTGCAGATCTCAGTTCTCAGAAATGTCACGGCTTTCTTTGTTTGTTCCCCAACCCCCAACCCGCACACCCCACCCCTACCCCCACCTCCGCCAAATCACTTTCTAAATGCTCCTTGCTTGCGAAACTGTGGTTTTTTTTTTTTTTCCCCAGTGAAACTGCCGCTCGGAAACCACCTTAATGTTTACCACTTTGTTTTTTGTTGTTGTTGTTGTTGTTTTCCCCAAGCACGCGGAGGTGCGGACTCACTTCTTCTTTCTCCCGTGTGAAAAGGGTGAAAAGTACAGTCGGCCTATGTGAAACAAGCTGCCATTTTTAGCACCTGAGAAAAACATGTTTTTAAAGCTGTCACAATCTGTCTGGCGCGAACGTGGGTGTGAAGAAGACTGTGGTTGACGTGAGATGACTGCGGTGGCTGACTGAATGGGGTTTGGACAAAAGCGAGAGCGACAAAGCCGAGAAGACAAAAAGACCAGTGGTCAAAGCTCAA
>JACVVK020000144.1:1062500-1065000 GCA_018292915.2 Batillaria attramentaria
ATAATTCAGCCAATCGCGTCCTGCGGCATAACGAGCACAACACATAGCATGGTCTGGCATGTGTGTCTATCTGTGTGTGTGTGTGTGTGTGTGTGTGTGTGTGTGTGTGTGTGTGTGTGTCTGTCTCTGTGTGTGTGTGTGTGTGTGTGTGTCTGTCTGTCTGTCTGTGTGTGTGTGTGTGTGTGTGTGTGTGTCTGTCTGTCTGTGTGTGTGTGTGTGTGTGTGTGTGTGTGTGTGTGTGCGTGTGTGCGTGTGTGCGTGTGTGTGTGTGTGTGTGTGTGTGTGTGTGTGCGTGCGTGTGTGTGTGTGTGTGTGTGTGTGTGTGTGTGTGTGTGTGTGTGTGTGTGTGTGTGTGTGTGTAATTGTAAAGCGCTCTCTGCCAGAGTCTGCTTGGATACTGCGCTATAGAAAAGCAGTTTATTCTTACATGTATTATTATTATTATTATTATTATTATTAATAAGGACGACTTACAAGGCGCCTATACATGAAATGAAACAGGCTCTAAGCGCCGTACATAATAACTACATACACCACTTTCATACACACAGACTCACTGACAGGGAACATTCAAAGTTAAACAATATCTCACAACAAGCAGGCTGACGCGGTGTGAAAGGGAAAAGTAAATCAGTAATCAGTTTTAAATAGGTGGGTTTTGAGGCAGCGTTTGAAGCTGGCACTGGACTCTGTGTGTCTAAGTGGTTTAGGAAGTTGGTTCCAAAGAGCTGCAGCCTGAAGGGAGAAGATCTCTGACCGTCATTATTAGCATGATTATGTCTCAAACGTGGATTTATCAGAGTAGCATGATTAAAAACCCTACGCCATATTGACTGACCCCCCCCCCCCCCAATTTACCTCCTAGCTTGTCAGAGTCGCGAGAGAGTGAGTCAGGTGAGCACGTCACTAACACTACGTTCTACTTTCCTTCCGCTATATACCTGAACACACCTGTCCATTGCATCAGCCTATCGACCGACTGAAATGCTATTCCGGCGTGCGCCGGGCCTGAGCGACAGATGTCGAAACACTCTCGATTGAGTCGGCGGCGCGCGTACAGCGGCGTTTATGTGCAATTTTATGTCATTAGTGCCATTCGGTTTGTGAGAGTGGATCTGTCTGAGGTATGACAAAGCATTCTGTGACAAAGGGTGACTGTCCTTCCGCCTCCCCCCCCCCGCCTCCCTCCCCCCCCCCCCTCCGCCTCCCCAGCCTTTGTTGAGAGAGAGAGAGAGAGAGAATGACAATGACAATGACAATGACAATCTTTATTTTCCAGCGGTACAAGTTTTGGAAGTAAAAAATACCATCACACACACACACACACACACACACACACACACACACACACACACACACACACACACAAGCACCTGACATGGTCATTCAGACTATACACCAAAATGGACGCTTGGAAGAAACTTTCTTATTTCCGAGAAGTAAACGTCTGGTTCAGAGAGAGAGAGAGAGAGAGAGAGAGGATATGACAGATATTTACTGTCAATATCATCTGACAACACACCTCACGTGTTGCGGTCGGTTAAACCCGCGAACACCCACCCCACCCTCACGTTTTCCGTGACAATATAATGTAACATTACACTACAAAAAGAACATTCTGCCCACCGGTCTTTACACGGTTGAATTATTATTAAACAGCTGCTTCTTATCAGATATGCACAAATGAAAGCACAACAAAGGGAGTGTACTCATAAAAGCACAACAAAGAGAGGTTACTCATAATAAAACAACACATCTCAGGGGGATTAATCATAACGGCCCAACGAAGGGAGGTTACTCCCGTTAACCCAACTTTACTCTTGTGTGTTACCGTTGTTTTGGATAATTCGGCCTCCGTCAGTATTATTTTCATCAATTTACAGGGGTACACTAGCACATAACTTCTCCGTTCACCTGAAATTTCTATAATTTGTTATCGTTGACTGGTTTTCCCGTTTGGGGGTTTAACGTCCTTTTCCACTGCATAAGACGAGTAAACGAGGAAAAAGATGCGCCCAGCACAAACATATAATTGTCTGTCAGCCGGGGTTTCAGTGAACTCCGTACCTTAGCATTCAACGGTTCAACGTTTACCAGCTCGGCCATCTTGGTCCACCTGCAAAGTGTTATCCGAGGCAAAAGCTGTGCTGGAATATAATTATGTAATAACGCATTTCGCGACGTGCAGGGACATTCGTCCAAAGAGCAGACGAGCCTTTGCCACATGTGTTGAGGTGAACCAACCTCCACAAGGCTGCTGGTTGATTGGTCTGATGGTACCTTTAATGTTTCCGCCACAAGCGTGACTGGAGACTGTTCTTCTTACACTTTAAGAGTGTGTGCGTGCGTGCGTGCATGCGTGCGTGCGTGTGTGTGTGTGTGTGTGTGTGTGTGAAAATCGGAGTATGTACATTGTTAGGGACAAAGACAAACAAGACACGGTTAATCCTGTCCGGACTTTGCCCCAGGCGATTCCATGCCTACCTGTACCCTTTCTACG
>JACVVK020000144.1:1067500-1070000 GCA_018292915.2 Batillaria attramentaria
CCTCCCGTGGGTCACGGTGAAGTCACCTCGACACTAGTGAGACTTAGCGCGACTTCGTAAGGCATTTCGTTGCGGTTCGTAGGAGAACTTCCGGTTCCCACGCTCTAACGCAGCGCACTACCCGGGGTTTCGTAGTGGCCACCCGTTTAGCGTGCCACCGAATTTCGCAGAGTAAGGAGACAAGGGAGACAACTCCAGTCAGTATGCGAGTCTCTCATCAGACGAAAGCCAGCGTGGTTACTTGTCAACACAAGCCGTTCACTGATTACATTAATCTGGCTTCGCTGAACACAAAATGTACTCACATCGCATTTTTTAAGGAAATCGATCCCCTATTCTTGTAGTCTTGGACCTCTCTAGGATTTAACCGATTGGTAAAATGTTTGTAAAAATCTCAAGCGAGGCGCACCTTTGTGGCCGCCATATTGGATTTGGCAGACAGGACAGCGCTCGTGGGGTGTCCCAGTAAAATCGAAAAATAAAATATTTAGGATCTTCTCCACCCACTGCTGACTGCGAATTTCATAAAATGAAACATCAGTAGACCTATAAGTAATGCGCAAACAACACATTCTACAAGTTTGAGTACATAAAAAGACGTACGAAAATGGCTTCGTAGAATGGGCGATTCTCACGAAGTTCGCTGAGGGAAAATGGTTTCGGAGAGGAAGCCTCTGGCGGGTGACCCCAAAGCACGCAGGATGTGATGACGTCAGAGGCTGAATTTGCATACTCTCCTCAGTGAGGAAGGCGCGCTAAGTCTCACTAATAATTACCCGGTCAGTGCATGTAAATGTACCCTCTGCACTGACCGATCAGCTAGCCGAGACCTGCACCGAGACAAGTGATACCTAAGAAGGGGGAAAAAAAAAATACTCGGTGACAAGGAAAGTGAACAGATCTGAACAACTTTGTGATCAACGTGTTATTTCACAGTGTGCACAGAAGCGGTGAGTTCTGTCGCATCCACCAGCACAGCACATTTTCAGACTGTCAGTTTCAGAGATTATTGCCTGCATGAGTTGTCCCCCGTGCATACACAGAACCGCAGCATGCGTGCATTTTTCGTGGCAACTTTGTGCTCTGCCACGAAAAATGGGTGCTTGTTGCGGCAAGGGAGTCAAGTTGTTCAGAATTTTCCACTTTCCTTGTCACCGAGTATTTTTGTTTTTTCCTTCTTGGGTATCACTTGTCTCGGTGCAGGTCTCGGCTAGCCGATTTCGGGTCAGTGCAGAGGGTAAACGTTGTGAAACCCGATGGTACAGAGTTGCGCCTACCTCTTCCTGCAGGAACCGGAAGGTTTCAGTTTGTTCGTGGAATTTCGGAGGCGTTGCAAACTGCTAGGTCGCAGAACCGGGTTGCGAAACTGTCATGCTGGAGGTCCCTCTGGATGTGATGACGCCATCGAGACCCCTGCAGTGCCCCCTAGTGGGCTTGCTGGAAGCTATGCCGGATAATTATCGCTACTGCTGAAGACTTCGTAGAGTGCATTGTAAAATCAGTATGGTCATGGTGAGTCGTTTACTGATTGACTGGGGCGGAGGGAGGTCGTACGTCATAATGGATGACCATAACATGGGAAGATCAGATAATAATAATAATAATAATAATCATAATAATAATTGTGTATTGTATAGGCGCTTTACCCAGTTTCTTGAACTGACTCAAAGTGCCAAGAACCGAACCCAGCACGCACGCTCACGTGAATCACACGCATTCTCTCACACACTGGCCATGAACACGTTACAGTCACGTGGTGCGAAGGGTCAGCTCAGCTATCTAAGTTTCGGAATTTAGAATTGCGTTTATTTTCAAATTTTGTGGGCGGAACATTTCCAAAGCAGAGGAGGAGGACGCTGGAGTACCCGGACAGAACCCCCCGACGATCGGCCCGAATGAACGGTGCCACATACGAGAAAGAAATATTCGTCTTTGCCCCGAGTGGGGCTCGAATCTGACCTCTCGCATTGGTGACGAATTCTTAACCACTAGACCAGCGACCGCCCCGGTGTGAGGAATCTGAGAAAGGAGTCGCAGGAAGAGAGCGTCGGTCATCATACCAAAGGCCACCCGCTGACTGAGTAGAGCAGTTCCTTGAACCACTTTCGGATACTTTTACTTGAATCACTTATTCCATATTATGTATATATTGTAGTCGTTTCCCGCCCGGGGACGACTAGAACAAGGTTACCGTGTGTTGTTACTCAGTGTCAGGATGTAGTGTATGGCCGTTGAGGCGGTGCAAGCAACCCATGCAATCCATCAACCATCCACGCATACTCACGCACTCACACCATGCAGGAAACGAACACGAACGATGACATGTCGGCAGTATTACCAGACTGAAGATGAACACCGGGATGCTCGAAGTTTACTCCATTGAAGAAAACACACACACACACACACACACACACTCGTCCGCCATTCTCTCGCACACTCTCACGGGGAGCCGGGGTGGTCGAATGGTAGAGCGTTGGACTTCTAATGCTCGGGTCGTGAG
>JACVVK020000144.1:1075000-1102500 GCA_018292915.2 Batillaria attramentaria
TGTCTGCAGGAAAAAACTGCATCAACAGCAACAAGGGGGACGACAATCTGCAAAATCTTCAGTGAAAAGTATCACAAAAGCAGAGCTTGTCAAAGCCATCCTCGGCGAAGTTCCCCAATACACTCCTAGGTTGGACGTTCCAGTCACAATCCAGGATCAACAGTTCACGATGGAGCTGGACACTGCAACCACAGGAAATTTTGTTTCTGTGCCAGTCTGGAAACAACTGGGAAAACCGAAGCTGGATGACGTCACACATCGCTACGAGTCTGCCAGCAAGCACGACCTACCCGTGCTGGGCACCTTCATGGGCCAAACAACGGACCCAGTGACTGGTAAACAGAGCTCCATTCCCTACATCGTCACCAAGATCCCTGATCTCAACCTACTTGGACGAAACGCGATCCAGGCTCTGGGAATTTCAGTGGACAATGCCCTTGGACTGAAGAGCATAGAGAGTCAAGTCAAGAGCGAGGGTGCAAAAGAAGCGCATCCGAAGACCTCCAGCACAACTTATGCTTCTCTTCAAAAGGATTGCCACACTCTCTGCGACAAGTTCCCAGATCTCTTCAATGAAGAATTGGGATGTCTGAAGGATTTTGAGCTGGAAGTAAAGTTCAAGTCCGACGCGAAGCCGGTTTTTCACAAGGCAAGGCCGGTTCCTTTCGCTCTTCGTGATGACCTGACGAAAGGCTACGAAGAAGGCATCGCCAAAGGAGTCTGGAAGCCAGTCCAATTCAACGACTATGGAACACCAGTGGTTCCAATTCGTAAGACAAACAGTGCAGGCGCCCTGAAGCCAAAACTGCGGATCTGTGGTGACTACTCAGTTGGGATCAACGATCAACTTGCTGATCACCGTCACCCAATGCCTCTCCCAGAGGAACTGATGCAAAAGCTGGGAGGAGGATTCGGTTACACGAAGATCGACCTCGCTGATGCTTACAACCAGATCAAGCTGGCACCAGAAAGTCAACGCAGACTAGCCCTCAGCACTCACCGTGGGGTACTTCTGCAACAACGACTACCTTTCGGAATCAAGTCAGCACCTGGTTATTTTCAGGAGATCATGGAAAATCTTACCAGTGATCTGCCTGGAGTTGCCGTCTTCCAAGATGACATACTCACCAGCGGGAAGGATGCCAAAGATCATCTGAGCAACCTGGAACGACTACTCACGCGTCTGAACGACAAAGGACTCAGATGCCGTCGTGAAAAATGCCTGTTTGCTCAACCCAGTGTGGAATACCTTGGACACACTCTATCGGCTGAAGGAATCTCCAAAGGATCCAAAGTCGAGGCAGTCTTGAAGATGCCACCACCTACGGATGTCTCAAGCTTGAAGTCTTTTCTGGGCTCAGTACAATTCTACGGGAAATTCATCCCAAACCTGGCTACTATGGCAGAGCCGCTCTACCGCCTGACAAAGAAGGCAAGTCCCTGGAAGTGGGGAGAAGAGGAACAAGCAGCTTTTGAACAGCTGAAGAATGTGCTTTCCTCTGATCAAGTCCTTGTACACTTCGACCCAGATAAGCCTGTGGGGCTGGCTTGTGACGCATCCAACGTTGGAATTGGAGCAGTACTGTTTCATCGCTATCCGGATGGAAGCGAGCGCCCAATTGCCAATGTGTCCAAGACTCTTACAGCTGCAGAAAGAAACTACAGCCAAATCCACAAAGAAGCCCTAGCCATCATCTATGGTTTGCGGAAATTCTACCAGTATCTGTACGGACGACAGTTCATACTGGTGACTGATCACAAGCCCCTGACGGCGCTGTTCGGACCAAAGAAAGGGACACCACTTCTTGCAGCTAACAGACTAGCTCGGTGGGCCCTATGGCTGAACCAGTTCGACTACACGATCGAGTACCGGAAAACTGCAGATCACGGCAATGCAGATGCCCTCAGTCGCTTGCCTTCTGGAGACGACATCGACTTTGACAGGGAGGAGAGTGGGGAAGACACGGACATGGTGTGCGCCATCCGAGTTCTCAGTCTTCAAGTCAAACCTTTCGACTCCAACATCCTTCGTCAAGAGTCAGGCAAAGATCCAGTGATAGCTACAGTGATGCGCTACGTGCGCGAAGGGTGGCCGCTGAAGCACGCTGAGATCAACGAAGAAGTCAGAAAGTTCCAGAAGTTGTCTGATTCTCTCAGTATCTGCCACGGATGCCTCATCTATGGTACAAGAGTTGTGATTCCACAAAGCCTGCAGCCCAAGATCCTTGATCTTCTGCACATCGGACACTTCGGCATGGAACGTATGAAGCAGTTGGCAAGAACTGCAGTATACTGGCCCGGTATCGACGCTGCAATAGAGATGACGAGTCGACGATGTGACTCATGCGGCGAACATCAAAACAAGCCATCCAAACCGCCAGTTCATCCCTGGATGTTACCAGAGAAGCCATGGAGCCGAGTTCACTTGGACCACGCCATCAACTTCATGGGCACCAACTGGCTGGTGATCACGGATGCTTACTCAAAGTACCCATGCATCCACCCAACGTCATCCACGTCCACTAGAGCTACTCTAGACCTGCTGGAAGAAGACTTCGCTCACTTCGGATACCCACACACGTTGGTCTCCGACAATGCAACCACCTTTGTTTCTGAAGAGTTCCAGAGCTGGTGCAAGGAACGTGGGATCACGCACCTGACAGGAGCGCCCTATCATCCTGCTACCAATGGAGCTGCAGAACGGCTGGTGCAGACTTTCAAGCAAGCTCTCAGGAAGTCTTCTCTGCCCCCGAAGCGAGCACTTCAAGAGTTTCTTATGCAGTACCGGAGAATGCCGACATCCTGCGGATTCTCTCCGAGTGAACTCTTGATGTCCAGACAGATTCGGACAAGGATCGACACTTTGCTTCCCTCGCCAGCACACATAGCTCAGGGCAAGCAATCCAAGGAGGCATCTAAAACACAGGTGACTCCAGACTCTGGAGGTGTCGCCAAGGTGACCAGGCAATACAAGGCTGGAGATCCAGTATACGCACTGTACTATGGACCTCACCATGCCAAGCAGCCCAGATGGGTACCAGCAGTGGTCAAGAAGTCTACGGGTACTCGCTGTTTCAACGTCAAGGTAGTTCCTCGTGGCCCAGTTTGGAGACGACACTGGGAACAGTTGCGCCCACGTTACGCTTCTGAAGAGGACAGCGAACCTGGCGATTCAGCAGATGCCTCTGAGCTCCCGATCGACCATCCGATGGAGATTCTGGAGAACGTGCCACCGACACAGAACCAGAGCAGACCACGACTGCCCAGGACCAAGCCACCTGTTCCAGAGTATGGTCCAGACAACCCCAGACGATCCAAAAGAACACCAAAACCCAGAGACAGACTTTGTTGTTGAAGTTTGTTGTGAAACAACAATTTTGGTAGGGAGGTGTTGTAGAGATCGCGAAAAGTCACTGCATTTCGATGGAAATTTCTAGACCATCCCAGAACATGCGAGTGCAGTAACGTCAGTAGATTACGTGACCCAGGAAAGATTCCGTACTTGCCAGTAAGTTGCAGAATGTTCTAGATCTGACCTGTTAGTATATAAGCAGCACTGCACAGCGTTCTGGGTTCTTCCTCTTTCATGAGTTTGTTCTTGCGCATCTTCTGTTAATAAAGTATTGGAGTTCCAGCCTGTTGTATCCCGTGTCTTCTCTGCGAGTGCACCGAGAGAGCGACATAGCAGGAGAAAAATACAACAGTTTGTATCGATTCGGGGGCATATTTTTGCTTAAAGGGAAGCAACTGCAAAATCTATGACAGAAGCCAAGAAAGTTTTGTGGGGTTGCCTCCCATGGGACTGCTCTTTATGGATACCCTCCCTTGCCTGTCATGGCGTCTGGCAAGATCACTGGGGCACCGTCCTTGAAGAGAGTGAGTGCTACTGCAGTCAGTTGCTGTTGCTGAACTTGGTTATGAATCTACTTCAGTTTATTTTGAATTTATCTAAAGGTCTGGCAGGTTTAATAAGTTGATTACGAACCATAAACGCACAACAAGCCGATGCATGTGTGACGCGCTGTCCACTTCAGTTTTGGTGTGTGTGTGTGTGTGTGTGTGTTACAGTTCATACTTCGCTCGGAGGTGCTTCGCTTGTACCGAGACATGCTGCGGACAATCAAGCGAATTCCTAGTCAACAGCAGCGAGAAGAACTTCAAACCTGGGTCCGCACAGACTTTGAGAACAACAAACACCATACAGATGAGGTA
The DNA here is from genome assembly GCA_018292915.2 of Batillaria attramentaria. Lineage (NCBI taxonomy): Eukaryota > Metazoa > Mollusca > Gastropoda > Batillariidae > Batillaria > Batillaria attramentaria. The sequence continues at coordinate 1,079,213 of JACVVK020000144.1, forward strand.
CTGTTGATAAAAGACATGTAATTCTTCCCCGCCTCCTTCTCCTCCTCCTCCTCTCTGGGCTTACACACACACACACACACACACACACACACACACACACACACACACATTGATAATTTTGCGAAAGTTTGTAGACGTGTATGCTGCTTTTCTATGGGCAAATGTATACTATATGTATATATGCAAATGTGTATAATGGCAACGGTCTGAAAGAGACACGGGTCGAGCTTATTGATTCCTGAGACTAGTACCACAGACAAAACTCTCTCTCTCTCTCTCTCTCTCTCTCTCTCTCTCTCTCTCTCTGTGCGTGGTGTGTGTGTGTGTGTGTGTGTGTGTGTGTGTGTGTGTGTGTGTGTTTAAATGAATAAGATCAAAACAGTGACAAGTTATAAGTGCTTTCTTCAGTGGGGCTTTATTAAAAAAAAACCAAAAAAACCATCAACCAAACTATAAAACTAAATGGTGAAAACACACACACACACACACACACACACACACACACACACACACACACACACACACAAATGCGGTCGCATTACTGTACGCACAAATCAATGTACGCTCCACTCCGTTCCTGCACAAAACCACCCCCCCCCCTCACCTCCACCCCTCACCCACCCTCACACACACACACACACACACACACACACACACACACACACACACACACACACACACACCGAGCGCGCACACGGCAAACGCAAACACACACGCAGTTCCATTTATTTGTTGCATTTCAAGTTGACACATGACTGCAGTAAACACAACAACAACAACAAAAAAATTTAAAAAATGCTGAGAATATAATCATAATTTTATTGAACTGTCTTTGATTGCAGGAGGTGATTCGAATGATGATAACAAAAGGACGCATCTCACTCAAGGAACTGGAACAGACAGTCAACTTGCTGGCCTGACAGGAATTTAACTTCTCTTTTTTTCTTTTTTCATTTTTTCGAATTTTTTTTTTTTCACTTTTCAGATTCAGAGTTTTAGACATTTACCAAGCCTTCAGAATTATTATTCAGCACGCTTATCATATGGGTTTTGTCATTCATGAATCATGGGAAGAAGTTACTCTTCCACTGGGAACTTGTTCAAATTCTGCATTGTGTGTGCCAGCATGCAGTTAGGTCTTCAGCATAAAGGGACAAAACTGCTGCCTAGCTTGGCATCTGGATTTTCCTTCTCTTCACAGTATTGCCCCTTGTGTGATGCTCCTGTGCTTCGCAGTTGTGCAGGGAGTGTACAAACTATACCTGGCATGTTTATAAACCATACAAATACAAAGTTTCTTGTCAAAATGCTGCTATATTGACTGTACAGATGACTATGTGCTGCTGACTTTTCTAAGAGACTGATGTGTAAATGTGTGTACTGACCGCTAAGGACAGAATGTATCATTGCAATGGGATCATAGATTCTGGTGCATGTAGTTTTGTGGCTGAAACAGAATTGTTGTAATGATGCAGATATTGCAGGCGTTCCTGACACTGATGCTGTCTACAAAATTTGTGTACATGTCAAATTGCTTACCGTCTGTGAATACTAAGTGTGATGTTTGTGCATGAGTGGCCATGTTGCAGTCATGCATCATGCATTGAGTGACTCAGAAACATTTTGAGCATAAATTATGCATTCACTGTGATATTAGAGTGTAAGGAGAGTTTGTGTTGGTTTTCTGTGAAAGAATGCAATTGATGTAAGTTGTAACCAGGATAATACAGTTTGGCTGGATAGTGTCCTTCAGATTAACCAGTAGATCAGAGCTCTCTCTCTCTATCTCTCTCTCTCTCTCTCTCTCTCTCTCTCTCTTATGCATACACAAGAGAAGGACTGTGGTTTGTCTGTGTGTTCCAAACTCCATGCGTCAAACAACCCAACCAAGCGAAATTAACACAAGTAAAAAAAAAAAAAAAATGTGCTTGATACACACAAATACAAACATGCACACACAAACACACACACACACACACACACACACACACACTGACGCACGGCACGCACGCACACACACACGCACAAACGGACGCACGCACGCACACACACACACACATACACACACACACACACACATACGGAACAACTTGCAGTAAAGCTAGTCAGTCTCCCATGGTACACAAGGAACCTTTGTACAGTTCTACACTCACTATACCTATAGCCTGCCCGTATCAGGTTCCGACCTGGGTACAAGAGAGTGAAGTGCGAAGAAAGACCTGCTGACTGACGCTTGAGGCTGGAGAGAGAGGAGGTGCGAACCGCTTCAGTTTCTGACCCTGGCTTGTGCTGTAGATACACTGAGCGCGCTGTTAAAGTTGAGGATACGGGAGCTATCGTGCACACCATCTCTCCGAGGTCGTGTGTAGGGTTATCTTTCTTCTCAGTACTCACCTTATCTCGTTCCAGCATGGCAGATAGGCAATCCTACCGGACTAGTGGATGTGGTGTGGGGGGGGGGAGGGGGACAGTGTGTGTGTGTGTTGGGGAGAGGGGGGGGGGATCAAAGAGAGAGAGTGTGTGTGTGAGAAAGAGAGAGAGAGAGAGGAAACGACTGGAACCCCTAAAACAAAAATGAAAATCACAAATTTTCTCACAAACATCCCTCCCCCCTCCCCGATACTATTAAAAATAGTAATTCAAACCCGTGACAGCAACAAAACCCTCACAACTGAATCGCATTCAGCAGTTCCACCCGTTTTACCTCAAATGTTCAACCATGCAAAAAACAGGCACAAAATATCTTACGGAGTGAACCTGTCCGACTGTGAAGTAGAACACCTGTTGCATGAATTCCTTACCTGACCCAGAACACTACGGACTTTTTCACTTTCTGACAGCCTGCCAGTTCCTTTGACTAATTATGTTACTTTACCCGTGTCTTCTTTTAGAATCCGTTCTCAGTGACCCCTCCCCCCCCCCCACACACACACACACTTAATGCACGGGTAAACTCAGTCACGGGGAACCTCTCGCTTCATCACAATTTATTTCTGATGTACTAAATGACACTGCGGTATAATTTCTCGGTTGAAAAAAAGGTATGCAAGACATACCGGGTCAGCAGTACTCGTCTTTTTTTTTTTTTTGGGGGGGGGGGGGGTAGGGGGGATAGATTGAAGAAAGAAATGAACCAATCCGCTGCTACTGATTGAATCAGTCTACCAAGCGAATAAGTTCACTGGTCTATGACCGATCGATCTGTTTCGCCAGTCGCGATTCAATGAGTTACTCAGTCACTGGTTTGTTTGTTTGTTTGTTTATTGGTCCTGGAGGGGGCGTTGGGTGGGGTGGTTAGGGTGTTGGATGGGGTGAGTGGGTGTGTGTATGGGAGTTTAACGTCCTTTTCCATCACGCTGTATGGCTGTTCTGCACCCTGTCTCCCCCCCCCCTCCACCTCCCCCCAACAAACAACAAACAAACAAAAACAAACAAACAAACACCAAAAACAAAACAAACAACACCAACTAAAAAAGACCCCACCCCCCCCAACCAACAAAAAAACAAAAATAAAAAACACAACACAACAGCAACAAAACAAGAACAAGTAAATAAATAAATACATTGTTTCCGCATGCTTCAGTAGACAGTTTGTAGACAACGCCTGACTGAACCTGCATCCAATCAAACTAAAGACTTAGCCATTTTGGCCTTATCAGCTCACCAGGGACTCCCGCCTACGTCACGGCTGCAGAATCCGGACGGTTACGTAAAGGACAACTCCGCCGACGCTGCTTGTAACAGGTGAGTTATCTCCCCGCTTTGTTTTTGTTTCTGGCTGCTTGCGAAGTCCCGGAGGGGAGGACCCCGACAAAGGGTCTGTGTTTGTTTGCACCTGTCTGTTGGTAAACGGACGGTCAGTGCAGGTGACTTCACATCTCTGAATCTCCTCTGTGCGGTACAGGTGTGTAGTGTATGGGTGAAGGTCTAGGATGGTGTCAGAGCAGTATTGGGCAGCCGCGATCACAGCCCCGGCTTTGGCCGGCCATTATCCGGTAAGTTACCGGACAACGTTTCAATGCAGTTTCCACCACGCGATGTCTTGCTACATGCGAGCTGACTGGACACTGGCCCCGGGGGAAAGGGGAGGGGGGGGATTTAAGCCCTTTGCCACCAGGTATGGGTGATATCAAAGACGGGGCAAAGAAAAGAAAAAAAAAAAAAAGGGGGGGGGGGGGGGGTTTGGTCCCACTGACTGGAGTCGGGATGCGAACTCACAACCCGAGCGGCATTGACTCAAAAAAAAGTCCAACGTTCTACCATTGGCCGGCTATCCCGGCGGCTCCTCTGCCCGAGGGTGGAAATGCTAATTTGTAAGCTCCAACGCGTGTTACGAATGAATTGATGCTTCATTTAGACACCGATTAGACACATTTTAACTGACTCAGTCAGTGTCACTGAGTTTGGCGGCCAGGCTCTAACACTGAAGAAACCAGGATCGGTGTAGTTTAGTCCGGGTGACTGAGAAATCCTGTATTACTTTGGCCGGCTTGGCTGGCTTGAAGTCAGGAAGAACAACCACATCATTCCCGACACGCTTACTGATCCGGTTCGCTCGGATCCGCCCTGCCCCATACACAGCCGGACCTATGATATCATGACTCGATAGATTGAACAGTTACAAGAGCACAGATCTCCCGCATTCGGCACTTCACTTCAACGTTGTTGCATATAAGGCGCATATATTTTTAGTCTTTTTGTTGTTGTTTTTGTTTTTGTTTTGTTTTGTGTTTTTACTTTGCCTCTCATCGCTTTCGGCGATAGAATATTTTATCCGATTTCGACATCGGGAACTGAAGACTGGGACTGACTATTTTATTTTAACCATCGCCGTACGTCATGGGTACAATTGCACCCACAGTGACTTTCATTCAAACGTCCGTGGCATAACCAATTTTCCCACTGGATCCATGAAACTCTTCACAACTTTGTCATTAGCAGTATTTGGGAAGTGCTCACGGGCAGACTGACTGTGTGATTCTGACTCTAAACGCACAAGCAAATACACAGTAAAAAAAAAAAAAAAAATACTGACTTGACGACTGCACATTTCATTTTTGACACCCGGCCGTGGATCAACTGACTTCGGCGGAGAGATTAACCGAGATTTTACACATCTCTGAGATGAGTAGTTATGTCCACACTGGAAGATGCTCAGTAGCGGCGTATATCATTCAGTATAGCCCGAGCAGGCGAACTGATATTCCATCTATTCTGGCCTGGGTTCCTGTGATGTAAAGATAGCGCGTGCCGGCAGGCAGCTACACTGATGGGGTGGATGAATGAAATGCCTGTGGGTGCTGATAGATGAGAGAACGTCAGTAGTTCTGGTGCTGCTGTAGCGATGGTTCCGGACGAGGTAGCGGTCAGTATGGGACTGAGGTCATGGTGGGTATAGAAACTGTGTCAGTGTAAAAGGTGAATTTCGGTCTCTAGTTGGTTGAATGCGATTGACCAGTTTCAAAGAGAGATACCGGTTCTCGTTTCTCAGTCGTTTCAGTCTTGTGTTGACATGGCGCTTTGCATATCGATGAAACATTACAGGTGCTCGCGGGAGGAAATTAAAAAAAAGAAAAAGAAAAAAGGTGACGTTACATGTAACCCTCTTCTTACGCAGCAATCAGATCACTCCTTTTCTGCTTGTGTGGTACGCAGCAATATCACTGTTATACCAGCGAACCTCTAGTCTAGCGGGCAAACTTCGTCGGATTCAGTGCATGCCATGCTTCATCCGGAAAAAAAAATCTACCTCAAATCCGAGGTATTCTGCCGGCGTGCTGTCAGTCCCTAACCCTTGCTTTGCATTAGAGAGCACGTGATTTTTCGGGCTGAACTGTAAACTGGATTGTCCGTAGAGCCAGTTTGCGGAGAATGCCCACCCACCCCCGCCTCCACCTTGTGCATGCACGATCACGGGGTTCTTATGCAGTGTATGGAATTTACACTGAACTGAGACTATCTCCTCAGTTAAGGCAAAACATCTTCTTTGATCGCGTAAGCTGGCTGTGCTGTTGTCTTTCACGTGTTTTACGCCAAATGTAAACAGTTAGCATCTTCCATTACATGCATGTCACCACAACCATCACAAGCACGCCGATAAGTATCTGCAGTGCCGAGCTCTATTTTCAACGTGGCAGATGAAAACCGTGTAGGAGAACATGAGAAAATCATTATACATGTGTCTCTCTTGGATATTCTCCAAAGAGTTTTGCCTAAAATGCACTGGTGAAATAACGAAAAATCGCCTGGCTTCTTGGCGGATTTTATTTTCTCTTTTTCATGAAATTCACTATATAGACGTGAATAATAACAATAATAATAATAATTTCTTGTATAGAGTAGTTTCCCCCACGAGGTGGACTCAAGGTGCTTTACAAACTACACAGTATAATACTTAATGATAAATAATGAGAAGAAATGGCATTTACACACACACACACACACACACACACACACACACACACAGAGAGAGAGAGAGACAGACAGACAGATAGAGATGATGATGATGATGATGATGATGATGAAACTTTATTTATCAACGGTAAAAGTTTTGACAGAAATTCGCCAGTTTACAAAAAACTATGTGCAACTCAAACCCTTTCCAATCCTATGAATAGGCACATAAATAAACACAGTGACAAAAGAATAATACATCGGAACATAATGTCATTACTGAAGAGATTAAAAAATGTTTTTATTTTCTTTTTTGTTTATTTGTTTGTGGATGTTGTTCTTGTATTGTTTCGTCGTTGTGTTTTTGTATGGTGTTTTTGTCTGAATTCAATGGCTGCCCAGCAGCAAAACAACAGCACACACGTAAATCTACTGCAAGGGTCGGTATCAAAATTTCATCACTAAGTGACAAATAAATCCTGGCGTTTACTAACGCCCTGAGACGCGTGACCAAACAGCGACGAATGATTAAATTTCACCATCCCTCACGAGAAAGCAATGCGGAGCAAGAAAAGCGCTCTTGTCAGTATCACGGTTGAAGCGACGCCTCAAGGCAGTGGTGGCTGACGTGTACCGGGAAATTCCTGTGACGGTTAGTGATGTGTTGGTTTGGTTGTCGAGGGCCGTACATGTAACATCTGATTCGAGATGCAGCCTTCTGTGCGTTGTAACACACTGAGATATTATCAGAATTTAGTACTTTTTTTATTATTATTATTTTAAAAGAAAAGCTTGCCGTGTTTTGTGCTGTGCCGCCGTCATCACTGAGATGAATTCTCATTAACTTCACCTATGTTGTTTTGTTTTGTTTTGTTTTGTTTTCAGTGTTTTGTTTTGGTTTGGTTTGGTTTGGTTTGGTTTTTCTTTTTGCTTTCTGTTATTGTTGTAGTCGTAAGTGGTGGCGGTGTTGGTAGCGATGGTAGTGTTGCTGTTGTTGTTGTTGGGTTGTGTTTCTTTGTTAATATTGCTTTCTCCGAGTGTAACCAGCAGTTACTGGATACAAGTGTAACACTACAAACGGCTAGAAGATCCCAGTAATCATTACTAATTTTAAAAAGTCGCGATAAAAGTCCAGAATAAGCACAATTAAATCACCATTCATGCTATTCATTTGTGACCATTCTTGTTCTGACGCTCATAGACAATCAAGGGCATAAATCATCCAGCATAAAACCCCACAAGCGTACCCATGAAGTTCCTTTCATGCGTACGTCAGCCGTGCCTACTCGACAATTTCCTATCTTGACGCGACGAAAAGAGTGCAAGGCCACTGTCAGGAACCACTTTACCGAGCTGTCTGCGGCACCTTTTAACTTCTGGCTCTTCCTGCACCGGACACCCGTACCTACAAGATAACGTACGGTGCACAATTAAATGTGTGTGGGGGGTCCACCCTCTGCTGACTGGTCGGACTGATGGAAGATGTTTAAAGGCCCTGTTTTAAGACTTTTAGGTGGGTGGGTGTTTGGGAGTTTAACGTCCTTTTCCACCACATAAGGGTGATATCAAAGACGGGGCAACGAGAAAAAAGGCCAGCACAAATATCTGGCCCCAGCCGGCGGGATTCGAACTTACGACCCGAGCATTGAGAGTCCAACGCTCTACCATTCGGCCACCCCGGCTCCCCTAAGACTTTTAGGCTCACCGACCATTCTGATGTCTTTTGGTAGTGTCTTACATCAGTCGTACCACTTAGGCACCTGCACAGTGACAGCATCTTAAAAGCACAATTTCTCGGTACTCAGACAGATGGACCCCTACATGGTCCACCCCTTGTCGTGGGGTAGTGGCTTGTGTACCTCAATGACCCAGAGAACTATGCCAGCAGGAGCACATGCTCCTGGCAGGGTCACCCAAGCTGGACAGGTCGAAGGGTAGAGGTCAGACGAATGTGGACCACCTCTCCAAGAGGCTAAATGGGTTTGCGTAGGGTTAACAGCCCTACCTGTAAAAAAACATTAAGTTACAAAAGCATCGACAGCAACAAACCGAGACATTCACCTGGGCGAGGAAGGGTCTCCATCCCGGAGACCTATGACGCATTGCAGTGAAAGCCGAAAGGAAGCTGCAAGGCCGACCCCCCTTCTAACACCCAGGACAACAACGAGAGTAGCCACATGGAACATCAGGACAATGTATGAAGTAGGAAGGACCATACAAGTAGCAAGAGAGATGAAGAACTACAAGATAGGAGTACTGGGACTGAGTGAGACAAGGTGGCTACAGACAGGACAGCTGAGATTTTCATCGGGAGAGCAATTGCTGTACTCTGGACACACAGAGGATGGAGCCCCCCACACTGAGGGCGTGGCCCTGATGCTGGCACCGGATGCACAGCGGGCACTCATCGGCTGGGAACCTGTCAACTCCCGCATCATCACAGCCAAATTCATCACCAAGAAAAAAGACATCAAGCTGAACATCATCCAGTGCTATGCTCCCACCAATGATGCGGAAGAGGAGAAAAAAGATGACTTCTACCAACAACTGCAGACAGTGATAGATAGAGGAGGAGCCAAGGACATGACCATACTGATGGGAGACTTCAACGCCAAGATTGGATCAGACAACACAGGCTACGAGGACACCATGGGAACACACGGACTGGGACAGATGAACGAAAATGGCGAGCGCTTTGCAAACTTTTGTGCCCTGAACCAGCTAGTGATAGGAGGCAGCATCTTCCCACACAAGCGCATCCACAAGGCCACATGGAGATCACCGGACCATGTCACGGAGAACCAGATTGATCACATCTGCATCAGCCGAAAGTTCAGGAGATCGTGGCGGGATGTGCGCGTGATGAGGGGTGCCGATGTATCATCAGACCACCACCTTCTTGCAACAACATTGAGACTTCGGCTTAAGAGGCACACCAACGCCAACAACACACGGACCAGGTACAACGTTGGACTACTCAGGAACACAGAGACACAAGCAGCATTCCGGATCAGCCTTTCCAACAGGTTCCAGCCACTGCAAGACCTGATAGAAGACAGTGAAATGGACATCGAGACACACTGGGAACACAGCAAGAAACTTTGGCACGACACATGCGAAGAGGTCCTTGGCAAGAGAAAGACCCAACATAAGGAATGGATCTCTGCTGATACCATCCAGAAGCTGGAAGTTAGGAAAGAGAAGAAAACTGCACTGAACACGAGCCGAACAAGAAGAGCTAAGGCAAAGGCACAGGAAGAATACACAGCAGCTGACAGAGAAGTGAAGAGGAGCACCAGGAAGGACAAGAGGGACTACATCGACAACCTGGCCAGTCAAGCAGAGGAAGCAGCCCGACAAGGGAATCTAAAAGACCTGTACCAGGTGACCAAGAAGCTCGCGGGCAAATTCCAGCAGACAGACAAACCAGTGAAGGACAAGAACGGGCACCCACTGACAACAACTGAGGAACAGCTGAAGCGATGGGCAGAACACTTCAGGGAGCTGTTAAATCGCCCCATCCCTGAAACACCACCAGACATCCCACCAGCAGAGACAGAACTACCCATCAACTGTGACAAGCCCTCTAAGGCGGAGATCAGGAAAGCCATCATGACACTGAGAAATGGGAAAGCTGCAGGGCCGGACGAGATACCAGCAGAAGCCATCAAAGCAGACACAGAGACAGCCGTCAACATGCTGCACAGCCTTTTCAGCAAGATCTGGGAGAAGGAAGAGGTGCCAGCCCAGTGGAAAGAAGGGATCGTCATCAAGCTGCCAAAGAAAGGGGACCTCAGGGACTGCAGCAACTACCGAGGGATCATGCTCCTGTCAGTGCCAGGCAAGGTTCTCAACAGAATTCTACTGGAGAGGATGAGAGAGGCAGTCGACCCCATGCTCCGAGACCAGCAGGCGGGCTTTCGCAGGAACAGGTCCTGCGCTGACCAGATTGCCAGCCTACGCATCATTGTGGAGCAGTCACTGGAGTGGAACTCCCCTCTCTACATCAACTTCATAGACTATGAGAAGGCTTTCGACAGTGTAGACAGAGAGGCACTGTGGAAGCTGCTAAGGCACTATGGAGTTCCCGGGAAGATCATCTCCTTGATCCAGTGCACCTACCAAGACATGAGCTGCAGGATTGCCCATGCTGGCCAGTTGTCAGAAAGCTTCGAGGTGAAGACCGGAGTCCGCCAGGGATGCCTGTTGTCCCCGTTCCTCTTCCTCCTGGTCATCGACTGGATCATGAAGACCACTACAGCAGGCAGGAAAAACGGGATACAGTGGACACTCTGGACGCAGCTGGATGACCTCGACTTCGCGGACGACCTGGCGCTCCTGTCTCACAGCCACAGCCAGATGCAGGACAAGACTACGCGCCTGGAAGCCACATCAGCCGGAACAGGGCTCAAGATCAACAGGAAGAAAACCGAGCTGATGAAGATCAACACCACTGCCAACACACCAGTCACAGTCGGTGGAGAGCCCATCAGGGAGGTGGAGTCCTTTGTCTACCTGGGAAGTGTGGTTGATGGACAGGGAGGCACAGACCGAGACGTCACAGCCAGAATCGGCAAGGCAAGGGCAGCGATGGTCATGCTGAAGAACGTCTGGGCATCCAAAGTTGTCAGCATAAGAACCAAACTTCGCATCTTCAACTCCAACGTGAAGTCGGTTCTGCTCTACGGATGCGAAACATGGAGGACAACGAAGACCATGCAGCAGAAGATCCAGACATTTCTCAACACCTGTCTGAGGCGCATCTTCAACATCCGATGGCCAGAGAAGATCCGGAATGAAGAGCTGTGGGAGCGAGCGGGGCAGGAACCAGTGGCCAAGCAGATCCTGCGGAGGAAGTGGAGCTGGATTGGACACACCCTCAGGAAGCCAGCATCCAGCACCACACGCCAAGCCCTGACATGGAACCCACAGGGGAAAAGGAAGAGAGGCCGGCCTCGCAACAGCTGGAGGCGGGACACTGAGGCAGAGCTATGTAAGCAGGGTACCAACTGGACTGGAGTGGCAAGACTAGCCCAGAACAGAGTGCGATGGCGAAGGGTTGTCGATGGCCTATGCTCCACGTGGAGCCAAGGGCCTAAGTAAGTAAGTAAGACAGATGGACAAGTGCTTTAACAGTCAGTATTGATTACTTACCATTTTAACCTACCGCATTCGTAATTTAATGCGAGTACTATCGGATGTAGGTATGGATCAGAGTAGAGTGGAAAAAAGGGTGAAGGAATACAGCAGCAGCCACTGGACAAGAGTTCAAAGGAAAGTAAAGAAATATAAGGAATACAAGGAAGCCTAGTACACATGGAATTAACTTGTTTAACGGTGTTGGTTGTTGTTGTTGTCGTTCGTCTCTTGGTCACACTGGAAGTTCAGTTCTGAGCATGAAGTCTGCTGTCGTCTCCAGCTCCCGCTGAGGGTCGTACAGTTTGGTGTGTAGAGGCGTTTCCGATGGCCACGTCGTCATCCTCAGCTGATGGTATAGTGGACAGTCCTGGATGATGTGTTGTCCGGTCTGCTCGGCATGGCCACATGGACAGAGGGGAGTTGTAGCCAGTTTCAGTTTATGGTACAGGTGCTTTTTCAGTCTGTTGTGTTCACTGCGGAGTCTTAACACTGCCACTTGACGATGTTGGTAATTGAGGCGAGTTACTAGTTGAACTCCCCTTGCACTTTGCACCGCACAAGTTTTAAAGATACACCATGCAGGTCTTTTAAGCTCACAGACCGACCAAAGCTTACAACGGTGACAAGAACATGATACCATTTAAATGTGTGCAAAATATGCACCATCTCATAACTGTCGTTGCTAAGATACGAGCCAAAACGTGAGCCAAAACATGCGCCTTCCGCCCACTTCACTTGCAAGTGGAGTGACGCGTTTGTATGAAAGACTATAGGTATGGCCAAGTGGCCGTCTCAGTGCAACTCGCTCGTGGTCGCTGGCGACATAATGATAATAATAATAATACTAATAATATTTTATAGGCGCTTTACCCAGTTTCATGAATCGACTCAAAGCGCCGCGTACTGAACCCAATACGCACGCTCACGTGAAGCACACGCATTCTCTCACACACTGGATGTTACGTGTGGAGATGTGTTGAAGAGCCCGTCGTCTTATCGAGGTAGAACGATGACACACAGGCGAACAAATCCTCACGTAGCGAGTTCTTATGGACTGCACGTTGTCTCTTCACTCACAGAAAACACGTGGGCGCGTAGAAAAGTTATAACCGTGTGGAGTTTATTACAGCACGTCTCTGGTGTTACACAGCACTTTCAAGCTTCGCAAATACAAACTTCTCTTGTGCACACACCACACATTACAATCACGTGGTGCGAAGGGTCAGCTCAGCTATTTATATTTCGGAATTTAGAATTGCATTAATTTTTCAAATTTTGTGGGCTGAACATTTCCAAAGCAGAGGGGGAGGAAGCCGGAGTACCCGGAGAGAACCCCCGACGGTGGGCCCGAATGAACCGTGCCACATACGAGACGGAAAAATTCTTTGCCCCGAGTGGGAGTCGAACCCCTCACCTCTCGCATTGGTGACAAGTCTCTTAACCATTAGACCACCGACCACCCCATTACGAGTTTACAAAGCTGTAAAATACAGTTTGGGAGGACTGTTGACTCAACAGTGGCAGCATCTGTGCAAAAACAGTTTTTGACACCATGGGACTTGCTCATCCTAGTAGGTGCCGCGTTAAAGTGCATGTTTGGATGTGAAACACGTGCTGCCTCTCCATGTAGAGAATTTTCAATTACATTAAAGATAGACATAAAATAAATGAATCAAAGATAGGCACGAAACTTAGGTTTACAACATTCAGTGCATAACTATCACAGACACAGGTTTTCAAAAGTACCCACTTATCTCCTTACTAAGTTTCCACGCGAGGGACGAGTAAATTTATCTTTTTAATTATTCATCGTTCAGTCAGTTTTAAGTACCGACAGGTTTTGAAGTTTCCTCCAGCTGTGGTTTCAAGGGTGTTCTTACACACTTATTAACTCAATTCGTACCAAGTAAGATTGGGGTTGTGCACCGGTGACCTCGCTAAAAAAAAACAAAAACAAAAAAAACCCCTAATGAATTTCTGCATGGATTTAAGTTTGGCTAAGTGGGAGTTTTGCACTCTGATTATACTCGTGTTTGCTACAGTAAGAGCCGGGGGGGGGGGTGTTCGGGGGCTTAACGTCCTTTTTCACCACATACGGGTAATATCAAAGACGGGGCAACGATGAAAAAGCCTGCATAAATATTTGACCCCAGCCGGGATACGAACTCACGACACGAGCATTAGAAGCCCAACGCACTACCATTCGGCCGCCCCGGCTCCCCCAGTAAGAGCCGTCAAGGAACCGTTCATCTTGCCTGGTTTTGGCATACAGGGCCCAAACCGAAAAAGAATATAGTAATAATGAATAATAATAAATGGCATTTGTAGAGCGCATTTCTTTAGAATAAACTCAATGCGCCGATCACTCACCGACACTCACACACATTTTTTACAAACAGCGGACAGACACACTGGTGAAACGGACTAGTTGCGGACACGGGAAATTACTGGAAGGCTTTACAATAGAAGAACGTTTTAACATTACTCTTAAAAACAGACAGTGTTGGCGCATTTCTCAGATCTGCTGACAGAGAATTCCAAAACGTTGGTGCGACAAAACTGAAAGAGCGCTCGCCAAAGGATTTGAGGTTGCGCTTGGGAATTTTGAGAAGCCTCTCCGTCGACGACCGGATATAAATAAATAAATGTATATAAACATGGGAAACTCGTGCGAGCCGGGTACGAAACGTGTTACGTTCTCTGCTAAGTCCGTACTTGAGACTCGCTCAAGGTTCAGCCACCCGCACCGGCTGACGATGCACAGGCCGAAGGACACAAATACACAGGGCCTCAAGATGCCTATATATTCCCTATTAGCCTCAGGCATCATAGTCACCCCTAAATATGTTTCAATCTAGAAACAAATACTGCCATGAACAGACCATTCAAAGGCACGCACCTGACAGGGGTTTCAAAAAAATTGAATGTCTCCTATTTCCGCTCAGGCCTCACTGGAGTAATGCACGTCTACTTTCTCTTTAGGCCAGAGAGCCAGTTCGCATAATTCCGCTTGCCTCACTTGTGTCCGACCTCTGTGCCAGCTTCACTGGCAGCTTGCCCTCTTTTTGTGACTGCCTGGCATGCACATTGACCCACATAACGCAAAAATAAGGAAAATCACGCTATTTTCATGACAACAAAAATCACTACAGACGAGCACATTCAGTTCGCCAAACAAGGTACCTCAAACAAACACCAAACATGACCCCTCCGTCAATTTGGGTCCTTATGCCACACTTCGTTGACACGACATAGCGGAGCTGCAAAAGCGTTGGACTCTCAATGCAGTTCGTGTTTCAGCCCGAAAAACCAACCTCAGACACGAGGTAGCTTGTGTACTGTTCCTAATCCGTGGTGTGCACCAGAAAACACAGGATTTTTTTTTTATTTTATTTATTTATTTATTTATTTTATTTTTTTTTTGGGGGGGGGGGGGGGGCTGAGCTGTTGACTGAATGCACGGGTTGCTGGTTCGATTCGCGGCTTGGAGCCAACATATTGTGGTGCCTGTTTCTTCGTTCGCCACCTTTGCTACTCCTGTATCAACGTTACGCTGTGGATGAGGACGTCAAAACACCAAACAAGCAGCTATTTACGATACTCAAAAAGTTGCCAGAGACTAGCGGGTTTTGCCTGCAGTCAGCAGAATATTGCAATTTGCTCTCTCTCTCTCTCTCTCTCTCTCTCTCTCTCTCTCTCTCTCTCTCTTATATCATTCTCCGTATGAAGGCGAGGAACATATGTGCACCCCCAGCGCAGTACGTCACTGTCTGAAATATTAGGCTAAGCCGGGGCACCAGTTGAAGTATTTTCTCGTTTGGAACATGACCCATTAACCCTGATTGTGTGCCAGGTTTACAGCCAGTAATTCTCTTACCGTTGCTTCATAACCTGGGGCCGCATGTAAAAGTCCGGGTTAGGGAGTTTAGCCCCGGGTTAGAGTCTAACCTCTAACTAAACTAGCTCTAGGGTTAAATTTTCTCTTTTTTTTTTCTTTTTTTTTTTAATATCAGGAAGAGGGCCCATTCCAGCAAGATGCCTATGCCGTTATAGAAGGATTTTTGTCTTCGCTTCCTTTTTCACTTAATTTTGTTTTGGGGTTTCTCTGTCCTAGTCCTGGTCATAGGATTGTAGCCGGTTAAATTAACCTCGAGTTTTACATACGGGCCCAGGGGTCTGATGCATAAAAAGAGAATAGACTGGTCTGAGACTTAGCTCTATCATCAAGTATTACCGCTGTAACTTGATGGGGATTGTATGAACATGTAGCTGTTATAGTCATGCATGCATGTGCTATCCCAACTCTGTACCATCGGGCCTCACTGCGCTTACCCTCTGCACTGACGCAAAATCGGCTAGCTGAGACCTGCGCAGGGACAAGTCAGTGATACCTAAGTCTAAGAAGGAAAACACAAACATACTCGGTGACAAGGAAAGTGGACAGTTCTGAACAACTTGGCGTGGTATTTCACAGTGCGCACGGAAGCGGTGAGTTCTGTCGCGTTCACACGCGAAGTACATTTTCAGCCTGATCAGAGATTATTGCCTGCATGAGTTGTCCCCCATGTATTACTTACTTACTTAGGCCCTTGGCTCCACGTGGAGCATAGGCCATCGACAACCCTTCGCCATCGCACTCTGTTCTGGGCTAGTCTTGCCACTCCAGTCCAGTTGGTCCCCTGCTTACATAGCTCTGCCTCAGTGTCCCGCCTCCAGCTGTTGCGAGGCCGGCCTCTCTTCCTTTTCCCCTGCGGGTTCCATGTCAGGGCTTGGCGTGTGGTGCTGGATGCTGGCTTCCTGAGGGTGTGTCCAATCCAGCCCCACTTCCTCCGCAGGATCTGCTTGGCCACTGGTTCCTGCCCCGCTCGCTCCCACAGCTCTTCATTCCGGATCTTCTCTGGCCATCGGATGTTGAAGATGCGCCTCAGACAGGTGTTGAGAAATGTCTGGATCTTCTGCTGCATCGTCTTCGTTGTCCTCCATGTTTCGCATCCGTAGAGAAGAACTGACTTCACGTTGGAGTTGAAGATGCGAAGTTTGGTTCTTATGCTGACAACTTTGGATGCCCAGACGTTCTTCAGCATGACCATTGCTGCCCTTGCCTTGCCGATTCTGGCTGTGACGTCTCGGTCTGTGCCTCCCCTGTCCATCAACCACACCCCCCATGTATAGACAGAGACTATAATTTTTTTAAACTTCTGTCAGGTGCGTGCCCCTGAATGGTCCGTGCATTTTTTTTTTTTAAATTCTAGATTGAAATATTTTTTACTGGTGACTATGATGCCTGAGGCTAAAAGGGAATATACAGGCATTATGATGCCTCGTGCATTTGTGTCCTTTGGCGTGTATCTCGTACTAATCTTGTAGTCTGAGCTTAGTCAAACTAGTCACGGACTTGCGTCCTAGCCTCCCTGTAGTCATGCATCGGGCCCCTTCATACCAGAATTCTGCGTTCGGTGTGTCATTGGCACAAGTTATAGTTATGACAATGTGCTATTTCCGCGGCAAATTTATGTGTCTGCGGTCTTGGCACTAATCTGATTTTCGTCATTCGGTGAATTTAGGAACGCGTAATGGGTCGTATTTCTCGAACTTCTCGCGATAAATCGTGAGATTTTACAAGCACTTACTTGTAGGTGCTGTATAGTCTATACGTGATAATCGGAAACAGGGCTGTACGCAATCAGTAGCTCACCTGGTCTCAACATAAATTCAACCCGCTTTAGGTGAGTGTCACCCGGCTTATTCGATCCATCTTCTTCTCTAGTGCTTGCTCTGCTTTCCCCCTTCCGCCTCCCCCAACACACCCCCCACACCCTGCCACGACCCCGTGTATGTGTTTGGGTGTCAAAGATTTCATGCCTTATGTCTCATGTATGTATGTACAGGTGCGCATTATGTATGTATGTATGTATGTATGTATGTATGTATGTATGTATGTATGTATGTATGTATGTATGTATGTACATGTATGTATGTATGTATGTATGTATAGAAGATGTACTGCACATGTTGTACCGTTTGTATTTCTTTTTCTATTCTATGCCGCTAGAGGGTAGAATAAAATATTTGAACTTGGAAGCAAGCAGGCTACCTCTAGTTTGAGGTACACTTTTCGGGCTGAATTGCAGACTGTTTAGTCCACCGCGGGGTGATTTCAAAGAGACTGGGAAAACTAAAGCCGGAAAGGCCCGTACACATGGTTGTCCCTGTTGGGAATCGAACCCGGAACCGCCGTCTGAGTCCGGCAGCGAGTCATCCTATTTGAGCAACGACATAAGTACTCAAATGACTTAGTTGCAAGCTCACGTCGAAAACATAAGTGCCCGCATCACTGTTGTTGCGCCTGATGCATCTGCTGACTACAAACTGACGGGCAGCAGATGCGCTGACTCTCAGTCACGCCGGCCGGGGTCACAGTTCCCACAGACACGACAAAAACCACGTAATTACAGTAATTAGCGTACTTCGCGTTCAACAACGTTGGTCATACATGATGTACACTATCCTAACAAACCACTGTGGCTCAAATGCGCTGTGAAACCCATCAGCTACAGAAATACCTACTGTTGAAGATTTGAATCGACACATTGCCGTATGCCGGCAAGATGTGCCCGCCATCTTTGCCCGCCGGCTGTACACACACGAACCTCTGTTGGAGGCCAATCAAAAATTGGTGCGGCATGACGTCACCACACCTGCTGGAGTTGAATTGAAGGCAGATGTGGCATGCGCCACCAGCGGCAGGAGATCCTCCTATTTTTGATGACGCGTCCCAGTACTGAAACAGCCGCATCTGCGATTACTGCGGGTCATGTTAGTAGTAAGCTGTATGCCGTGTGTGTGTGTGTGTGTGTGTGTGTGTGTGGTGTGTGTGTGTGTGTGTGTGTGTCCGACAGTCGGCGTGTGAGCATGTGTGTGTGTGTGTGTGTGTGTGTGTGTGTGTGTGTGTGTGTGTGTGTGTGTGTACAAAACTGGTTAGGAAAGATCTTAGTACTAAATCCTGTATCATTGGAATGTAAAGCGCTCTCTCTCTCCTCTCTCTCTCTCTCTGTGCAGTAAAGTGCATCACCTTCTCCACCGAGTCATAGTGCAGCGCAACACCCTGATAACCTTTACACCTTTCAGTACTTACTTGTGCACAGGCCCATCTAACTCTGTGCACGTGCAACTCGCTACCAGCCCATCATGGGAAAGAATCATCTCGCTCTGTGACCAGGCTTCAGTTTTGGGTATACACGTACCAGCCGGGCCTGGCGTCTGATGTATGGAGAGAGACTAGGGCTGAAGTAATTCCGTCCGAGACTGTGACTAGCTTGAGTAACAAAAGTAGTACTAGTAGGAGATGCATAAACGGAGACTAGTAAGTAATGCGCGTCTGTGACCGTGGGCTATTCAGTTCAGGGACTTGTACACAGTAATATAGTATTACTGAGACTGTATGCATGACTGCATGTGCACTGAGTGTATGTATGACTGCATGTGCACTGAGTGTATGTATGACTGCATGTGCACTGAGTGTATGTATGACTGCATGTGCACTGAGTGTATGTATGACTGCATGTGCACTGAGAGTATGTATGACTGCATGTGCACTGAGTGTATGTATGACCTGCATGTGCACTGAGTGTATGTGTGACTGCACGTGCACTGAGTGTATGTATGACTGCATGTGCACTGAGTGTATATATGGACTGCATTGTGTCACTGAGTGTATATATGACTGCATGTGCACTGAGTGTATATATGACTGGCATCGTGTCACTGAAGTGTATATATGACTGGATGTGTCACTGAGTGTATGTATGACTGCATGTGCACTGAGTGTATATATGACTGGATGTGTCACTGAGTGTATGTATGACTGCATGTGCACTGAGTGTATATATGACTGGATGTGTCACTGAGTGTATATATGACTGCATGTGCACTGAGTGTATATATGACTGGATTGTGTCACTGAGTGTATGTATGACTGCATGTGCATTGAGTGTATATATGACTGGATGTGTCACTGAGTGTATGTATGACTGCATGTGCATTGAGTGTATCTATGACTGGATGTGTCACTGATGTGTATATATGACTGCATGTGCACTGAGTGTATATATGACTGGTATGTGTCACTGATGTATGTATGACTGTATGACTGCATGTGCACTGAGTGTATGTATGACTGCATGTGCACTGAGTGTATATTATGACTGGATGTGCACTGAGTGTATGTATGACTGCATGTGCACTGAGTGTAATGTATGACTGCATGTGCACGGTTTTGCTATTGTAGGCGCCCAGCCGGAGCTCCAGCATGAGTTGGGCTCCAGACAATCCTCCTCCTCCTCCTCCTCCTCATCTCATCATCATTTTTTTTAATACTCGCTGATGATATCCCGACGTAATAAGTATGAGCCTAGAGCTAAGACGGGTCTCAGACTAGTCTAGTTTCCTTTCATGCATCAGAGCCCAGAACGTGACGCGAGTTGCACCTTTAGAGTTAGCCAGTGGCTAGGGGTACTACAGGGTCCTGGCTCCGCATGTAGAAGTCGAGGTTAGGGGTTTAAGTCCCGGGTTAGTCTATTCTCGAACTAAACTAGCTCTAGGGTTTTAAAAAAATCAGGAAGAGGGTCCATTCCAACAAGATACCAAAGCCGTTATAGAAGGATTTATTTATTCCTTTCTTCGCCTCCTTTTTTTTAAATAAATTTTGTTTTGGGGTTTCTTTTGTCCTAGGTCTGGTTTGGGCCCGTAGCCGTGGGTTAAATTAACCTCGAGTTCTACATACGGGCGCGGCGGCCTGGTCTATGTTACTCTGAGCCACGGTACATCACCAGTACGTACGGACTGTGAGTTTTGCGCATCTGGGCCAAACAAATTAGTCCAGCAGATACCTGCCCATTTCGATCTCAGCACGCGGCTCCCCCGGCCAGGATCTGATAGACTTTGCTCTCAATCCGCCTGATTCAGCTTGCAGGTCGCGCCGGCACCACGAAGATACCAGAGTGTACAGACTATAGATTGTGCGTATCACCGACCAACGCCTCGCCGCTGTGGTCAAAGAACACAAATGGGCGAGGTCTCAAATGCCTATATATTCCCTATTAACCTCAGGCATCATACTTACTCTAAAAATGCATAAATCTAGAAACAACATTACCATGCACAGAAAATTCAAGGGACAGGAGTTTTTTAAAAAATAATTGAATGTCTCCTCTCCGCTCAGGCCTCACTGGAGTGATGATAGTCTACTTTCTCTTTCGGCCAGAAAGCCGCTTCATCAAAAATCCGCCCGCGTCGCCTCTGCCACTCTTCAACGCACGAAGTCCCAGCTTCACTGGCAGCTTGTCTCTTGTTGCGGCCCCCTGGCATGCACCTTGCCCTACACAATACAAAAATCACGAAAATCACGAATGAGCGCTCTACACCCCGTTTGACGCTGTACACTTTTGGCCCCGGTGCACATGGAGCAATGAGAGGCAGGTGGACACAGGTAAGGATCGTAGGGTATTAGACCTGTCTTAGTCAGACTTGGAATGGATGCACGTCTTGAAATGTGGCGGCGGTTATTTTTGTTGTTTGTTTGTTCGTTTTTGTTGCTGGGTTTGTTTGTTGTTGTTGTTGTTTTTTTTTTTTTGTTGTTTTTTTTTTTTTTGGGGGGGGGGGGGTTGTTTTTTTTGTCGTTGTTTGTTTGTTTGTTGTTTGTTTATTTGTTTGTTTGTATGTTGTTGTTGTTTTGTTGTTGTTGTTTTGTTGTTGTTTGTTTGTTATTGTTTTTGGTGAGGTTTTCTGCTGCTGCTGTTGTTGTTGTTCTTTTGGGGGGGTCATCCCGGCATGGTCAGTCGTAGTCGTTTCGTTGTGATTTTGAAGGACGGGGACAAGACATGCACAGTCCCAGATGCCATCTCATTTTGGAAACTTTTCCAGAATTTTTCTAGAAACTAGCAATGGACAGAAGAGGAAATGATGAAACCTTCATTTCCAAGATACATTTTCGTTTGCCGATTTATGCTGTTTTATGTGTGTTATGTGTGTTACATTATATAAACATCAACAGTTAAAGGGAAAACATTCCGTCGTTCTAACATCAAACAGGCAATTTAAAGCTGATGTCTCAAAGACGAAAGGCCGACGTAGGAAAGTTCCACAACAGCTTTTATGTCCAAACAAATGCCGGATGATGCCGGAGCGGGGCAGACCTAACATCAGGTACATTTCGGGGGAGCCGGGGTTGGCCGAATGGTAGAGCGTTGGACTTCTAATGCTCGGGTCGTGAGTTCGTATCCCGGCTGGGGCCAAATATTTGTGCTGGCTTTTTCATCGTTGCCCCGTCTTTGATATCACTCGTATGTGGTGGAAAAGGACGTTAAAACCCCCCAAACACCCAACCACCTAGGTACATTTTGAATTGTGCATCTATTGCAAGACTGAGTACGACCTACCTATAGCCTGAACGTTCGAATCACTCAAACTCTGACTGCAGAACGCGCCTTGTGGCATTTCGCGCGCGCTTACTATCAGTATCAGTAGAGCGGGCTTCGGGTGAGAGATTATATAACCACGGGGGTAAGCCAAAACGGCGGTAATTTTTTTTCTGCTGCTACGTCGATTCTTAAGCCGGCTCTTAACTGGGCACAGCGCGCGAAACACACATGCACATCACAGTCGTTGCGCTCGGTGTGTCTACTAACTACAAAACTGAACACAGCTGTGCTCGGTGACAAACCGATTGAAGATGCACTATCCGCCATGCCGGTTTGCGCGCCGAGTGACGTAGTACAGCCAGTCAGAATCTGTTGTGGAAACCACAGTCACAGTTGTGGCTATTTGAAATCCAGGTTGCTGTGATGACGCCACAGCGGCGGAACCCCCAAAATCACAACTGTGTCACAACTGTGGACAGCACTGTGGCGCTCCGCAGTGCCCAGTTAAAGAGCCGGCTTTAGGTTTTGACTGCGACGCGTGCTGTCAGGTATAAGCAGTGTGTTTGATATATGACCACGTACATTGTGACGTCAGTCTTTACAAAGTCATCTTCGGGTTGATGCCTGAAGCCCCTTTATTTTCTCACCGACAAACCGAAAACCAAAGAGTGCTTCCGTCCGGTGCTGTTCATATTTGAAAATGGAAACACTCCGTGCTTCCGCGGTTTACCGGATTCAGTCACTGGATTTCGATTTTGTCTGTGTGAGAGAGAATTTCAGTGCTCGGGTTGTGAGTTCGAATCCCGGCAGGGGCAAAATATTTATCCTGGCCTTTTTCTCGTTTCCTCGTCTTTGATATCATCTTTACGTGGTGGGAAAGGACGTTAAACTCTAAAACACTACCTGTGTGAAAGAATTGACAGCATATCAACCATTGCTACTGCCTTGTAACGAAGGTGCTAGCTCATATTTCAAACGTACGGCTTCACGTAAAAGCAATCGTCGTGGAGACATTTGAATCGTTGTAACACCCGGAAACGCCCCCCGCCATAGTGGCTAGCCCCCGTGATAACGAGCGAACAGATAGGTGTAGCGAGCGTACCTGACTTTAACGAGTCATTCACAGACGTTGAGCGGCACTTTAGACTCCGTCTCGCTCGGTGTGCCGCGTGGGGAGTGAGAGAGTCAGCCTGTAGAGCTGGGAGTAACAGCTGTGTTACTGGAAGTTTGGAATACTGGCCCGCTAGATCAGTTTCATCGGTAAATTTGCGGGATTTCATGGAATGGATTTTGTTTTTCACATCAAAATGCTGATAAGTGCTCGACACTGAACCACCA
>JACVVK020000144.1:1105000-1265000 GCA_018292915.2 Batillaria attramentaria
ATAGCACATATACAGCAGACGGTTCACAGAGAGAGAGAGAGAGAGAGAGAGAGAGAGAGAGAGAGCGTGTGCGTGCTTGCGTGCGTGCGTGCGTTGCGTGCGTGCGAGTTCTCAAGTCTCTTTCTTTTCCTATTCTAAAAATTGTAAAAACACTCAATTCAGCTTCACCCTTCATTCCAGCGTTCTCAGGTGGCCAATTCGGAGTAACGTTAGTGAAGGCAGAAAGCAATTAGGAAGAGCTTCACACCTTTCTCAAACTGCTTATTGACACGGCTGTACCTGACGCTTCCTCTCTCTCATCCACTCCTCGCCTCCCCCGCCCCTTTCAGGTGAGACAGGTGTACTCAGGTGTACTCGCGTGAGCACCTGCATCTTGCATCCCTCTCTAAAGGGGAAGAGTGCGTTTAGCGCTGGTGCATGGGTTATATTTCTCTGCAAGTTTTCAAATAACGGTTTGGGGTCCATGTCAACTTTGTGCACCCAGTCTTGAACCTGCTGGTCCGTAAGACTCTTGGTGTGTGTGTGTGTGTGTGTGTGTGTGTGTGTGTGTGTGTGTGTGTGTGTGTGTGTTGTGTGTCTGTGTCTGTGTGTCTGTGTCTGTGTGTGTGTATCCTAATCGGGATGAGAGAGAGAGAGAAGAGAGAGAGAGAGAGAGAGAGAAGTTCTGTTTGAAGTTCAAGTTTTGTTTGAAAGCAGACCGGTATTACGGCTTGTTGCTGCAGCTGCAAAGTATTAGTACTATAAGGAAAAGACTACACACACAACAGGCAAAAACTGCACACACACACACACACACACACACACACACACACACACACACACACACACACACACACACACACACACACACACACACACACACGCACGCACGCATGCACGCACAGAGAGAGAGAGAGAGAGTATTACCTTCCCGGACTCGAAAACATTCGTTCCTGAAGACCTTCAAAACTCAGATTCTCATTCCCTTTTATTTCGCCACATGGGTGGGCGGGAGGAGGTCAGCCAATGCTTGTTATGAACGATAAGCCCCACAACATGCTGGGCGAAGAAGCAGAGAAAGGCCATGTTCCTTCCCATCTGTTCGGTACTCTGTTCAGGGATTATTGGCCATGTGTCCGTGATAGCGCAGTTACCTGCAGCCAAGCTTCTTTCATGCTGTGGTGGCTGGAGGTAGATATTGCCACGGGAGATTTCGTATCGACTCGCTTTTGTTTACCGGAGAGGCAGAAGTTGGCCTTGTAGACATGTATACATACAGTTTCGTGTTGCAGCGTTTCAAACAAAGAAATTTGGCTTTGTGGTGATGGCGTTCGGTTCTGCTGATCCTGAGGTACTGTACTGAGTGCGAATCCCCTAGCTGGTAGTAGCCGGGCAGGGGAGCCGGGATAGCCGAATGGTAGAGTGTTGGACTCTCAGTGCTCGGGTCGTGAGTTCGAATCCCGACTGGGAACACTGAAATATTTGTGCTGACCTTTTCATCATTGGCTTGCTTTACGTCGTATGGCTTTTAGCCCTTAAGGACAAGTTGTTCCTGGCGTCTGTCTTTGGCTGTTTGGCTGGGCGAGTGTCTTTGGGGTGGATATGGGTTATTTTGCTTTGCTTTGGGCAACGTCAGAGGTTCTCGCTGGCCTTTTTCTCGTTGCCCCGTCTTTTATATTCTCTTACGTGGTGGAAAAGGACGTTAAACTCCCAAACACACCCACCCACCCCTCTGGTAGGCAGGAATTTGAGTGGGGATTTTCTTCTTCACCAAACCGAGTCATATTCACGTGCAGACTCGTTATGGTGCCTGCCGTCTCGCCTTTGTGTACACACATATGTATAAATTTAGTCCGGGGGGACCCTCTTGGTGGTGGTGGTGGTTGTTGTTGTTGTTGTTGTTCAAGTGTTCAGTTTTCTCAGGGTCAGTCAGGGTTCGCTCCATAGAAAAAAAATCAAAACTTCACTGAATATCCTTTTCAGTGATGGCTGGACGAATATTCATTTTAAAAAGGCACACTGAAAAACGCCCATTGAAAATATACACCTTACCCTCGCCACAGCGCACGCGTGTGTCAGTCTAACATGCCCAACTCTAACACCACGACATGCGCCATAGAGGATCCCAACAAGTGCCGTTGTACATTTTGGTATCCAGCTCAGCTAGTGAACGTCATCGGAGAATTTAGTTAAGCCGTCAGTTTTCTTACATTAGCCTGATGTTTTGCTGTGTTTGGCGACTAAGAAAAAAAACAAAGCCATCAAGTTTATTATTATTATTATTGTTTTGTGTTTTTGTTTTGTTTTGTTTTGTTTTTTGTTTTGTTTTTATTTATTTATTTGGAGGGGAGGGGGGGGGGCAAGCCCTTGGGAGGGGCCATGGAATGGAAAACAGTTATCATCGTGCTTGCTGGGGTTTTAGGTTTATTTTGTCATCGTTTTTGTTACCTCCCAAAGCTAAATCGACTCCAGTTTGAGCAACAGTAAAACAAATGACTCCACATGCAAAAACAAACACTACCCCCCCCCCCTCAAAAAAAAAGAAAAAAAAAAGCTCTGAAATAATTTCCTCAAGGGAACTAACCCGGAATGTCGGGCCCATTTCCCGTCTAAATGTTTGGAACAGCGGCAGTTTTCAGAATCAAAAAAAACGCTCGCGCGTCTGTCGGAGAAATGTCCGTATTAATGGAGCCTATCGTACGGCAACCACCATTTAACACTCTCCTGATTACAACCTGCTGCCTCTACACTTTAAAGAGGCCTAGTGCAGCCACTGTGTCCAAAAAAAAAGGTCTTTCATACCGACGCCAGATGTCACTATATTGAGGCAGTGGTCTTCCCCAAGTCTATTTTAGAGTTCTGTAAACTTGAAATGTTGCCATCGACCCAATGTCACTTCTACGGCCGAAAATTTGAATTCACAGCAGCTGGAAACCTCTACTTTGGAAATGTTCAGGCCACCAAATTTGAAAAATAAATGCAATTCTAAATCCGAAATTTCAATAGCTGAGCTGACCCTTCGCACCACGTGATTGTAATGTGTTTATGTCCAGTGTGTGAGAGAATGCGTGATTCACGTGAGCGTGCGTGTTGGGTTCAGGATGCGGCGCTTTGAGCCGATTCATGAAATCAGTTGGGTAAAGCGCCTATACAATACTTATTATTATTATTACAGGAGTGTCCCCGCTTCTTTTGTTGTCAATGAGCTGAATCAGCGGTAGCCATGCATTTTACTTCACTATATAGCTTAGCAAAGACTGCTGCGCGAAAACGGCTCATGATCAGCGCGGGTCGATCTGTCAGCTAGAGCAGTTAGCAAATGGGTTCAGGGTCAAAGCCGTAAACTGCAGCTATAGGTAGGGCGTCAGCCGGTTTCCGATTGGCTGACCGGCCGAGGTTCAGGGTTAGTAACGTGACGTACTTGAAGTAGGTTTATGGGGTTGAAGGAGCTTTGCACGTAGATTGAAGGAGGTTTATGTACCAACCCAATCTGAATGAGGTTTAGGGTTAGTAATCTAGGTTGAATGAAGTTTCGGGTTTGAAACGATGATCAGAATAACTGAGGTTTAGGATTACGGGCTAGGTTTGGGCTGGGTTTGGTACAGCCAATCAGAAGCCGGCGGTTGACGTCAGTCCTACCTATAGCGCTGTTTCACCAGGAAACCGGACGTTCGGTATCAGTTGCGCCCCTTGAGGGCTGGGGAGTTCTTTTCCAAAACGGTCGCTGCGCCTAGTGCGTTTGAGTCGAAGAAAGTGCAAGCACTAAAACACTACTGATTTGAAGAGAAACTTCAAATCCACAAGCAGAAAGAAATAGGCAAATAATCCGAAGAGTAAGAGAAATTTTGAGTGTGTTGTTCTCACTGGCAAAAAAGCGCAAATACAGCTCACACACATAACGTGAAAAGGGGGCTTAGGATAGGATAGGAAGCCGTAATCTCTGTCAGTACAGACAAAATCGTGCTACCTACGCCCTGTAAGGTTGGAGCAGTCAACATGTGTCCCTTTAAGTGAGCGCCTCGTACGGCAGACCTGCCAGAGAGAACGTTTATAATGTTTATCAACCTATAACGCGGTAATTCCTCGTTTAGATAATTGCCGTTCATTCTTCACTCCTAACACTGTGGTCCCATTCCATTTTCTACCTGTACACAGACATTGGTTCTCGCTAGTCCTGTTTATCCTATTCTGCTCTTTGGTCTATAGACCCAGGGGAGCTGCGGGCGGCGTTTCAAGTTGTTCAGAGGGCGGGGTTGTTTAGTTCGGGACAAATTAGAACAAGCAAGTACTTGACCGGGTTTGTGTTTTGTTGAATTGAATTTGTGATCTAGTATTTGCGCGATGCGAAACACAGCTGTGTCGTTACGTTTTCGCACGAACAAGATGTGAACCTGGGGAGCTGGTTGTATTTTGAAGTTTTTGTTATGTTTTATGAGAAATAATAATAAAAATAAGAAGAAGAAGAAGGACGACTTATAATTCGCCTATACATGAAATGAAACAGGCTCTAAGCGCCGTACATCATAACTACATACACCACTTTCATACACACAGACTCACAGGGAACATTCAAAGTTAAACAATATCTCACAACAAGCAGGCTGACACGGTGTGGAAGGGCAGAGTAAATCAGTAATCAGTGATTAATGACTGAATAATCATGTTATTTACTACTACTACTACTACTACTAATCGCTTTAATATGTAGGCGCTTTAAAATATATACCAAATATTTGGCTCAAAGCGCAGCGAGCTATACCCAACACGCACACTCACGTTAATCACACGCCTTTTCTCACACACAGACATGAACACATTACAATCACGTGGTGCGAAGGGCCAGCTCAGCAACTTCAGTTTCGGAATTTTAGAATTGCATTCATTTTCGAATTTCAAGTTGTCGGCTGAACATTTCCAAAGCAGAGGGGGAGGAAGCCGGAGTACCCGGAGAGAACCCCCGACGGTCGGCCTAAATGAACGGTGCCACACACGAGAAAGAAAAATTCTCTGCCTCGAGTGGGACTCGAACCTGAACCAATAAAGTCTTAACCACTAGACCACCGACCGCCCCGTGTACACTACGTTAGTATCAAGAAAATTAGCAGTTTCCATGTAGCTGTCCTTGGCATGGTTGAATAACATCCCGGTTAAACGCTTTAACCCCAGACAGAAATTCTTTCAAGGACGAAGCCGTGATCTTGGTCAAGACAGACAAATGAAACCATTAACAGACAAATTAAACCATTCATAGACAAAGTAAGCCATTACCAATGCGTACGTGGCATATATCGGATTGCAGGAGGATCCCAGCCCACGCTTGAGAGAAGTAATATATCCGCTGGGCATCTGATTGTGAACTCATTGGTTTGTGAAGTGCTTACAGCCGGAGGCGGCAGTAGTCTCCCTTTGGCGGCTAGCGCTGTCAGTGTCCCAAAAACTTCGCCATCTGCCAGGTCCAGCAGTCGAAGGGTTAAAGCCGTCATCCATTATCTACCCGCTCATAGATCCGAGATCTGTCTGACGTGTTTACACAAGTACATCAATGGGTGGACCTCGAAATTAATGACCAGAAGTAAAGGGATGAAGGGGTGGGTTAACCCCGTCATCCATTATCTACCCGGTCATAGAACCGAGATCTGTCTGACGTGTTTACACAAGTACATCAGTGGGTGGACCTCGAAATTAATGACCGAGGTAGAGGGATAAAGGGGTGGGTAGTGTTTGAGGTAGGTCAAAGATTTTAATTCACACACCAAGTTGCGGCCAGTGAATCAGTCGCAAAATGATACCTTAGTAACATGCAAAGTGCAGGAGAGGTTAGGACAAAACTACTCGCAAAGCACGAGCGGTACCTGAATTGAAGATAGTTTTACTGCGTGTTCTGTCATCTTGTCAAAACAACTGTGAAGTTTGTTCAACGGATCCTAACAAAACTACACTAATCTTTACAATAACACCTGGCATTGCACCTGGTTTCTAGAAGTACAAACTGCCTTGGGTGGCCACAGTAGCCTACCTCAAGTCCAGTAGGTGAGGGGTCTCATATAGGGTTAAACAGTCACAGTTTATGGTCTTATTTGAGTTCTTGAACAGAAAACCCAAAAATCGTGGTCGCGCCGAACGGAGTTGTCAACTGAAACCCTTCCAGCGACGATCACGAGGTACGAGGTTTTTCATATATTTTCGTAATCCTACATTAACATGACATCATCTTAGTGTAGGCTTACGAAACCATGGAAACCAGCATGACTAATGATCTCTTGCCACATGCCAGATTGAGGTCGGATTTCTACGACCAGTTCACTCTTATATATTGTGTAATTCCACAATAAACTAGCGTTTCAAAGGCTTCGATTTGTCTGCTGTATACTTCTGTTTAGTTGTGCATCATAGACCGCCGCAGCGTGAATGCTCCATCCTGTGTTCTTTTACTCTTGAAGCCATCAGCCATCTTGGCGTCACGGTCAAGAATGACGTCGTGGTCAAGAATGATGTCACGGCCAATTTCAGGTTTGAATAAACTTTTGTAACAAAGCTGTTCCCCTTTTACTTCCCTCTAAAGTTACTTCCCTCAGGCATCAGTGATTGACAGGTGTTGCAGCTAGGTAGGCCGGGCTACGCCTTGGACTTACACTAAAATGACATCATACGGTTTTTTGCGGGATTGTGCGATGGTTCTTGAGTACAGGTGAGAAACAGCACCTTTGGAAGGCGCTAAGACACTAGGAGGGTTTGAGTTCTGAAAAGCGTTGCAATGGGCTTCTTTTTACAGCTTTCATCGGGGAGCCGGGGTGGTCGAATGGTGGAGCGTTGGACTTCTAATGCTCGGGTCGTGAGTTCGATCCCGGCTGGGGCCAAATATTTGTGCTGGCTTTTTCATCCTTGCCCCGTCTTTGATATCACCCTTGGTGGGGAAAAGGACGTTAACCCCCCCACCCCCACCCTACAGCTTTCATTCGCTAAATGCATTCAAAATCGTGCTCCCGGGTTCAGCTTGAATGGCTGTTACATTACACACGTCTGGCGCTGACAACGGACAGACTGACAGGCGGCAAGGATGAGCCAGGTGATGGTTTCTGGGAAAACTGCTCACCCTGACGGCTGTTGCGTTGCTGTCTGATTCCTTCATTTGTCTTCCTGTAGAATCACCCGAGCGTGCCCGAGAAGTGAGGCGGAACAGGCCGAGAAACTCGTGACGAAATCGATTCCCACTGCGCAAAGAAAGCATGTTAATATAAATCAGGCTTGGCCGTCTCTTCTTTAGGTCTACGTTTTATTGAAACTAGAGAACATACAATTTATTTTTCTGCCCCAACTATTTTGCCAGTGCCAGTGGTGTTCCTCACAGGTAATGGATGGAATCCTCGGAGGTCTCGGAAACTGGGGCAATTTTTATTATGCATGATGATGGAGATGAGGACGATGGTAAGATGATACTATGGAGGTCCGTGTGGTTTGGGACTGCGGGACAGGGCCGCATTCCACGCTTCCTGTCATAAATATCCCGGCATTAACCAGGCCCGGGAACTACGGCACATGCGGCGCCGGCCGTGTAATCATCCACACCGTAAGACACCAAGGGAAAGCCCCCCAAAGTCGCACCCGTGAAGTGGGTGAATCTCGACTGTGTGGCAACAGCCTCCCCACTGGGCCCATAGTTCACCCGCTCTGGTAGGAGCCGACCTAGGTAGGAAAAAATCCCGCTTGCCTCGGCTGGGAGTCGAACCCGGGTCTCCCGGTCCATGGTCCGAAGTGCTAACCACTACACTACGGGGGCCGGTGAACATACAGTTTTTGTTGTATGGAGAATTTGAAGGATGAGAGACTCCGGGCCCTCCTGCTACGGACAGATGGGATAGTGAAGTTAACGTGATCACCGTCTCAGTATTTTGAGGGACAAGGTACATACATCTCTGATCACAATGAACATCATGTACCTTGCCCAAGATCATGATATATCCCCTATTCTGAGACGAAGCGCTGTGATTTCTTTCAATGCTCGCTCGGGCCTTGAGATCGAATCTCTGTTCAAGTTAAACATTTGCGCTCGCCATTTCCTCTTTGCCCCATCTTTGGTATCACTCCCAATCGGTGTGGTGGAAAAGCGCAGCCAACCAACCTATCCACTTTCTCTACGGTTTGTGGGTAAATAGGATTTGTGGCCGACAGCAGCTTTACTACACGCTGAGCTCTTTGCGAGTAGAGACGATGTGGAGAAAACGACAAAATTTGTCTTGCAGTCTGCAGAAGAAGAAGAAACAAGATGGCCACCAGCCCAATATGTTGTTTCCATTCAGTGACGTGCTGTAGTCACAGTCGTGGTCGTTGTGTCATGTATGCAGCCCGCGCGCACGCGTACGCAAGCTCTCTGATATGAAGAATGCTGACATTAAGAAAATACTGGAAACGGTTTCCGTGCCTCTTTGCGCTGCAAAACCCCAAACACATGAGGTCGTGTTAGCTCACCTGGCAGGTTGACGTCACTAACTGTTTGATGTATGCGAGGTTCTACATGGGTGAATGAATTCTTGTAACAAAGTCGTTCACCTTTGACAGAGTTACTTCCCGCAGGCCTGACTGACAGACGATTGCTTAGTGGTATCGGAGAAGAAAGACACCCACTCTCTCTCCCTCTCTCTTAGACGCGCGCTTGTCTGTATGTATATGTGCGCGCGCGCGCGGAGGAGAAAACAACAAAATTTGTCTTGCAGTCTGCAGAAGAAGAATAGAAGAAAAAGAAAAAAAGCAGCAGTTGAAGCCAACAATTTCGAAGAAGAAGAAGGAAAGCCTACAATTTCTAACCTTCACTGACCTGAGACAATAGAGAGTGAAGTTGATGGCGTGGTTGGTGTAACTAAGGTTGTTGCACACCACCCTGGTCAGATGGTAGGCGGCCTGTTCCTCTGGTGTGTTGCGAGCCCAGTAGTACCGCTCCACGACAATGATGACGGCCATGGGTCCGATCAGCACTAGGAAGGCGCACGTGACCAACAGCAACATGGTCGTCACCTGACGGCTCTGATCTCCCTGACGGAGTGAACGTAGTTCAGCGAGTGACTCAGACTCCGAGTTCATTGTGTGTGTGTGTGTGTGTGTGTGTGTGTGTGTGTGTGTGTTAAGACCTTGGCCTATATCAACATGTCTCACAAGTTGTTTCAATATGCAGTGATGGATGGAATGATACACCGATGTTACGTCATTGAATTTAATTACTACAAAACAACAATTATAAAAAAATCGGGCTGTTTCCCCCGGGGGAAGCGCGTCGCCGCGGTGCAGCGCGACCCAATACCTATCCCTTTTTTTTAAACAGATTTGCTGGGGGAGGAAAGCCGGATAACCCGCACAGAACCCCCCGATGCGCAGCCAGAAAAAAAAAAAAAACAAAAAAAAAACCGGTATCACATATCACAATCTCGATCTGGGCTCGAACCCACGCTTCATCGCCATGACATTGGTGACGGCCGTTCAGTAGCGCAGCGGCTAAATCCGAAAATCCGACACGCTTGTTGAGATCGCAGACCTCTAAGAGCCCACCTGTTCCTTGCACGTGCTTGTGTCACGGAACTTGCGTGCGGACTTCATCTGCTGCACGATGAGCACGTTCAACACCACGAGACTGGCGAAGGGGATGTAACAATATAGAGCGCCATCTATCCACGGCCAGATCATGAAGGCGAACAACTGGTTAGCTTCACCCACCGGTGTGCACACGTCTGCCTGCAAACATGGCGAATTTAAACACTGAGTGACCAGGGCCCGTATGTAATAGTCGAGGTTAGGCTTTTAGCCCTGGGTTAGAGTCTAACTCGAACTAAACTAGCTCTAGGGTATTTTTTTCAATGAAGAAGCAGGCCCATTCCGGCACGGCAAGGTGCCTAAGCCGTTTTATGAGAATTTTAAATAGCTGGGCTGACCCTTCGCACCACATGATTGTAATGTGTTTATGTTCAGTGTGTGAGAGAATGCGTGTGATTCACGTGAGCGTGCGTGTTGGGTTCAGTTCGCGGCGCTTTGAGCCGATTCATGAAATTGATTAAAGCGCCTATACAATGCTCATTATCATTATTATTATTACTCCACTATGGTGGTGTTACGTTTGCAAGCACTGACGTTGAGATCCTCACCTGCAACACATCGTTCCACGACATCTGACGGATGACGAGATGATGGACATCGATGACGAAAGTGATGATACAGATGACGACCACAGCGATTCGGGCTCTTCTTGGGGTGCACCATCCGGACGCCCTTAGAGGGAACATAAAACACGAACATTCGTCATCTGATGATCAGTGTGGTAAACATTTAATGTTGGGAGGGTCTTTGCAGGCCTTGTGTCGTTAGATCACGTAGTCTCGCTTACATTCATAGCTGAGTAGGAAAGGTTGAAGGCGTAAAGACACAAATTGAGAGAGGGGTCAAGCGCAGTGAGAAGGACCTAGCTTTGCGAGTGTGCTCGCTTACAGTGATTTGCGGTGTCGCAAAAAAGCGTGATTTTCGTGATTGTTGTATTTGGTAGGCAAGGTACAAAGGTGCATGTGCAGTGTGTTGCAAGAGGAGGCAAGCTGCCAGTGCAGCTGGGAATTTGTGCACACAAGAGAGGCAAAGGTGACGCGAGTGGATTTGAGTGTAGACTAGCATAACTCCAGTGATTCATGAGCGGAAAGGAGACATTCAATTTTGTTTTAAAACTCCAGTCAGATACGTGCCCTTGAATGGTCTGTGCACGGTAATTTGTTTCTAGATTGAAGCATTTTTGGGGAGTGACTTTGAAGCCTGATGCAGTTTTAAATTCAGACGTTTTTAGAAGAAGTGAAACACTGGAAATCAGTCCCATTTTTTTCTGGAATGAAGTACAGTGCTTTGATTTCACAGTTTGGCTATTTGAGATATTCAGTACGTCAAAGGGACTGTACATGTTGACCCAAAGTACAACTGAATTGATTTTATGAGTTTGATTATGATGTATGAGTTATTAAATGTTGTTGATTTCACGCAGCATTGCTTAACTTTTTGGCTCCAGTTTACCAGAAACTTGAAACTTTAAGCCGGCTCTTAACTGGGCACTGAGGAATACCACAGTGCTGTCCACAGTTGTGACACAGTTGTGAGTTTTGAGGGTTTCCGCCGCTGTGGCGTCACCACAGCAACCTGGATTTCAAATAGCCACAACTGTGACTGTGGTTTCCACAACAGATTCTGATTGGCTGTACTACGTCACTCGGCGGGCAAACACGGCGAACAGTGCGTCTTCCATCGGTTTTTCACCGAGCACAGCTGTGTTCAGTTTTGTAGTTAGTAGACACACCGAGCGCAACGACTGTGATGTGCACATGTGTGTTTCGCGCGTGTGTGTGCCCAGTTAAGAGCCGGCTTTACATCACCTGATGGCAAGATACCTCTCCACCGTCATCCCGATCATGACGATCACGTTGTAGTGGATGGAGAAGTAGAGCAGGAAGAACACGAGGCCGCACGTGCCGTGACGTAATACCTCGTGACCCTCGAATTTTCTCACGAGAAACAGGATGTTGACGATCTGCACCAGAATGTCGGAGACCGAGAGCGCCGCCATGTAGACTGAGGTGGAGGTGCGAGACAGTCTGGTGAAGAGCAGAACACAGAACGTCAGGATATTCCCCACAATTCCAAAACCTGAAACAACACACCAATCAACGCTGTCAAAGTTGGTGTTCAGTCCGCAGCCAAATAACGTCGTATGCTGAGTACGTGTTGTGCTTATATGTACAACAACAACAACAACGACGGGGGGGGGGGAGGGGGTATTTGGGGGTTTAACGTCCTTTTCCACCACATAGGGTGATATCAAAGAGGGGGCAACGATGAAAAAGCCAGCACAAATATTTTTAAGAAACTGTGGAGGAATGTTGCGTGTGTTTCTGTTTCTGTGTGAGTGAGTGCGTGTTGATTGTAAAGCGCCCTGAGCTCCCGCGAGTGGAAGGGCGTCCCTTATATACCCATTATTATTATTATAAAATGTGAGCAACGGCCAAACAACACCGAATAGAAAGTCGATTTTCGGCTCTTAATATCTTCTTCAAGGAGCACTTCCGACAGAACATTTTGTCAATGGACGGCTAGATATTCAGTTCTAGTCCCTTGTATTTATTGTGCTAAAATACATTAGACTCTGCATGAGCCTAGATATTCTCATCTCTATCAGTTATAGTCCCTTGTATTTATTGTGCTAAAATACATTAGACTCTGCATGAGCCTAGATATTCTCATCTCTATCAGTTATAGTCCCTTGTATTTATTGTGCTAAAATACATTAGACTCTGCATGAGCCTAGATATTCTCATCTCTATCAGTTATAGTCCCTTGTATTTATTGTGCTAAAATACATTAGACTCTGCATGAGCCTAGATATTCTCATCTCTATCAGTTATAGTCCCTTGTATTTATTGTGCTAAAATACATTAGACTCTGCATGAGCCTAGATATTCTCATCTCTATCAGTTATAGTCCCTTGTATTTATTGTGCTAAAATACATTAGACTCTGCATGAGCCTAGATATTCTCATCTCTATCAGTTATAGTCCCTTGTATTTATTGTGCTAAAATACATTAGACTCTGCATGAGCCTAGATATTCTCATCTCTATCAGTTATAGTCCCTTGTATTTATTGTGCTAAAATACATTAGACTCTGCATGAGCCAACACATAGATAAGTACATTCAGTTTTATTCATGAGAGCACACACGAGACAGCTAAAATGAACGCGTCTGCACGTCAACTTTGACTCGATCTGGTAGGAGAAAATCCACACAAAAAATCCTGTCTAATCACGTACCTGCACAAATGGGAACGTAAATATAATCTATCCACACCGCCACTTGAAAAGCCAACAGATGTGTCAGCCGCTCGTCATCCGATATGTAGCTGTTCGGGACAGCTCCGTCACTCTCTGACGTCATGAATGTCGTCACTGTCGTCGGGTATACGAACCCAGCGTTCGGTCCGGAAACATTTGAATGGTCACTCATCTTTCCTTAGTTAGTCGTAATATTTTTTATTTATTTTTTGTTATTTTTGTTCTCCTTATTGACTTCACTCGCTTCTCTGTGGCGTGCACGCGTTTGTAAGTTGGACGATCTTTGTGTGTCAGTCGTCCCCCTAGTTTCTGTAAATGAGACAATTCATTAAAAACGTATCTTGCTACCTCACATAGAGAGACAGACAGACAGGCAGACACAGACAGACGGACGGCCAACAGACAGGCAGATAGGCAGGCAGACAGACCGTCAGACAGGCCGACAGACAAGCAGACAGGCAGACCGACAGGCCGGCAGACAGACAGGCACAGACAGACAGACAGGCCGGCAGACAGGCCGGCAGACAGACAGACACAGACATGAAATGAAACGAGACGTTCGCCCCCAAGGATAAACGATTCGATGCAAAGTCCTTTTTTTCTACCTTGCCCTTGTTGATCTGCTAAGCGACACGCAGACAGACTGACAGAAAGACAGCAACACAGACAGACAGACAGACAGACCAAACTGAAGACTGACTTCTCTCTACCTGTGCTTCTTTCTTTGAATAGTGCAAATTCCCGCTATGTGCAAGTGAAACAATTCTCTTTCTAGGTATTTAAATAGCTTTGCTCTTTCAAACTCGAGTTGCCCTTTCTTCTAGATCTGCATTACTAACAGGGCAATTAGCAGGATATTGCACTTTTTAAAATGCGTCTCTACTCATATCTGTTTATTGATAAATGCTTGCTATTTTCGAAAATATTGGTCATACACACACACACAGAACACACACACACACACACACACACACACACACACACACACACACACACACACACACACACACACACACACACACACACACACACACACACACACCCAAGGAATGTTTCGCTGGTCTTGCCGTACTTGCAAGCGCTTGTTTCGGTCAATATCTACTCTCTCACTGCCTGAAATCAATACGCCATAGCTTTATTTGTGCTCCCCAAAGCATGCTGATTTCCATTTTATTTCTTTTTTTTTCTGCAGTGGTGTTCAGTTGATTTTTGTTATCTTCATCGGAAAGTACACGCATCAAGCATGTGAATTAATGAGGAACGTGGAAAATACAGTGTGCAAACTGACTCAAATATCCAACATGGTTGCCTGCCTGAAGTAGGTAATGGTCTCGTACGGGAAGCATGAGCCAAATAATTATAAGGGGCTTTTGTTTTGTTTTTTTTTTTTTTTTTCTCCTTGAAATAATGATGATTTCTGTGTTTGATAAGTCTTCTACAAAAGAAGATGTGAAAAGAATTAGAAATTCAGGTCAGATCTGTTTCCTTTTATCTTCTATTCGACTGAGTGTATTTTTGTTATCGGAAAACTGTGAACTAACTAAAACGACCACAAAGAAAGCAATTAGTGCTTAAACTGCGAGCGTGCGTCTGTGTGTGTGTGATTCACTGTCTTCCAATTAATCAGCCAATATCATATTAACTCTCTCTCTCTCTCTCTCTCTCTCTCTCTGGATGCTGGGATAGCCGAATGGTAGAACGTTGGACGTTAAATGCTCGGGTCGTGAGCTCGAATCCCGGCTTTGGGCAGATATTTGTGCTGGCCATTTTCTTGTTGCCCCGTCTTTAATATCACCTTTACCTGTTGGAGGAAGAACGTTACACTCTAAAACATCTCTCTCTCTCTCTCTCCCCACCCTTCCCTCCAGTTTTCAACTGCAAGTTCGAAAATAGTTATTGTAACTAATAATAATAATAATAATGACGATTTTCATGGCGCCTATCCTTTGGGAAGCTCTCACAAAACGGAGGGGGGGGGGGGAGGAGGAGAAAGGATGGGGATGGGGGGATGTGGAGAGCCGCGCCGTTGATAACTAAAGCACCCAAGGCAAAGTCTCTCCTCGCACCACCCCCCCCCCCCACCCCTTCCAAAACCCCAGTAACTTACGTCTCGAGTGAAACGCTCAACAGACGGCCCGCGTGCGATCGAGATAAAGTTCAAACCAGCACAGCGAAAACTCCATTGTTGCCAGCGATACGCCTGTCGATTAGCCGTAGTTTATTTTTCGCGGGAATCTGGATGCAGTTTTTTCCCGCCTTGCCTTTTTGCCTCTGTTTATCGGCCTCCACTTGTTCTGTGCCCGCAACCGACGCGTTGTGTAGGGAGAGAGTGACAGAGGTGAAGATCGACAAGATATGGAGATACTTCAGTTGCACACTAAGCGAAGCCATCATAAGCCCAGCTTGTAGTTCGTAAGGTATGGGGTCTAGTTTTACGTGCCATTTGTCTATTAATGCTGTTTTCAGTGTAAGTGGTGGTTTGGTGGTTTTATTTAGTAGTCTGGACCTGTGCTTGATGTTTTAAAAGGTTTCTCAGTATAGACAGTGGGTTTTGATTGCGCCTCTGAGCATGCACTTTTTGTTTTTTGTCTTGGGGTTGCTTGTTGTTGTTGTTGTTGTTGTTGGTGGTGGTGATGATGATGATGTTTTGGTATTTTGGGGGTTTCGTGGTTTTTTTGGGGTTTTTTTTTTTTTGGGGGGGGGGGGGAGGGGGGGGTTTGGTTTTGTTGTTATTGTGGTGGTGGTGGAGGTGGTATCAAGTTGCTGTTTGTTTGTTTGGTGTCGTTGTTTGTTTTGTAGATTGTTTGTTGTTGTTGATGGTTTGTTTGTTTTTTTTTTTGGGGGGGGGAGTCAATAGAAATTGAAGAAGCAAAGCGCTTAGAATAAGGAGGGGGGAGGCGGAGGGGGGGGGGGGGAACCCACGTGTCTTCTCATTACCAAGACATATGGGGGAGCCGGGATAGCCGAATGGTAGTGCGCTGGACTTTCAATGCTCGTTTCGTGAGTTCGAGTCCCGGTTGGAGCCAAATATTTGTGCTGGTTTTTTTCCTCGTTGTCCCGTCTTTGATCTCACCCGTACGTGGCGGAAAAGGACGTTGAACTCCCAAACACCCACCCACCCACAAAAACATATCAGGTAGATCAGTATCTTACGCACCTTTAGCACACCCCTCCCCCATCCCAATCTCCCCCCTCCCCTCCCCTCCCCTCCCCAGCTTCCTTGAAAATGACAGGCCGGACATCACACACACACACACACACACACACACACACACACACACACACACACACACACACACACACACACACACACACACACACACACACGCTCACCACCTAACCTACTTCAGTTCCATAAAGCAACGAAGTGGAAATTAAGTCAGTTTTAGCCATTACGGAGACTGTCTAAGGGGAAAAAAACCTCTACTGGTTTAAAACTGTCCCCCTACTGGGCCGAGTGAAAACAATGTCTTAAGTAGGCACTGAGAAAAAAACCATGGTATTGTCGGTAAATTGCGGTACGTTTCTGTTTTGTTTTTGTTTACTTTACCCCTTCACATAATTTTCAAAAGTGCATTAAAAAAAATCCGATTTATCCCACACGTCGTTGGTTTGGTCATGAAAAAGATCACTGATGATTCTCGATCTTATCGTGAAAAAAAAAAAACAAAAACACACACACACGAAAACGTATAATATATCTTCTTCAAGTAACTTCAGTTGCTCCGAGTATACACGAAGATAAAACAAGCTCATGCCCTTAGGCCGTGGGGGGGGGGGGGGGGGGGGGGGTGGGCGGGCGGGGCTAAGCTTTGCTTCCGAAACTACAAAACCTTTGGCTGTATTTGCAGACCTTAGAACTCCACTTAACCTATACGACGGCCCCAGTTCTAATCTGCCGAGCAGCCTCGCGATACAAACAGATGAGAAATATGCCAGTTGTTTTGAGGCCGGGAAAGATAAGCCCAGTGAAGCTGCGGTTCTGGCACAAGTTGGAGTATTCTGCGTGCTGTTCGATCATACACTCTTGCGAAAGAAGAGGAGCGATTTAGTGAGTTATTCGTGTCTCTACGCCACACAAGCGACAAAAACTGTTCTGCGGCTATCCAAAGTCCCTCTCTACCAGATCCTTCAAAATATAAACATTTTCACGTCTCACACCCTTTGTACTACTGAAGCAAAAATAAAACAAACTCTGAAACCTTAAAAAAATAGACAAAACAAAAAAAATATTACGTTAAATACAGGATGCAAATGTAAGTTAAAAATCTCTGGCACTGAGCCAACGGAAGCGTACTCGATGACGCAACGACCACACTGAGCGCTCCAGTAATGTAAGAACAGTCGTCACTGGTCAGATCTGAGATCTAGATATTGTCCATCCGCAGGGGCTGTGCACTCGGAAACACACAGTCTGTGTGTGTGCGGAGCGAGAATTTCTAAAGAGATCCGGCCAATGTTATCCTCCCAGATGGTAGGCCCTCGTCTGCTTGTTCCCCTCCCCCCCCCCCCCCCCTTGTCTGCTGAGTTTGTTCTTCCTAAGCTATTGACAACGCGCTGTATGTCAAGCCGACGGCGGCGATGGGGCGATAGTGTTACTGCTGTTGTTGTTATCATTCAACACAGTTCGAGTCTCGTTTTTTCTCGCTGATTTCCTGTCGTCTCGGGAGATTTCCGTAGATTTCTGTTCCCGGATTGCCAGTGTATCATGAGGTAAGTCATTAATCTTTATTGTGTAAATAGGGGAAGGTGACTGACCTCTGTGTGTATATGTGTATGTTTGTGTGGCTGAAGAAAATGATTTTAGTGTGATGAGACTGAGCGCCACTGAAAGCTTGATGTGCGGAAAGTTGAACGTTGATATTGTGGTGTTCCTAGACTTCGTGGGCAGAAAGTAAGTAAGTAAATAAGGTTAACACTTTTCGAATTTGAATTAGGTTTTCTAGAATTCAGTCTACACAATTAATCTCTCTCTCTCTCTCTCTCTCTCTCTCTCTCTCATCTCTCTCTCTCTCTCTCTGTGTGTGTGTGTGTGTGTGTGTGTGTGTGTGTGTGTGTGTGTGTGTGTGTGTGTGTGTGTGTGTGTGCCGGTGTGCGTGCCCTGAGTGCGTGCTCATGTGCAAATGAGGTACAGACAAACAACTTTAACTGAATTTTCAAATAGGAAAGTAAAACTCGAAAAAACCCACATTAGACAATTATCAACTGTGGAAACCTGCACCTTCCCAGTTGGGAAAACGATATCGTTTGTTCCTAAATTTGCACCCACTTTGACAAATAGTGCAGTCTGGCTGTGTCTCGAGCTGTCAGGGAACCGTTAAAGTTTCTAAGCAGAAGTCACCTATCCCTAACAAGACCTGCGTTCAGGTTCCAGACATTAAGGTGTTAGACTCTCACTAGATGCAATGTTCCCACTGACGTTGATTGATGAAGAACGTGTGTTACATGGTTTTCACTTAAAAGTTTACATCCCACACATTTACCGTGGTTTCAGTCTAGACACACACGTGTGTGTGTGTGTGTGTGTGTGTGTGTGTGTGTGTGTGTGTGTGTGTGTGTGTGTGTGTGTGTGTGTGTGTGAAAAAGACTGAGGCTGGGAGGCTTTCAGCCGACAATGGTCGGCAATGTGTTGACAGCTGACGGGTGATATCAAAGACGGGGCAACGATGAAAAAGCTAGCACACATATTTGGCTCCAGCCGGGATACGAACTCACGACCCGAGCGTTAGAAGTCCAACGCTCTACCATTCGCGACCACCCCGGCTGCCCGGCCCAAGAGGAGGGAGAATAAAACAATGACGTCAAATGATAAGTGCACAGGCACGAGAAACTAAATTACGCCAAAGCTTGACTAACTGGCGTATTTCTCTGATTCTTTCTCCTTTCTCTAAATTGAGTTCTCACTGTGACCTGCTTTTTTGTCTTGTTTGTTTCTTGAATATGGCGTCGACGCCGTAACGTTCGATTTGTCTCGTTCGTCCACATTATTCCAAGTGGGTTTCAGTGTATCTCATTTGTTACTTTCTCTAAACTATGTGTTCCCTTGCGTTTCGCACAATGGCGATACGCACTGCGTAATCAATGAGGCTTCACTTTTTCGCCAAAATGAGCCTTTGGTGTCTCCTTCTACAATCTCTGATTCAGTTGTTCATGCTCGTTGTATGTGAGGTTATGACCTGTGCTGAAGGGATGCATCGTGACCGCTGGTTTGATCTTCTGTGAGGCAGGGTTTGGAATAAGGGATATTCATCGTCCCAGTCGAGTCAGTTCATGTGCAGACACGACTTTTTTTGTGCCAACGACACGGTGTCCAAACCCTGCCAAAAAAAAAAAGAAAAGTATTTTGTAGTTTAGTATCCATTACACCGAGCTTTTATGAATATTAGTGTTTTTCTTCCACTCCTGTCATATCTAAATGTCTAGTCTTGTTTATTGCCCCTTTCCCAAGGGGGAGCTAGGATAGTTGAACTGGCAGAACGTTTTTCTCGTTATGGGCTGAATAAAAACCCGTTAAAACCATTCCGAGTTAACCCACTAAAACGTGTCAGTGGAGAGTGTGTGAAATAGACATAAATTCATATCTTGTCTCTTGCGCAGGAATACGAGGCGAATAAATGACATTTATCTGTCAGTTATCTGTGACAGGCTGTGGTTAACATTCAGATGGTGGGGTTTTTTATGGGTTGACACACTTTGGTACACAACATTGGTCCTGTATGCGCCCTACATTTTCAGCGCAGCTCATGGAAATGTTTTGGAAATTTGGAAAGCCCACCAAGTCTGAAAAATAAATGCAATTCTAAATTCCGAAATTTAAATAGGCTGAGCTGACCCTTCGCACCACATGATTGTAATGTGTTTATGTCCGGTGTCAGAGAATGCGTGTGATTCACGTGAGCGTGCGTGTTGGGTTCAGTTCGCGGCGCTTTGAGCC
Source organism: Batillaria attramentaria (assembly GCA_018292915.2). Lineage (NCBI taxonomy): Eukaryota > Metazoa > Mollusca > Gastropoda > Batillariidae > Batillaria > Batillaria attramentaria. The sequence goes on from JACVVK020000144.1 coordinate 1,124,753, forward strand.
GATTCATGAAATTGGGTAAAGCGCCTATACACTGAATACTCATTATTATTATTATTATTATTGAAATCTGCTCATACAGAGTTTTTTGTTTGTTGTTGTTTGCGTTGTTGTTGTTGTTTGTTTGTTTGTTTCTCATTTTCTCTTACCTTCAGTACAGTTCTCTCAACATCAAGTTACTTCCGAGCGAAACTGTTCCAAAACATGAGTTGACTTAGCAAAGATGGAATGAGCCCGTTTAAAGGTCTGCATTCCCAACAGAAAGCCACAAACAGTGCGTTTAAAGAAAATGTCCGACTGTGCGAAATGCACAGTCAGCTGTGCCACAATTACAGAGTTTTCAGCGTCCATGAAGCCCGTATAAAAGCCAAGGGCAGCATGATTGCTCAGTTTGCGTTTTGACAAGTCTTCTCGTGCAGCACACAACACCCGCTACACGCTGCAGCGATGTGTCTCGCTCACTGACCAAAAGCACAAAGAAGTCACCGCAAACACACGCTCTGGCTGTATAAGGATCTCCGAAGCGCTGACAACTCTGCAGCTGTGACAGAGTTTGCCCGCATTATGTACAGTCGCAGTTAAAAAAAAAAAAAAAAAAAGATTGCGGCTTTTTGTTGAGATTGCAGACCTTTACGCAACATAAACAATTCCTTCTAATGCATGGGAACACTAACTTGAAGCAGGAGCGCAGGTGACAGCGGTTGGCACGTGCGTCAAGGTGGAATAAGAACAGCAAAGGCTGTTCACCCTACACCCATGTTTTTTTTTTGTTTGTTTTTTTAATCTCCCGACTGAGGATTTTACTTTTTGTCTTTGACAGGATTCATTTGTCTGTTTTGGGGTTGTGTGTGTTTGTTGTTTGTTTTTTTTTTCTCACCCCTCCCCCCCCCCCTCCCCGGTACGAAAACAAACGAACAGAAAGAGTGCAGCGGGTAATGTACGTTGAGTTTTCTGAAAGCAGCAGCGGCGTAGGAAATGTGGCCATAGGAGCTGAAGCTTTCACCTTACTTTTAGCAAGTAGAGCGTGGGACCACGGGGGTTAACGTAGCGGTTTGAAGGTGTGCGATGAGACAGATACGTACAATAAAGCATAATATAGTTGGCCAGATATGACAAAATTGCAGGGTTTTTTTTTTCAGAACAACAAAAACAAATACTGCAGAAATGAGTGTTTTCTGCTGACAATTTCGCCCCCCCCCCCCCCCCCAAAAAAAAAAAAAAAAAAAAAAATCGGTAATGAGAACATAGCATTTTTCCTGCAGTAAAATCGACTTTTCTGCAGAAAACACGGGGGAGGAATAACAAAAGTTAATAAAAGCAGTTTCAGAGATGTCTTTTTCTTAAGAAAAGTCGGTATTCTGCAGAAAACGTGGATTTCCATTATTCTGCTGAAAAACAGGATTGTAACATTTTTTTTCTGGCAAAGACCATCTTTCTTTGCTATAAAATTTTCTACAGAAAATCTTTCAGGGTATGCAGAAATATTTATCCACAGTGATTCGAACCCGCGACCGTCCTGAAATACAGTTTTGCCTTCTTTTTCAGCTGGCGTGTGCCCCAACCTTCTTTGAACATTTTCCTGCGCTAGTGGGAGGTAGAACGTAGCTGATGAGTTTTCTTGCCGTTCTCTTGTCACTAACTGTATTATCACTCATTTTTATGGAGTGGCGAGGAGAACGCTTGTGTGTGTGTGTGTGTGTGTGTGTGTGTGTTGTGTGTGTGTGTGTGTGTGTGTGTGTGTGTGTGTGTGTGTGTGTGTGTGAGAGAGAGAGAGAGAGAGATGTGTGTGTGTTGTGTGTGTGTGTGTGTGTGTGTGTGTGTGTGTGTGTGTGTGTGTGTGTGTGTGTGTGTGTGTGTGTGTGAGAGAGAGAGAGAGAGTGTGGCGGGAGGGGGGGGGGGGCGTGCTGGAGGCTAGCGTATAGCAAACACAAACAAGACGTGTGCGAGCCGTGAACTGTCTGCGCACCAAATATACCTTCCGATGACAGATCAGTGTACAAATACTTGTCTGTTTGTCTAATCATGCGTCTTCCCGTGAACTTGTGCTGAACTGAATGACACCTGACGTAAGGGCTCTCAAAGACTCGTTTCTAGTGCTAGAGCTTAAAACTTGTTGCAAGTCAAACCTTCGTGATCGCCAGCATAAACGTTCCAAAACCTGAGGTACTGGTACCAAATCAAAACTTTGACTGTGACTGCACTGAACTGTTTCGGTGTTTTATAAGGCGTCTGCACATTGACATACTGCTTACGTCACTGCGCTCTTCATCGATGCTGTTTATAGGAAAGCTGCAGAACACTCGACTTCAGAAACTGAAACTCGAACTGCAGACGATTGCTAATAGTTCCAAGCTGTTGCCGACCCCCCACCCCACCCCCCACCCCCCTTGCCACCACATTCCCCCGGCACCATCACATGCCGTTAAACCCGTAAAACTCCTCTTCTACACTTTGCTGGTTCAACTACCTGTGCTGTCATAGTTGGGTTTGAGCGTACGACTCCGGTCAAATCCGTGGACGTTTGTGTAATTTGTTCACATCAGTCTGACGCGTATTGCAGCCCCCTCCCCCCCCCCCTCCATGCCACTCCGGCCCCCCAACCCCCACCCCTCGCCTGTATCTAATAATAATAATAATAATAATAATGATAATAATATATTACACTTGTAAATCGCGGAGTTCTGCTTTTAAAGCACTAAGTGCGCTTTTGCTCACGCATGCACACAACATTCACACGCACTCATTTATACACATCAATACAGGCCGTGAAATTTAACTTGACCTTAAAGATTAAAAGCTAGTTTGAAAAGATGTGTTTTGAGTTCTGATTTAAACTGTAGAAGGGAAGAGATGTCTATTGCCTTTGCGTATACACAGACTTAGAGGTAGGTCAGACGCAGCCATTTTGCCCGTCTACCAGCGGCAAACTGCACTCCGGCTCATCCAATTGAATCGGCTCGTCGAAGGGACTGAACTGCGGCGCCGTCGACTCGCCAATGAATAGAACACGATCCCATGTTTTCCTCGCCGCGCCAGTCAATCGCCACTGGCCTTGCGTTTTCGCTCTTTGTATATTGGCCAGCGCCGAGCCGCGGCGGTGCACGCAGTTGGTAGACAAAGTGTGTCAGTCACAACGTGTGACCGCAACCCCAGCGCAATACACAAGCGGCTGCCTCGTCACGTGTGCCAAGGGCTTTACCAGCTTTTAATTTGATTGGACCGCACGCCTGACCCGAATGGGGCGGTCGGTGGTCTAGTGGTTAAGAGACTTGTCACCAATGCGAGAGGTCACGGGTTCGAGCCCCACTCGGGGCAAAGAATTTTTCCTTCTCGTAGGTGGCACCGTTCATTCGGGCCGATCGTCGGGGGGTCTCTGCTTTGGAAATGTTCAGCCCATCAAGTTTGAAAAATAAATGCAATACTAGTACTACTAATAATACACTAAATTTTGAGGTAGAAGTATGGAAGTACTTGTTGGGTGTATGTCCTGTGCGTGAGGAGAATGCGTGTGATTCACGTGAGCGTGCGTGTTGGGTTAGCTCGCGGCGCTTTGAGCCAAATATTTGGGATAAAGAGCCTATACTAATGCGATTATTATTATTATTATTATTAATCAAGTCACGTGTCTCAGTAATCACCCCCTCCATCCTTTCAGTACCTCTTTAGCTAGCTTGTCAGTGCGGTCTTGTGTGCGGCAACCGTGTCCAGCATGATTTGACTATCATGTCGCAGTTGGCCTGGGACCGTATGTAATTTAACCCACGACTACGCCGGGCCTAACCCGACTGCGCGACCCACAACAGGTCAAACTGCAGACGATTATGTAATTGTGTCTGAACCCCCCCCCCCCCCCCCCCCCGACCTTTTCAGTGCCTATCTGAAGCCTCCACGTGTACACCGCCCTTAGCTCGTTTCAACTAGCCTACTATTCGGCTAATTTGATTGGACCGCACGACCCGGATCAGGTCACGTGGCACAGTAACCCTCTTCCTTTGACCTCGAATCATTGACTGACAGCTGCACGTGCGCCCTACAAGGTCAGCCAGTGTGCGCGTCAGAGATAGCGCAATCAGTCTGTGATGGCTAATTTGCCTTGCTAGGTTCTGACAGGCGTTAGTTGGGTACTAACCTGAGATGTTCGGTACGTCTGTCGGCTGCAGTAAACTTGAGGAGGGAACTGTAAGTTTTGTACTATTCTCATCATCATCACCTCGTTCGTACAGAGTTATTTTGGGCCAGTCTAACTCAGTGGCTTTTCTGTCTGATTTTTTCCCACGTAATCGAGGAGTATTCCATAAGTGAACAGGAAAGTTGTCACTCGTGAGGGTCTGTTTGTTTGTCTGTCTTTTTCATACAAAAACAATACTAGTACTACTAATAATACACTAAATTTTGAGGTAGAAGTATGGAAGTACTTGTTGGGTGGATCAATTATACAGTTACGCACAGTTACCCCCACCCCCACCCCTTCCCCCCCAAAAAAAAAAAACAACAACAAACAAACAAACAAAACAAAAACCCCAAACAAACAAACAAGCAAAAACCAAATGGAAAAAACTTTAATTTCCCGACTGTTAGTTCGGACTTTTAATTCCTGATAATACATTAAATTTTCTTCTTCTTTTTTTTCTTAGTTATCACGGAAATTCTGATGTACACCTAGAGCAGTAATGTGTCGGGTATCCTCCACAAAAAAGTCTCCTACCCATGCAACCCCCGTCTCCTCCTCCCCTCCCCCACGCCACCCCCGACACACACACACACACACACACACACACACACACACACACACACACACCCTGGGAAGAGAGAGAGGCTGAGAGAGAGAGAGAGAGAGAGAGAGAGAGAGAGAGAGAGAGAACGAACTAAAATAATCTACTGCTCTATAGTCTACGATATAGGTCAAATGTATACGCCCCCTGTTGTATATTGGTCGTGCGCTGAAGTGTGTAATTTGTCATCACAGGGTAGGGTTTTCACTTAGGTGCGCAACATGAAATGCGGGCTAATTCACCGTGATAAATATGCCTCCTTCTTTTATGAGGCGCGCATTCCGATCTCCGGGTTCTGTTTTGACGCAAAACGCTTGGGGGGAATGATGTTCCTGGTTTGCACAGACGACTTAAATTCTGTATGTTCGTAACGTCGCTGAGATGGAAAACTGCCGCTTTCAAAGCTCTTAGCTTGTTTGCCAGATAATAATATTAATAAATGGCATTTGTAGGGCGCATTTCTTTGGAATAAACTCAATGCGCCAATCACTCACCGACACTCACGCACATTTTACAAACGATGGACAGACACACACTGGTGAGTGGGTGGGTGTTTGGGATTTTAATGTCCTTTTCCACCACGTAAAGATGATATCAAAGACGGGGCAACGAGAAAAAGGCCAGCACAACTATTTGGCCCCAGCCGGGGTTCGAACTCAAGACCCGAGCAAGGAGAGACCAGCGCTCTACCCTTCGGCTATCCCGGCTCCCCACACACTGGTGAAACTGCCTAGTTGCTGACAAGGAAAATTACTGGAAGGGTTTACTAAAGAGGAACGTTTTAAGACTGCTCTTAAAAACAGACAGTGTGGGCGCATTTGTCAGATGTGCTGGCAGGGAATTCCAAAAGGTTGGTGCAACAAAACTGAAAGATAGAAGGATGTTTCATTTGGCCATTGCGACCGAGTTCGTGACTTGGTCGTTTCTAATATTGGAGAAACACGATTTTCACAGTAATACAATAGTAAAAATATCTTCTGTCACCAAAGGATGGGTGTTGTGATATTTTTACTATTGATTTCTGGTCCTTTTCTTGCCCAGTTTCATTTCATTTCAATTTTTTTTTCTCCCGCGCCGTGTATGTCAGTACGTCCGCAGAGTTACCTTTTGTTTGTTTGTTGAAGTTATGTCCCATTTCGTTTGTGTCCTGAGGAACGTTGACCCGTGCCGTCCTTTGTGAAAGTTAAGTGGATTCTGTCCCTTTTATGTCGCTTTTAAATTGCACCATTTCTAAAGCCTTACCAAGAACGAGAGACTAGAAATTACAGGTTACAGTATAATTATACGCAACGAAATCCGTTCCAGCTTTTGGTCGTTTTTAAACTGTTTTTCTCTGATGTTTTCTTTTTCATTTTCCCAGCTGCTCCGCTGGGTAATACCGCTTTTAAATGAGAATACAACATAAACAGAAAAGGAAACGTGTGACCTATTGACCTAGTTACTGTGAGGAGCGGCGATTTTGTAAGCTGGACTTACCGGACTTGCCGCCCAGTTGTATTTGTGGCGGATGCAAGGCAAGGCTCCATCGTTTGACTGTAGAAAGGCTACAAGTAGGTCATTCTATTGTGCCAAACGGGGATGGTCAAAACGTTTAATGGTGGGAGTACACAGATTGAGTTCTAAATATATCATGGCCACACGCTGTCGTAGAATAGCACTAAGCCCTCTCCATTCAGTTTCATGGTCTGCAAAGCGGATGATTTAATTGGTGCTTGCCTGTACAATACTCCTTTCAATACGCGCTATCAGAACTCGCACATACTGATTTCAGAGGCGGTTTGCTGAAGTATATAAACACCCAAAACTACACCCCTGTACGAAGACTGCGACTTTTTTGTGTGTCATGAGGTTTCGTGTACTAGACATATATATGAACCGTTGCTGCCTTTCGAGCTGGAATACATACAACAAATATATACAGTTAACCTGAGAATGCCTTCGTTTACTACCAAGGAGATATTGGCTGATATCACAGGAGTGATATGTGAGTACTTTGTGCGTGATGTGGAACATTCTCAAAGACGACACTGGGGATATGACACTGGAGCGTGTATGGGGTGTCCGGCCACAGTGAACTGAACTGAACTGAAGAGACGTTTATCAGTAAAAGTGTAGTAATACTAATACTAGTGATAGTCTGGCATTTTATTTATGAACGGCTGATGAGCTTTGGTGTTGTTTTCATTGTAGTTGTTCGCCTATTTAGGATTTTTGTTTTGTTTTGTTTGCTGTTATCTACTCACAGCTTGTTGAATTTGAATGTTTTCACCTGTTTCAGGCAGTGCTATATTCGGGTTAACGGCCACTCGACGACCAACTAGTGTGCTCCTTCCAACCACGAGATCGATACAGAGAACAGGGAGCGCAGCAAAGACCAGACCACGGCCGGAAGTACGTCATCGTGTCATGGCCTACAATGGCAGCCGGCTAAAACTGTCCAATGGTGGAGACTCTAAAGACGGCACGTGCAAGATAGCGTTGCTTGGTTGTCCAGGTGTCGGGAAAACAGGTACAAACTAAGCACGTTAGAATTTTTGTGTAATACGTTCTGCAACAGGAAAACCTTTCTTCTTCTTCTTCTCCTTTTTCTTCGTCTTCTTGGGGAGCCGTGGTGGCCGAATGGTAGAGCGTTGAACTTCCAATGCTCGGGTCGTGAGTTTGATTCCCGGCTGGGGCCAAATATTTGTGCTGGCTTTTTCATTGTTGCCCCGTCTTTGATATCACCCGTATGCGGTGGAAAAGGACGTTAAACTCCCAAACACCCACCCACCCTCTTCGTCTTCTTATTCTTCTTCTTCGTCGTCGTTGTCGTCTTCTGCTTCTTCTTCTTTTTCTTCTTCTTCTTCTACTTCCGCCTTCTGCTTCTTGTTCTTTGTAACCTTTTTGTCTTTGAGGACAGGGTCCTTTCACGATTTTTTTTCCTATAGCAATGCTGTAAAGAGGGTCTTCATGACGTAAGGTGTGTCCGCTCTTAGTCCTGTGGTACGTTGTTTCCTTTCCGTGTTTATCTCTATGGTACTTACAGGGTCTGTCTCCTTCAGCTCCTACGGTACATAGCAGCTTTTCCGCGCTGAACACACTAAAAGGAGGCTGGGAACGACATCATTGAATGATTATCATTTGATTCCTTTGTTAGCAGACGACAAACAACTTTGGCACTTGAAACTGGAAACTAAAAGAATCCAAATCACTGACGATGGACATTTCCGTGTCTTGTCTCTTTCAGCGCTTACAGTACGGTTCTTGACAAAGCGCTTCATTGGAGAGTACTGTCCGACACTTGGTGAGTAACGGGAACGTTATTTATAAGCCCACTTTCCATTAATTCTATGTTCACAAATCGTTCTAAGTTTTTGTGGTATTGTGTACTACTTAGACAACTGCACAGTCACAGCATCTCACAGTCTGGCACCGAGCCAAGAGAAGGGTTCACGCGCCACGAATATCACAAGGAGTTAGCTCTGATGCTGTGGGTACGGTTAACAGCTGTGCAGATTTCATTTGTTTTTAAATCTACCGTCATCCAGAGAGAAATGGGCCTAAGCGCTAATGACTTGATAGGCCAAAATGACAGCAGGTATCCTTTGTGGAGTGGCTTTCACAGCATTGTTAGTGCTATAGTAGTTCCGGAATAGCTTGCTCACTTTTCGAAACAACCAGACAGTCCCGGCCCGATGAAACCCCGACAACACCTTACCCACGCACCCCACTACCTTTCAAAGCAAGCCTTCTGGAAAAAGAAAAAACTGGACCTGCTTTTAAACTCTTAACCTGCTAAAACCCTACCCACCCACATTCTCTGAGAAGCAAACGTTTAGAACGGCAACTGAGCCAGTACACGTGTTTCTGATGTGGTTAATTCCGAAAACGCCACCTCTATAACACACTGTAGCAGATCAGCCTTACTGAATTACATATTTATTAGCATTTATTAGCGTTCGTCTTCACTCCACATGGAGCGAAAGTAGCAGTACCAGCAGCAGCAGGTTTTTACACCTGGCGGACCGTCCGTTATCTGCTTCATCCACCTGGTGTGGGCTGGGCGAAGCTTCTCATAGGCTTCTCAGGTTGCCATGCCTGTGTTTTTCTTATAGTGGGTTTCTTCAGGCAGTTCAACAGAGACTACTGATGAGAGCGTAGCAATTGATGTATGACTGAAGCCACGTCGGTCTCTTGGCCGGCTTGATTTACGTCCACACAGGCTGTTTTCTAGGCCTGAAGTTCAATATTTTTTTCTGTCAGACTCAGACTCAGACTCAGATGATTTTATTGCACAGACATTTGTCCGTCTGTCGACAAGTGGAAGGATTCGGCTGACAGAAGTGAACTGTCTGTCTGTCTGTCTGTCTGTCTGTCTGTCTGTCTCTCTCTCCCTCTCTCTCTGTCAGTGTGTGTGTGTGTGTGTGTGTGTGTGTGTGTGTGTGTGTGTGTGTGTGTGTGTGTGTGTGTGTGTGTGTGTGTGTGTTCGAGAAAGACCATCCTTGAGGACTGCTAGTTATGTCAGTTTAGCACCTCTGGGGGAGGGGGGGGGGAGGGGTTCGGTTGGTGCGAGGCAGGGGCGAGACGATTTCGAGGGACCGAGGGACTCAGTTGTGCATACGCGTGTGTATGTGCGTGCGTGCGTGCGTGCGTGTGTGTGTGTGTGCGTGTGTTGTTGTTGTTGTTGTTGGTGGTGGTGGTGGTGGTGGGGTGTGTGTGTGTGTGTGTGTGTGTGTGTGTGTGTGTGTGTGTGTGTGTTGTTGTTGTTGTTGTTGTTGTTGTTGGTGGTGGTGGTGGTGGTGGTGGTGGTGGTGTGTGTGTGTGTGTGTGTGTGTGTGTGTGTGTGTGTGTGTGTGTTGTTGTTGTTGTTGTTGTTGTTGTTTCAGTTTTGGGAGGTGGTGGTGGGGAAGAGGGTTGGTGCCATTTTTTGTTCTTTTACTAGTCGTGTGCCACTTTAAAGCGGAGATTAGGAAACCAAAAGTTGGCACCATGGAGTTTCCTCTCAATATAACGCATGTTTGAAATAGATAGCTCTCATCTCAGACACACAGGAAACAAAAACACCTTTTAGTTTTAAAAGAAAAGAGAATCACCGTTTGTGATCTTGACAGAACGTGTGCGTATACATACCGCCCAATGCCAGAATAACAAATACACGCACGGCACAGACAATACAAATCGTCAAGAAAGATACAAACGGCCGAAGCTTCACTTCTACCGCCTAAAGGTAAAAAGGCCTAAGTGCGCATCAAATCCATGTCGCTTGGTCCCTATTACCAGTGACAATAGGCTTCATGTTGTAATTCAACCGCGCAAGAGAACGATATCTCCGTTTTATTTGCTGTTGAAGACAAACATGTATGTAAAGGCGAAACTGCAGCAAGAGGGAACATCCCCACATGTAAACATGCAGAAAGTTGTCTTGCGTTGGCTTTCTGACAGTTTTTCCCTATTGTCCTGCCGAGCCAGAGTTCGTATGAGGGCTTTCTGTATTTGAAATGGAGGGCAACCGATTGTCTTGCGGAACATACGACACCAGTTGTAGGCTGAAAAAGGTTGAGAACACCAAGCGTTCAGCTATGTGTTTTGTGGCTGTCATTGAGTCTACTACTACGAGTGCCCTATTCAGTTTGTGACCAACAAGGAGGTAGAATCAGATGAAACTCGCCAGGGCCCGTATGTAAAACTCGAGGTTAATTTAACCCACGGCTACAGGCCTAACCCAGACTAGGACAAAAGACACCCCAAAACAAAATTAAATTTAAAAAAAGGAAGCGAACAAAGAAAGAAATATCCTTCTATAACGGCATAGGCACCTTACTGTAATGGACCCGCTTCCTGATTTAAAACAAAACAACAGAAAATTTAACCCTAGAGATAGTTTAGTTCGAGGTTAGACTTTTACCCAGGGCTAAACTCCCTAAGCCCGGATTTTACATGCGGGCCCAGATTATTAAATCATGCCTGGCAGAATTCAACATCAATGCAGGAGACCACTTAATTGTTGGTTTGGTTGGTTGCTTGCTTCTGCTGTCGTTCCGTTTCTTTCTTTGACTTTCTGGTATGAACAAGTTATGTGCGTTCATTTGAGCAGATTTTTGTTACATTGTCTTTTGCCAAAAGTTGATGGGGTGAACGGTTGTCTAATAGGTAGAGCGTCGGACTTTAGCCGCTGCGCTACTGAACAGCCGTCACCGCTATCACGGCGACAAAACGTGGTTTCGAGCCCAGGTCGAGCTTGTGATATGTGATACCGGTTTTTGCTGACTACCGGGCTGCTCATCGGGGGTTTCTCAGTGTCCGGGTTATCTGGCTTTCTTCCCCCAGCAAAATTGAAAAATAGGATAGGTAGGTTGGGTGGCGTTGCACAGCAGCGACGTACTTCCACCGGGGGAAGCAGCCCTAATTTCCCGAGAGGGACAAGGAAGTAGTAAAGAAAGATCAAAAAGAGAAAAGATTGTTACAGGACTGGATGCTACACGTCTACGTAAACCCCACGATTCTGAAGCTAAACGCACCTTATGCATACCACCCCTGTTTCTAACGCTCCCTGCCTGACATGTATAACGGCCGTTACAGGTTCTCTGTTTTCACACAGTAATCTGGCAGTCATCCGAACAGAGCTGTCGGGAGCAAACTAAAACCAGTTGTATGTGGCGCCCTTTACGTCAAACGGCACCACAAAATGTGAATGCGACTTGGAAGAAAAAACAAACACGCCAGTTTTTGAAAGATTTGCCGTTTTCCTACAAGCACCACTGTAAAACGGTCTATCAACATGCTAAAGTAAACATCAGCGCTGCAGCTTTTCCAGATCTGCTGGTTTCAGTTGTCACAATGAAGAGAAGGCCGGAGGTAAAGATGCTGGGTTTTTGTTGCCCGTGTGTTTACATTCAACTGACTTACTGCACAGAGCGGCGGTCTGCTCCTGTTTCAAAGAGAATGCACAGTTGCCTGCCCTTGTTTCAGAGAGCGTGTACAAGTACCAGACGTCAATAGACGATGATGACGTCAGACTTGAGATCCTGGATACAGCTGGTCAGGTGAGTTTTACGTGCGACTTATCTTAATGCTGGTAATGGTAGCCCCCCCCCCCCTCCCCTCTCTCTCTCTCTCTTTCTCAACGACAGGTATGAAAACTGACTATCTGACGTCAACTGCCTCTACCTTTGTAAACTAAAGTTTCATTGATTCATTGATTCATCGATTTCTCTCTCTTGGTTTGTTTTTGTTTTTGTTCTTTTTTCAGCCTCGTCCGAATATGATAATCAGATTACAAACTGCTCACTCCTTCCTTCTCCCCTATCTTCTCATCCCCCTCGAAAACCTGCGGTGCAGCACCGCCACGGTTGCATCGTCTGTGTTCTTGTGTTTTGTGTTTTTCCTTTTGTGTTCGTGTTTTTGTTTCCATTGAACGGGATGTTGACTTTGATGTTGACGCTGACGCTGACGTTGATGTCACTTGATGTTGATGTCTCCACGGGAAGCAACTAGGTAGTTCATTGCACAGTTTCTAGGTTTTGAGGTTTCGTGGATAACCCTCGTTTACGTTCAGGTGTTTGAGTATTATCAAATAGAGTCAGCATATTTTATTAGAGAGCTTCCTGCACGATTATGGTAACTGCTGATAAATTATACAAAATACACGTAGTTTGATATGACGGAAACATGCAGTAGGTACACTGACGTCATTTGAGGAAAAAAGACCATTACGTCAATCTCTTTCATCTTCAAATCACTACTTCTCTCACACATTGACTGGTAGAGCGTTGGACTTCTAATGCTCGGGTCGTGAGTTCGATCCCGGCTGGGGCCAAATATTTGTGCTGGCATTTTCATCGTTGCCCCGTCTTCGATATCACCCTATGTGGTGGAAAAGGACGTTGAACCCCCAAACACCCACCCACCCACCCTCACACATTGACGTCATTGACGTACTTTATTTTTGCCAGTGCACGGTAGAGGCTTTGGCCTCGGGCAATCTATTTTCGACTCTTAGCGAAAGCTGAGCAGTATATAGGCCCACACGATTGTGTGTTCAGGGTCTGAACTACTGGAAGGACGGCTACGCGCTGTGGGCGGACTGTTTCATGTTCGTGTACTCCATCACGGATCGGGACAGCTTCCAGGAGCTGGTGCAGCTCAAGCGGCACGTGGAGTCCGTGCGCAAGTCCACATCCATCACCGGCATCCTGGTGGCCAACAAGAACGATCTGCTGCACGACAGACAGGTGGGTGCTAAGACCTACGGCACACGCTGCCAGCCTGCAGAGCCTTCGCCCGCTGGTCGAACGGCTTTTTTGTTCACACGCTGTGAGCGTGCAGCGAGCACGACAATACACAAAGAGCGAAAGCGCGCGGTCAACGGCGATTGACTGGCGTTTCACCCAAATCCTCTTTTGTGCGCAAAAAGTCACAGCTTCACTGGCAGCTTGCCTCCTGTTGCAACCCCCTGGCAAACCTTAGATAAGGGCCGCTGCTACACGTTGCCAGGATTGGTACTTGCAGGGCTGGCAACGCTGGCAACCCTAATTAAATCGCTGGCTGCCAGCTGGCAAATCCCCCTTGCCGGTGCTGGCGCGGGAATAGAAAGCCGTTCTATTTTTCCTGGCAGCCAGCTAGCCACTGGCAGCCCCGTACAGCCAACTGACCAGTCACTGCCCAAACCTTGCAACGCCGCAGGCTGCGTGTGCCGCGGATCACTTGCCCGCCAGCAGGCAGCCGAGTACGGCAACATGCAGACTGGCAGTCGTGTAACCGTGCGCTTAATCCACTGTAACCCCCTGGCATGCACTTTGCCCTACCAAATACATAAATCACGAAAATCTCTGTAAACTAGCACATTCACAAAGCAGGGTACTTCAAAGAAACACTTCACTTGACCCCACACCCAGTTTGTGTCCTGACGCCTTTACATCTGTTACTTTGTCAAATAAACGCCCCTTCTTGTCCTTCAGGTGACGGAGGCCGAGGGCGAGGAACTGGCGGACGAGATGGGGTGCAGATTCTACGAGGTGTCCGCGTCAGACGGTTGTCAGATGGAGAACGTTGCCACCCTGTTTCACGACCTCTACAGGGACTACAGACGCGCCAGGCAGCAGAGGGAGGGACGCCAGAGAAAGACAAGCTCCTCCGCAAAGTTCAAACAGGCCATACAAAAAGTGATCTCTGGCAAGACACCTAGCAGACGTGCAACGACTTCCTGATGGAAGTTTGTGTGGTGTGTGGTTGTGAGTGTTGGCTATTCGGCGCGCGAGCCAAAAGTGTGTGAGTGTAACTATGTACGAGACTGTGTGCTCGAGCGTTCATACCGACAGAGTAATCGGCGCCGATGTGTTTCGCTGCGAATTTTTTTTTAAACTCATAATCTAAGTCAGTATTTGGAAAGAGACTGTCTATGGCAGGTTGCACCTAATCACCCAAAACTGGACGTGTGAAGGATACAGTGTCTCGTTGGTGTTTGTGTGTAAGAGAAAGTAACTGGCCAAACTATACATCATTGGATGGAAACGGTAATCGATTACACAGTATTGGAACTATAAAAAAAAACAACCAAAAAAAAAAAAAAAACCACGAAATATCACGTGCTTTCTGGTGGAGAGCACGGGTTAGGGACAGAATTTTCGGCTTCGTCCTTGACCTGTACACTTCATTTTAATCTTGTCAGACGAGCACTCACTTCTGAAACTACCGTGAGAAAAGTGTGCTGAACGCAAAAATTAATGGTTATTGGCGATTTTCAACTTAGACGCCAGCCAAGCTTCGAGATGATAAAGCAAACCAAATTTTAGAAACGGAGATGGAACAACCGACCGTACTTGTGAAAGTGCGACAGTATGTTATCGTAAAAGCCTTCCTCGCTGTGTTTTGTGAGTGGTAAGAAAAATACACCATAACATGTCTGTACCGGTGAGCTGACCCATTTCTTGAAGGTCATATTTCGTTTCAAGTCAGTAGGCCGGTATCTGTAGGCGCCATCATAATCAGTCTCATTGACTAGCTCGCCATAATGGTGCACAATTCTTCTTGCCTAACTCCTTTGAAAACTACAAACACAAAAAGTTACGACTTTGCCGTTCCATAATTCCATGACGTTAAAAAAGTTACAAGCAGGTAAATGGGCCTTCCACTCACCAAGAAACAAGTCTGTTGTTGTAAATTGGTCGTTAGACTCAGTGGCGGGGGGGGGGGGGGGGTGCTATCGAGAGCAGCCATGCAAAGTGATTCGGTAAGCGTTATCTGAGTTGAAAGATTTCTGACGTAGAACTGACCGACAGCAACTTGCCAGGATCGGTTGCATGCAGATGCAGCCTTGGTCTGAGGGGAATGGAAGGGGAGAAAAGGGGGTGGGGGGGGGGGGGTGAGGAGAAGGGACAAAGGACGTGGTAACCAAAGTTAATGAGGAGGTAAGAAGGGACGGAGTGAGGGAAAGATAATTGTGCTGGAGTTAATGAAGGATTATGGGTTTCACTGCGTGTGGAAACTACATTAGGCCGACAAGGGGAAAAACAACTGCTTTTGTCTGCACTTGAGGCGTAATGGGCGGGTTACCGAAACGGGACAAGCCTGAAGAGCCAGTAAGTTAATTAGTTCGTACAACATCTGCAAGACAGTGGCGATAAAATCTCAATACGTCTGACAGGCATACAACAGCGTGCGGAAATCGTTTCATCGAGTGTGCTTGATCTGTGCTTCAGAATCAGTCAATTGGGTCAAGTCAAGTCAAAGTTTATTTCAAAATCCCGTTGGGGGTAGGGGAGCCGGGGTGATCGAATAGTAGAGCGTTGGACTTCTCATGAGTTCGATCCCGGCTGGGGCCAAATATTCTGCTGGCTTTTTCATCGTTGCCCCGTCTTTGATATCACCCTATGTGGTGGAAAAGGACGTAAAACCCCTAAACACCCACCCCGTTGGGGGTACGTGAAGAGAGAAATTAACATATAGATATACATCAAGCTCACCACACCGGCCAACATACATCATGATCACTCGCACACAAGTTTTACAAGACTCAGGCATACACAGTAATAATAATAATAATAAGTATTATATAGGCGCTTTACCGATTTTCACGAATTGGCTCAAAGCGCCGCAAACTCAACCCAAAACGCACGCTCACGTGAATCACACGCATTCTCTCACACACTGGACATAAACACATTACAGTCATGTGGTGCGAAGGGTCAGCTCAGCTATTTAAATTTCGGAATTGAGAATTGCATTAATTTAATTTTTGAAATTTGGTGGGCTTAACATTTCCAAAGCAGTACATACAGTCACAGTATAGCATCTGATATCATTGTGATGACACTGGCTGGCGTGTAGCTTGTTCTGGAAGTGTACCTCTTACTGAGCAGACGACGTTATTTGGTTGCGGACTCACTGAGGACCAGCTAGACGGCGCTGATTAGTGGCTAGTTTTTGAAGCTTGGTCGAGTCGCAGTCTGTTCAGGGACGGACTGAAGGCTCAGAGTATTTCTCTAGTATTAGAAGCCACAAAGTAACGAACACGGTCGCAGTCGCCAAACGAAACATCCTTCTATCTGATAAATAACCTTAGAATTTCGAAAGAGGCAGTTTTCAGGCCATCTCAGCGACAGGAGACGAACGTTCACAAAACCCCAAGATGGATATGGTCTGAGAGGCTGTCACTCGGCTGTGACTATGTGCTGGTTGAGGGTGCCCTTCTTTAAGACCGTTCTTAACCGGGCGAACTTTTGGTTCGCGAACTAGGTTCGAAGAGTACGGCGAACTAGATTCGCGCACGTTGTTTCTTAACCGGCCGAACCCTTCTTCCCAAACCCTGGTTCGAAATGTTCGCCGAACTAGGTTTGAGGTCTGCACAGCGTGTCGTGGGAACCCTCACGATCCTTTGGCCGATCCTGCGCTCTGATTGGTTGCTCGGGGAGAGCTGTTGTGCGCATGTACAAAGTTGAGGAAAATGGCGGACGGCATGGCGGCTATCGACTCACTTGACATTTCCTTCTCTTGCGCTCTTTTCCTCTTTTCTCAGTTTCCTCGGCTTCCAAGAGTTCACTCAAAACGATAACTACCGCAAATGCCTCGTCGTCTCGATCTACGAAGGCGGCCATTTTGGTTGTTTACGATTGCCAGTGTCTCAACTCTCGCCTTGTTCGGGCGATGACGTATGCACATCATTAACGGTCGGTTAAGAAAGAGAAATAGTTCGGCCGAACCTGTGGACTGCTGGTTCGCCCGGTTAAGAACGGCTTTTAGGGAAAACGAACACTGTGCAACGACTGACAGACTTCCAGTTGTAAGTTCCTGACGATGCTGATACATCTAGAATGTCAGTGTGAATAAATTGACGTACATCATATGGGACGGGACAATCACTTTCATCGCTCGTTTTTATCCGCCAAATTCTGGTTTGTGAGGATCGCGAAACTAGGGTGACGGTGAAGGTTCGAATCAATTTTGTCTAGCACGCTCTTGTTTTAACTGAGACTGATTCCATGCGTCCCTTTTGGTCGGCCCATATTCGGTGCTGGAAACAAGGATAGTCTCATTCAGTTCAGCTATGTGACTTGCAAGTTTTCAGTAAAACCAGCTGCTGTGGTCTCGCACAACTTGACTGATGTTTTCAGCCCAGACCGGCTGAGACAAAATACCAAAGCATCGACCTCAAAATGATACCACTGTAGTTATGACTGCATCACTTCTTCACGGAAATTCTGGCCAACGTCTATTCAAGTGTCTCTCCTTGCCGGCGTTGTTCCAGTCGCTGCACTGATTTCAGTTTAGCCAACGAGCTTCAAGTGCGCCATCTTGTCTCACGTCGTGCCAGTCTTGGTTAGCCTCCTGCTGCTGGTCTCTGGCGCTAACCCTGGCTGACAGTTCACAGTCTCGGCATCTCATCAGAAGCGACGGACAGGAGACTGCTACGTAAGCAATATTTTTCATTGAAAACGTTTTAAAGGCAAGAAAGCTGAAGAGAGAGAGAGAGAGAGAGAGACCTGTTTTGTGTCTTCCTTTTTTTCGCGTGTGTGCCGGGTTGGACTGATGACCGGGTCCTTACGCTTTGTTTCAGTGCTCAGTCAGTTTGAACGCGTCTAGTTTTGTTTAGTAAGTATAGTCCCTGAGTACTACTGGCATACAGGCAGGTTTAGAGGGAGATAAAGTGAGCAACTCATATTCGCACCCGCTGAGCCATCCCGGCTGCGAAAAAGAGAAGGAGCAAATTTAGTGCTCCTGGCCCGTGGCAGACACAGGAACGACGACAGACCACAAGGGGCCGATAACCGTTTACTATCGAACACGGTGGTCTGGGTGAGTTAGTGCCCGTTCTTGGCATGCGTACACCTGGACACGTGTGTTGATAACTGACATGGAGCCCGCGCAGCTTACCTGGGCCGCGTTTCTTAAGGCGGGCGCTTCGAAACGTTCCGGGGCGCTTTCCTATGAAACCGTCTATAGGCACCTTGCCCGCGGCGAGCAGAAAAAGCGCCCGCGCGCGACGTCTGAAGCTAGTTTGCCGCGAGCAAAAGGTCACGTGGTCAGTTTCTATGTAAACAAAGATGGCGGCGCCCACCGAAGGCGTCGTTGAAGTGGAACTAAGAAATGGCTTAAAATGAATTTGCGGGTGGATGGAGACCTTCTGTCCCAACTTGTAATTGTGCAGAATAGTATACGAAAATAATTTGAGCTAATTGCACCGGGCCGTGGTCGCCAGTCATTCAGGGATATGTCGTGCGTGTTTGTGGGGAAGGAGTGGTCAAAGTGAGTACGTAATGGTGCCTTACGTCTCCGTTTTGCATCGAGCAGAACATGCATACTAGCGGTATATCATGCTCCAAGCCAGTAATTATTGCTCCTCCTCAAAAACGTCGTCTTCTGCGCTCAAAAGATGACTGATAGCTGCGAGCACTAGAGTTTTCTTCTTCCTTTTCAGCCTTGCCAACAACCGTGTTCGTGATTCCGCCGCCATTTTGAAAGCGCCTTGGTTCTAATTGGCCGTTTCCCAACGAGGCAAAGCGACCTCCGCAAGCGCCCGCGAGCGCCTTTGCGTAAGAAACGCGGCCCTGGTTTGCCATCTGGCAGGTGTGATGGAAACGGCCTGGCCGGCGCCTCCCACCGTCCCTACCCCCCCCCCCCTCTCTCTCTCTCTCTCTCTCTCTAAAAAGGGTTATTCCCTTTTGTTTTCAGATCGGTTTGACGCTGGCAGCGGCCGGTAGTGAGTGGGACTGACTGTAACCGGCGCTGAACGACGGAGTGATCGTGTGTTTCTCTGAAACCAAACCAACTTGCAAGCCGGCCGGCAACTTCCAGTTTACGTACCGCCGGCATCAAGTTCCACTGGAAAGGTTACACGAGACGTAATTTGAAACACTTGAGTCAGTGCCGGTCAGGCAGCAAAACTTTCCCTAGACGATAAGCTGTCAATATTACTGAGTCAACACCCCTCCCCATTCACCCCCCCCCCCCCCCCACACACACACACAAAAATCATTCATGACTGAAAAATCACGTCTTTGCCGGATCTGCACAATACATTACGAAACATGTATCATAGTTTTGTCCCGGCATTGTCATTCATAGTTTTAACCCTTTTACACTGCTGACCCTACTATTATATAATTATGTCTGACGCTAGCTGCCTCAGGCTGGGGCCCTCGCGGTGACACCAAGCCACTATTTTTACCGCATACACCGCATTTATTTAAAAAAAAAGAAAAAAAGTACGCAACGGTAACTATCGAAAAGAGAAACCTTTTCTAAGGGAGATCACTCTAAGAAAACCTGGTAACGGCCAGCAACGGTGAAACAGAACGAAGACTGATTTCGCACACTACTGACAGCGCGGCATGGGGACTAAAATCTTGTTGCGACTCAGGCTCTAGTAACTTGGTAACGGCTAGCAACGGTGAAACAACGAAGATTTCGCACACTACTCTGACTGTTAGCGCGGCAGTGGGGGACTGAAATCTTGTTACGACTCAGGCTCTAGTCGTAGCTGGGACAGAATGAGTTAAACATGATCTGTTCAAACTGATATGCCGCGCTTCACAATTTTCTGAATGTCCACTGTTCAAGTTTCGTCATGGTCAGTTCAGTCATCCTACCATTACACGCTTTCAGTTTGTGCGTTGTTGTCGATTAATTTTTACCGTCAACTAAAAAAGAGGGTCTAAGGGCAATGGATATGATAGGCGCTTATGTCCTTCTTTTTCCTGATGATGGCATATTTCAAGTCTGTATATATATGAAACTTCTTGACGGCAAAACTGATTGGGACAGAAAATTGTGATTCAGCGATTGATTGATTGCATGACTGAAGTTGTATTTGGATATCAGGGATGCTTAATCGCGACATATGGCGGTCAAATTTCTCTGTGATTTGCAAAGTCTGTGATAAAGTAATTAAACACTGTACATGATACAAATGGTATTTCGGTGTGTATGACAGCGTGCCAGCTTGCGCGCGCGCGCGCGCGTGTGTGTGTGTGTGTGTGTGTGTGTGTGTGCGCGCGCGCGCGCGCCTCTATGTGTGTGTGTGTGTGTGTGTGTGTGTGTGTGTGTGTGTGTGTGTGTGTGTGTGCGCGCGCCTAGGTGTGTGTGTGTGTGTGTGTTTCATGTAGCAGCCGCCGGGTCAGTTTCCACAGGACAGTCTATCCAACAATTCTATTTTTAAAAATGTCTGAAAGATATGGTTTATTTCAGAGCCGGAAGTCCACTGCATCGCTCACAGAGAATTATAACCCTCTTTCCTGTCACTCAGATTAGCGACGTCCAAATTTCTTCAGTAGGCAAACTTTACAAAGGTCTTGGGCATAAGACGACTCTGGCAAAGTTTCTTGTTGTCCACAGTAGTATCAGTATTAGTGAGGACTTGTCATCACATTGCCAGAAGCATCTCCACCGGAAAATGATCACTGATCATCAATGCCTGAAAAACGCAACAATAACTAAACACAGCATTCTACAAATACAGCAATAAACACAGTGATGAATAAACACGGCAGTAAATGAACACAGCAATACAAAAAGCACGCAGTCTACAATAAATAAAGACAGAATTCTACAAATCCAGAAGCGCAGCAGTCTACAAACTCGGCAATACTGAAATTTACACAGATTTCTGTAAATACAATAAATAAACGCAGCAATCTACAGACTCAACGATAAATCCACACAGAATTCTACAAAAGCAATAAATAAACGCGATAATCTACAAACTCAGCGATACTGAAATAAACACAGATTTCTATGAACACCATAAATAAACACAGCAGTCTACAGACTTAGCAATAAACACAACAGTCTAGAATTAATACAAAAAATAAAGCCAGGTTTACGAATTCAGTAATAAATAAGCAAACAGAGCAATATAAAACACACCAGCAAATAAAACAACCATAGTCACACTCAAGCCCAAGGCCAGAAGTGCAAGTAACGATCGCATTTCCCGTTAGAAACAGAAATGCGCAAATTATTAATCACTTAATACTCATTGCCAAAATGGTAATACGCAAGTTAAAATATGGAGCACAGCAGACATCTGTACCTTGTTTGAATATGAGGTTAAACTTAGAAAAATTTATTCGTTGTTATTGAAATTTGCCCATGCTTACTGTTCAGTTTAAACATAGGCTGTCATTCAAACACATGCAAACTTACACCCACCAAACAATAATAAATAAATAAACACACACATACATGAACAGACACTATAATTTTAAATACTGGAAAAAGTTTGTACATCTTTTAATTAACTGTCCATGATAACAGCACACGATGCATATCTGTTATTTAAAACACACACACACACACACACACACACACACACACACACACACACACACACACACACACACACACACACACACACACACACACACACCCCGCATTTCCCGTGATAAGGTATCACACAAATCAGAAATTAAAACAGAAGCTACATGTACTGACCTGGGCTGCACTCAGCTGGAGATAGTCGCCGAAGTGAAAAGCAGTAGCTGACCCGCTCACCACCTGTGTCGCCAAAGCGGACGGGATGATAATTCTGAAACAGAACCAGTCCACAGCCTGTAGGCACAGGCTACCAAGGGTTACCTACAGTACGCCACACTGTCGCGACGCGCTTCCCTCGGGAGAAGCATCACAATCATCAAGCAGGTTAAAGAGTAATTAAATGTTTTCGGGTTTTCTTCTGGCATCGACTTTGTACTTCTGAATTTCCAGTACACTCGCTTATCCTGTCCTATGCGTTGATTTTTTTTTCAAGGAATACAAAATTATGTAAGTAAGAGATTCCAGATATTTCTGTGTGCGTGTGTGCGTGCGTGCGTGCGTAAAAAAAATCCAAACTTAAATCCCAAATTCGTTCTCTCGTAACCTGCTCGGGGGGAGGATGGGGGGGGGGGCGGAATTTTAACTTCTTTTATCTTTTCACCAGATACGGGTGATACCAAAGACATGGTGACGAGAAAAAAGCCAGCACAAATATTTGGCCCCAGACGGGACTCGAATTCAGGACCTGCCCGGGGGGCTGGGACAGACAAACTGGTAGAGCTGGACTGTCAACGCTCGAGTTGAGAGTTCGAATCCCGCCTTGGACCCCCCCCCCCAAAAAAAAAAAAAAAAAAATGTGCTGTTTTTTTTCCTCGCTGTTCCGTCTTTGATATCACCATTATGTAGCGAAGAAGGACGTTCAACCCTCACCAACCAACATCCAAAATTGAATTCAAGATCGATGACCCCCCCCCCCCTCTTCTCCTCGCCCCCCCCCCCCCCCCCCCCCCACCACCCTCCCCTTCCCCCCCCCCCCTCATCTGACCTGTCATAAGCACAGTGGGTGGTGTTGGAAGTGGTGGTATCAATGTCGTCCCCGATGAGCCAGGTGTAGTTAGTGCTGGTTGTCAGGTAGTCGCCAGCCCTCACTCTGTCGTCGTTGTCAGAGTAACGACAGTCAGCATTCAGGTCCCCCATTACTACAGTCTGTGTACAGGAACACAGGGAGGCATTGAAAGTCCAATTTGTCCTGAAGATAGTTTTCAACAACAGAGCTCACTCAGCTAGCTTCCGGCCAAACACTGAGCTGCTGTAATGTATATTATTAAGTGACCTTTCTGAAAATGTGAATATACTACAGTAGTAGTAGTAGGAGTAGGAGTAGTAGTATTGTCGTGAGTTCAAATCCTGGCTGGGGTTAAATATAATATGTGCTGGCCTTTTCTCTTTGCCACGTCTTTGATATCACCCATACGATGGTGTAAAGAGACGTTAAACTCTAAAACACCCACCCATCCTAATTACTGTTATTATCATCCTAATTATTGTTATTATTATCATTATTATTGTTGTTGGTGTTGTCGTTGTTGTTGTTGTTGGTGGTGGTGGTGGTGGTGGTGGCGGTGGTGGTGGTGGTGGTGGTGTCGTTGTTGTTGTTACACACTTGCAAGGATTATCATTATTATTATTATTATCAAAGCTGCATAACTTTACCTGAACACCAAATTGACGTCGCAAGTTGTCAAGAACGTCCCGCAGATGTCCGATTTCTGCCGTGGCATCTCTTGGTGTGGAGTGAAACCCTGTCAGCACCAGCCTGTCTGATGTACCGTGAGACATTTCATCGTTATCTTCATCACAGCGATGAATTCTAACGTATTCAGTCTAACGCGTATGTTGTACAAACCGTATTTGGGAATATCAAAACACACACACGCTCCATATGTCTGCATGGATTTAAATTTGACTTGATGGGAGTGTTGCACTTTGATGATACTCGTGTTTTCTGCAACAAGAGCCGTTAAGGAACCGTTCATAACCGGCCCCCGTAGTGTAGTGGTTAGCATTGATCGGGAGACCCGGGTTCGAGTTCCAGCCGAGCCAAGCGGGATTTTTCCTACCAAGGTCGGCTCCTACCCAGAGCGGGTGTGCTATGGGCCCATTGGGGAGGCTGTTGCTGGTGCGCCTTTGAGGGGTGCTTCCCTTGGTATGACATGTCTTATGATGTGGATGATTACACGGCCGGCACCGCAGGTGCCGTAGTTCCCGGGCCTGGTTAATGCCGGAATATTTATGACAGGAAACGTGGAATGCGGCCCTCTCCCGCAGTCCCAAACCACACGGACCTCCCTAGCATCAGCTTACCACCATCAGTCCTCATCTCTATCATCATGCATAATAAAAATTGACCCAGCTTCCGATCCCTCCGTGGAT
Source organism: Batillaria attramentaria (assembly GCA_018292915.2). Lineage (NCBI taxonomy): Eukaryota > Metazoa > Mollusca > Gastropoda > Batillariidae > Batillaria > Batillaria attramentaria. Next base: position 1,148,683 of record JACVVK020000144.1, read on the forward strand.
TCCACCCATGACCTGGGAGGAACACCACTGGAACTGGCAAAAAGAGTTGGGGCAGAAAAAAAGGAACCGTTCATCTTGCTTGATTTTCAAATACTGGGTCCAAATAAAACAAAACAAAACTAAAAAAGCCAAAAACGTGGAATACTCGTGCGCGGTACGGAATGTGTTAAGACATTACTATACCTGTGCAGGACCACATAGCAGCCATAAGAACGGAGAACGGCTCTCTTTCGAAGACGTCTTGCTGATCTGCGTACTGTGATTGGTCAAATATGATCACCCGATCCTTCCTGGTGGGAACACATGGGGAGAAATGATTGTCAGGCCGGACATCACACACACACACACACACACACACACACACACACACACACACACACACACACACACACACACACACACACACACACACACACAATGTAACGTCAGAGAATGAATCTGTGTTTAAACGTGCTAATTTCATCTTTGCAAAGCCAACTTATGTTTTGGAACAGTTTCGCTCATGAGTGCGCCTGTACGCTCGAAATACTCTATCTTGTTGATTAGTACAGCTCTTAATGCGATAAAATATTGGTAACACACATTCTACGACTGTTGTTACACTTCTGGAACGCTCAGTGTGGTCGCCGCGTGATCGAGTACGCTTCTGCTAGCTCAGTGTGTCACACTCTTCTTATGCAATAAAAGCAGTTAGAGAATCGTAAAACTTACCTTCTTTTCGCATACACAGCTAAAACCGAAAAAGAGTCATAAAAGTGGGATACTGGTGTCCTGTATGAAATGTACTACGGAGGGTCGCTACTTACCGATAGAAGACTGGCCCCCGTAGTGTAGTGGTTAGCACTTCGGACCATGGACCGGGAGACCCGGGTTCGAGTCGCAGCCGAGCCAAGCGGGATTTTTCCTACCTAGGTAGGTTCCTACCCAGAGCGGGTGTGCTATGGGCCCCAATGGGGAGGCTGTTGCCACACAGCCGAGATTCACCCACTTCACGGGTGCGACTTTGGTGGTGCTTCCCTTAGTATGACACATTGGTGGTGCTTCCCTTAGTATGACACGTCTTATGATGTAGATGATTACACGGCCGGCATCGCAGGTGCCGTAGTTCCCGGTCCTGGTTAATGCCGGGATATTTGTGACAGGAAGCGTGGAATGCGGCCCTGTTCCGCAGTACAAAAACCACATGGACCTCCATAGCACCATCTTCCCATCATGCTCATCTCCATCATCATGCATAATAAAAATTGACCCAGCTTCCGATCCCTCCGTGGATTCCACCCATGACCTGGGAGGAACACCACTGGAACTGGCAAAGAATTGGGGTAGCAAAAAAAGAAAAAAACAAAAACTTACCGATAGAAGAATGCATACTGTTCCTTATAGCTAGAGCGTCCTAACGGCTGACTGATGACGAAAATCAAACGGGCTGAAACACACCCAACAATGCTTTTAAAAAAATCATACCTTACGGGAGAACAAACAGATAAAGGAAAATGAGAACAACTGCAAAAAGCAACTCCAACAACCTAACTCAAAGGTAGAAGATGCTTTTTTCAAGAGTTCATACAGTTAACACAACACAACACATTTACTGAAAAAAACAACTGCATTGTCAACCGTAGAATATTATGTCCACAGCGAGTTTTCAATTCATTTCAATCAAATTTAATTTAAATTAGAAATTTGATTATTACGAATTCAATAATTTTCTGATCCTTGCCTTAAAACATAAAATGAAAGGTATAACATAGTAATGTGAAAAAGGTATCACATGATAATTTAAGGGGAGGGTGGGTAGGTGTTTGGGGTGGGTGTGGGGTGTTTGGGGGTTTAACGTCCTTTTCCACCACATAGGGTGATATCAAAGACGGGGCAACGATGAAAAAGCCAGCACAAATATTTGGCCCCAGCCGGGATCGAACTCACGACCCGAGCATTAGAAGTCCAACGCTCTACCATTCGACCACCCCGGCTCCCCGTAGGTGTTTGGGAATATACGGCAAGTCTTCCGTTCCAAGTTGTAGGTAGTGAAGGGTGGGGGTGGGTGAGTTTAACGTCCTTTTCCTCCACATACGGGTGATATCAAAGACGGGGCAACGATGAAAAAGCCAGCACAAATATTTGGCCCCAGCCGGGATTCGAACTCACGACCCGAGCATTGGAAGTCCAACGCTCTACCATTCGGCCACCCCGGCTCCCCCGCATGATAATATGAAAAAAGTATCACATAATATTCAACATATAATAGGAAGGTCCACCACAACAGGCGTTATAAAATATATTGTAGTAAGACGCATATGAGCGGTTTGTTTGTTTGTTTGTTTGTTTGTTTGTTTGTTTGTTTGTTTTAGAGCACAGGCTACTAACAGTGTAAGCATATCGCGTAGTCGTCTCACTGAACGTTGACTGGAGTCTCGCACTTCTTGTATCAACAACACGTCATATCGCTCCACGATCTACCAACAACAACATAAAATGGACAGCATGATAATAAACTCACGCACGCAGGCATAAGCACCAATGCGACCGTGTTGGAGAGATAAAGTAAAAGACGCTTGTCTTCTCTCGTTTTATGTTACTCCTGTGTTGGAAAAATCCGTGGTAGGGCTTGGGGGGGGGGGTACCTTGTTGACAGTGGTTTACTGTGACGATGTCACACCAGCACACACACACACACACACACACACACACACACACACACACACACACACACACACACACACACACACACACACACACACACACACACACCTGGACCCTTTTGAAACATGTTCCGCAGGTCGAATTCCCTTACAGCATTTCACAGATAAGAATTTTGTAGGAAGTCCTCATATCAAGAAAACGAGTATTACATTTAGTATGTTATTTTCTTTCGGCAAAAGGCTTCAAAGCTTCCAGTCGTAGCCTCAAAGCTTCCAGTCATAGCTTCAATCAAGGGAATGTCAGTACAAACGACAGTTATGTGTTGGGATCTTTCGACAAACGATTACTTACCTGCCTGAAATAGTCACGATTCTGCGGATTCGACATCTTCGTTCTGCCAAATGTTTTAGCATTGAAGGCTCCAATACGCAGATACTGCCTCTCATTGTTAGCCTGCGATACAGTAGTTGTGCCCAGTACCACAATAACAACCAACAGTCTGCAAATTGTCATTTCCATATCCGTAGCTCTCACCGCGTCACGTTCAGGCATGTGGTATGCCTGTCTTCATGTTTATAAATAACTGGGGTCGTGTCAGGCCTGGGGGGTCACTGAGCAGATGCTGTGGCTGTATTGTGAGAACATAAGTGTCGCCAGTGACTGGGAAGTGTCGCCATAATTGCGCTTGTCAAGATAATTCTTTGAAAGGGGCGGAGAGAAAGACTGACTGACTGACTGACTAACTGACTGACTTTTTTTTCCAAGGATGAGAACATAGACGCACAGGTCTAACTGTCTGACTGAGGGGGGGGGGGGGAGAGAGAGAGAGAGAGAGAACAAGAACCTTTATTTGACAAAGGTAGAAGTTACAGGCATATTCATACCAATTTTAAAGAGAGAGGGTGGGTGGGTGTTTGGGGTTTAACGTCCTTTTCCACCACATTGGGTGATATCAAAGACGGGGCAACGATGAAAATGCCAGCACAAATATTTGGCCCCAGCCGGGATTCGAATTCACGACCCGAGCTTTAGAAGTCCAACGCTCTACCATTCGACCACCCCGGCTCCCCTTAAAGAGAGAGAGAGAGAGAACAAGAACAAGAACCTTTATTTTACAACGGTAGAAGTTACAGTCATATTCACCAATTTGAGAGAGAGAGAGAGAGAGAGACAGACAGACAGACAGACAGACAGACAGACAGAGAGACAGACAGACAGACAGACAGTCAGACAGACAGACAGACAGACAGACAGACCCTTTGTGAGTTGATTTGTTGGAAGGATCCCTTTTCCAATACGCTGATGTCAAGGAGGAGGTTATGAGCAAGAACCCAGAACAGGACTCGAATATACACATGGCTCCAGACTGAGACTGGAACTCACGACCCGAGGATTCACAGTCCAACGCTCTTCCGCCTCAATAGACGACTCCATTCGGCAAGCCGTTGGGCCAAAGCCCCGCCACTTCACTCTGCCGTGTAACCGTCAGCAAAACACAGTAATTCCATGACGTCATTTCCCGGGATAAGGGGTCATTCCAAGATGAAAGAGATTGACGTAAGTCTTTTTCCTCAAATGACGTCGATGGACTTAGTGCCTTCTTCCCATGTTTTCAGCCATATCAAACGTGCACGTGGTTCCCTCTTTGCAGTGTCTGGCAAGAACGTTTGCCAGACCATGTCACGTGTAATGCTTATGCTGCGGCCGGCACGCGATTGGCTGAATTCTCGAGGTTAGCCCCCTTTGACTGACATGAGTGTCAAGTTCTATTGTACTGGCACCCGGAAGGAAAGACAGGGCTTTGGCATTTTTCATCGTAAAGCTCTGTTTTTAACAGAAGAAGTGTGTGTGTGTGTGGGGGGGGGGGGGGCTGAAAACGGTGACCACCAGTTTTGAAAAGATTTTGACTCTGCGGAAACGCGGGGATAGCTAACCTAGTACCTGCTCGGGTCATGTGTTGGAATCCCAAGCGGGAACAAAAACAAAATGTTTTTCGTTTTCGTTTTCCTCGTTGCCCCGTCTTTGATATCAGATCACCCTTAAAGTGGTGGAAAAGGACGTTAAACTCCCAAATACCCACCCACCCTTCCAAAACTGTTGCGTGTGGTCCCGGCTGACTGTGACAAGATCTCATCAAAAGGCTGCTACAAACCCTTTTGATCTTTCAACGTAGACATGGCTGGTAAGTTTTCGGACATTCCAGCGCCTTACAGGTGTCTCAGAGCTCTTTGAAGCGGCTTGATGGAAAAATTAGCCTTCATTTCGTTTCTGTACATGACGACATGTGTGTTGGCATGGAGAAAGTGCAAGGTATGTTTGCATGAAAGTGAAGAGGTGGTTGTGGTGGTTGTGAGACGAAATGTGTCAAAGTAAACCGCGGATCTCTCTCTCTCTCTCTCTCTCGTTTGACCGTTTGATCAGGCCATTTATTGCCTTTTCGAATCTAACACAGAGAGACAGAGAGAGAGAGAGAGAGACAGACAGACAGACAGACAGGCAGGCAGGCAGGCAGGCAGACAGACAGACAGGCAGGCAGGCAGGCAGGCAGGCAAAGAGAGAGAGAGAGAGAGAGAGAGAGACAGACAGACAGACAGACAGACAGATAGACAGACAGACGATGATGATGATGATGATGATGATGAAACGTTTTCATTCAGGACAGAGCATTTAGGCATTGCTGCCTATCTCAGTCAGTTACAGGCTGTCCTGCAGAGAGAGAGAGAGAGAGAGAGAGAGACACACACACACACACACACACACACACACACACACACACACACACGTACCGCCGCTCTATCATATTCTATGCACATGAAAATTGAATTCCTTCCACCGCCCAACCCACAAACCCCAAGATTTGGCAGACGATAAACAAGCTTATCCCCCACACCCCGCACCCCTCACCCCGCACCCCTCATCCACACTGATCCTCACCACCCCCTCCCCCTCCCCACCCATCCATCAACTTTTATGGTGTGACTATGAATTCACCTCACACTTTCTTACCCTCAGTGAATCCAAACTCTTTCCGTCTGCTTCGGTCACTCGGGTTTGTCACGAAGACAGCTGGGGGTGAGTTTGTGTGTTCGCACGTGCAACATGTCTCCGAAAACATGGCCACTGAGCAAGATTTCGAGTTGTTCGCCTGTTACGTGAACACAGCTCGATTGGAGTTTCGCTGACCAGCAAAGGCGAGTGGTCAGTTGGGTTTTCACTGCTGTCGATGACAGCGCGGTGTCATTTCTTCTGCGATCTAACCTTCTGTTTGAAACTCGCCGAAAGATCATCGAGAAGAAAGGTATATTGAGTTTACTGTCGTCTTCTCTCCCCCCCCCCCCTCCCTCTCTCTCTCTAGTGAAAAGGTACGAGTAAGCACAGCATTTTTTCTTGTCTCATACATTATTCATAAATGTTCAAAGAAAATGTCATATGTATGTGTGGGTGAGAAGGATGTAGATGGAGGTCGGATTTTCAGATTTCGATGACAACCGAGTTACAAGCTTGAGTTGTTTTGACTCGTTTCAAAGAAATGCATTGTTGTCAGAATAGCAGAGGTTTTTTTTTTAAACTCATAAACGTCATTTACTCATCATCACTACTCTGTTTCAGTCATGGCCCAGATCGAGGCAGTCAACATGGCGAGTCGCAGACTTCCTCCGACCAAGCGCCGCATGTCACGTGACATCTTGCTACCAGACATCTCCAACTTGCCCCAAGACCCAGTGCGTGCCGGGAAGGTAGCACGTCGCCCTCATGAGTTAAACAACCTCGCCAAACCTACCTCGGCGCCGGAAAAACAGGTTAATGTCGTCAGAACTGATCCTCTAGGAACATCCCCTTTCACTCTGTTGTCAGTGACTGGGGCTGCCGCCGTCTTAACTCTTAAGAGCCCAAGCCCGCTATGTGATAAGACTGGGTAAAAAGAACAAGCCACTGCACACCAGTAGGAACCACTATTACAAACCACTATTACGCAAGGTGTAGGCCTTCCCGAGATTCTGCGCACGTTGCATAATAGTGGCTTGAAGGGGCTGCTGAATTGAAGATTTCAAGTAAAACTGCGATTTGGGGGCTTTAACAGTTAACACTGCTCATGCCTCCGTCTTTGATATCACCCATACATGGTGGAAAAGGACGTTAAACTCACCCCCACCCGTTCTCTTGCCTGAGCCTGCCCCAAGGAAATGGCAGTACACTGACTACATGTAGACAAACCTCTCTAGCGAGCTTCATTGAAGGCACACACCCATGACAAATCAATTGATTTATGTACTAAATAACATGGGTGGAGAATTCAATTTTGATGAGCCGTGGGCGATGCGTGGCCGAACCTTTGCTCGAAGTCTCCCGTTTCGAATGAGTTAAAGGCGTATACAGGCTCACGGTCTGTTTGTGTTTTTACGCCCGGTGCAAAACGATATTTGCCTTTCGTGAAGCTCGGTGATCTTGGGGCGCGTTTACACTGAACCAAATAAGCGAACAAGGCACGCTTAGAAGCGGACGGTAAGCACGTTTACACTAGAAAATGTTCACCCGGGCCAGGAACTGAACCTGGTAGTACAATCATACGCATGTGAACCAGGCTTTTGTGCAGGCACAACATTACGTAACAGGTCAGCGCACCTTCAACAAAACTGCAGTGTAAGCGCATGAAAATGGGCCTGGCGCGGTTCGGTTCGGTCCGTTTCGATTCGGTTCGGTTCGGTCACAAGCTCGGTTCATGGTTCAGTTATAGTGTAAATGCGCCCTTTGAGATTACCAAGAGACGAAAGATAATTCAACATGTTAGTGTATGTATGATAGTTAATAACTGTTTTCACAACTGGCATTTCAGAAACAAGTGACATTTGCCACGGGTGAGGAAGTGAGACATGGACGTTTTGCATCGACGGGAGGGAACCCAACACGCTTTCCTCGTCTCAAGGGGAACAAACCCAAACCTAAGTCTACTCCATGTAATTGATGTTTTTTTTTTTCTTTTCTTTTCTTTCGTTTTGTTGAAAAATTACATAATAATAATAATAATTCATGTAGATGTGACGCCTGTCCCTCATTAGAAGTTCCAGGCGCCATTACAGTAGGAGGTAAAAACAAAATTGACATTCAAGAAAGCATTTCGAGGCACACACGCACGCACGCACACACCGACACACACCCACACACATGTAAATTTTTGCATAACAGTGATTTTTTTCTGTACGTTAGCATTGCAGATTTTTTGTTGTTATTAATCTTTTGTCATTTGAGTTTTACAGACAACAGTCCTGACTTTTCCCCACTGTTGTTTTTACAGACGCTACTGGCCGTAAGAAGAAGGGAGGCTTCAAGGTCAGTGTTCCTGAACCAGTTCCAGTTCCAGATACAGCACGCGGTGAGTTCCTCACTCAGCTGAGAACGAGACTAAGCTTTCTGGTGTGTGATTTAACGCAATTCCTACCAAGTATATTTGTGGTGGTGCAACAGCGTCCTCACTAAAAAAAAATCAGTTTTCCCGAGCTCAGATGTCATCTTGGGGTGGGTGTGGGATTTTTTTTTTTTTTTTTTTTTTTGGGGGGGGGGGGGGGGGGTACGGGTGATATCAAAGATGGGGCAACGATGAAAAGCCAGCACAAATATCTGGCCCCGACCCGAGCATTAGAACTCCAACGCTCTACCATTCGGCCACCCCCGGCTCCCCGATGTCATCTTGAACTGAAACCTAACTTACTTTAATTTTACTTCACCGCCTGACCGCTGCCTCCGAGACTGTTCGTCAAACGAATCGCCAGTAAAATAAGTCAAGGTAGCTCATCATCTGATTTTGGCTGGTATTGGCGAAACAAAGCCCGATTTCCCATGCGCAACGGGCACCTGTATTCTGCCTTCAGTCATTCAAACATCAATATTTCGGCAGTTTGGGGCCAAATATTTGTGCTGGCTTTTTCATCGCTGCCCCGTCTTTGATATCACCCTATGTGGTGGAAAAGGTCGTTAAACCCCCAAACACCCACCCACCCTCGGCAGTTTGGGGGCTGTAGGATTCTTCAAACCAATTCTTCAGAATTGTGATCTTAACTTCGCAAAAAATGCGAAACTGGCACTTCGCGTGTTAAAAGCTTCCCGGATATGCGTGTTTTGTGCAGAAGAGCCGATGGACGTGGACAACCCAGCGATGGCGATCAGGGCAATGTTGACTCGCGTGCCCAACAACGTCACCAACATCGACGACCACTTTGACCCGCTCTTCGCGCCGGAATACGCGCAAGACATCATCAACTACATGCAGGTCAGAGAACACAAATACACGAGGTCTCAAAATACCTGTGTATTCCCTACTGGCCTCAGGCATCATAAAAAATTATTTAGTCTAGAAACAAAAAATACCAAGCACAGACCATTCAAGCGTAGGTACCTGGCAGGAGGTTGTTGTTGTTGTTGTTGTTGTTGTTGTTTTTTAATGTCTCCCTTCCGCTTAGGCCTCACAGGAGCAATGCTAGTCCTTCCGTTTGGACCAGAAAGCTACTTCACCTAAATCCACTCGCGTCACCTTGGCCTCTTGTGCGCAAAAAAAAAAAACCCAAAACTTTCACCTTCACTAGCAGCTTGCCTGCTCTTGCAACCGTCTGGCATGCACCTTGCCCAACCAAATACCAAAATATCACGAAAATCACGCTTTTCCGTGACAACAAAAATCACTACAGACTAGCACACTCCCAAGAAAAGAAATACTGCACTTGACCCAATGTTCAGTTTGTGTCCTTTCGCCTGCAGGTACGCTAGTGAACTGTCATCAATTTGTTTAAACTACTTTATTATCCCTTTCGGGAAATTGGGGCTGCCTCCCCCGGGGAAGCGCGTCGCCGCGGTGCAGCGCCACCCAATACCTATCCTACATTTTTTTTTACAATTTTGCTGGGGGAGGAAAGCCGGATAATCCGGAGAGAAACCCCCGATGAGCAGTCCGGCAGCCAGGAAAAACCGGTATCACATATCACAAGCTCGACCTGGGCTCGAACCCACGCTTCATCGCCAGGACATTGATGGCGGCCGTTCAGTTGCGCAGCGGCTGAATCCGACGCGCTACCTATTAGACCACCGCTCACCCCTTGTGGTGGGTGTTGAAAGTAGGGTCCTCGTGGATTGACAAAGTGGTACTTGACTTTTTGTGACATTTTGTACACCATCGTAATGGTTGGTGTAAAATACACTCTTTTCTCCTAAGGCGCGCGAGAGCCAGCTGGTGCTGCCTTGTGACTACTTGGCCAAGAACCCGGAAGTGACGCCACAGATGCGCGCCATTTTGATGGACTGGCTGATTCAGGTTCAGGTAAGTGCGGTTTTTTTTTTTTTTTTTTTCTGTCTTCAATCACACAGTTGGTTCATTCCCGTACGCTCAACTTTATTTATACATTCAAATTCAAAATTCAACTCTCAAATTTCTTTTTAAATCCCAGAGGGAAAATTATAAGCCACCATAAAAATAAGAGATAATAATAACAAATAATACTTGCACTAATAGAAGCGCCAGTCACGCACAAGTGCACACACACCCACACCCACAGACACACATCCGTGTAAGCCCAAAGCACTCACGCTCTTAAAATATAAAGCCACTCACAAACACTCGCACACTCATAAAACTTACTCTCACACACAGACACACATATAAAAGTCTTGTGCCCTCACATACCTATGAAAAACTTAACTTCAGACACAAATGAAAGTCTTGTGTACTCACACACCTAACTTACCCATATATATCAATTATTTTTATTTTATTTATTTATTTATTTATTTTTTAATTTATTTATTTTGGGGGGGTCGTTGTTCAGTCCTAAACTTACCATCATGACAAGTGACGTCATCAATGACTTTGCGTTGTTGCAGACGCACGAGCAGATGGAGGACGAGACGTTACAACTGGCCGTGAAGATAATCGACCAGTATCTGGCGCGTGCCGAGGTGCCCCTCCCCAAACTTCAGCTGGTCGGCATCACTGGGATCCTCATCGGCGCCAAGTTTATTGAGCGATTCCCGCCAGTGGTAAGTCGCTCTACGGGACCGTGGTTCCGGGGAAGAACTCTTCAAAACACTTTGACTGCCCATGGCGTCCTTGATTTAATCACTTTTCTTTTTTTTTCTTGTTGTTAATATTTTTCTTTTTTGTTTGTTTGTTTGTTTGTTTTCTTTTATTTTGTTGTTGCCTGTTTTTGCTGGTGGTAGTTCTACTGTTTTTGTTTTTTAATCATCCTGTTTGTTTTTTGCTTCTGTTTTTTTTCCCTATTTTTCTTCTTGTTTTGCTGTATTTTCTTGCTTTTGTTGCTTTTAAGGGGAAGTGCGGTAAGACTAAGAGCTCGACTGCTTTTGTTTTTGTCGTTTCTTTCTTTCCTCCCCACCCCAAACACCCTTACGTCACTTCCCACATCCCCAGAAAACGAGCATAAAACCTGTGTCAAGCAGCCAATCGACAACATTGTTTCTTTGCAGATTATTTCTATTGGCTTACGGGGGTTCGGCGAATGTGCGACAAAGTTTGTTGTTCATGTCACCAGGCCCCCTTCGGGTTTAGGTGTCGTTTGCCTAAGCTTGGCGGTGGAAGTGAAAAATATTCCGATAGCAAGTTTATTGGCTGTAATATCTGTGTGTGCAGAGCGGGACCCTGTGCGCGCTGACGGCCGGCACCTACATGGCTGAGGAGGTTCTGGCGATGGAGAAAGACATTCTGCGTGAACTCAAGTTCGACGTCTCCCTCCCCGTGCCGCAGTTCTTTCTCGACAGGTACATCCGGGTACACGCCCATGACCCCAGGGTGAGTGAAGCAGTGAAGATAATAGTCTCAACCCAAAAGCTTGACCCAAAGCGAACTGAAGCTTAAGCCTGCACTTAACTGGGCACAGCGCGCGAAACACATGTGCACATCACAGTCTTTTCCGCTCGGTGTCTCTACTAATCACAAAACTGAACACAGCTGTGCTCGGTGACAAACCGATTGAAGATGCATTGTCCGCCATGTTTGCGCGCTGAGTGACGTAGTAGAGCCAGTCGGAATCTGTTGTGGAAACCACAGTCACAGTTGTGGCTATTTGAAATCCAGGTTGCTGTGATGACGCCACAGTGGCGGAAACCCCCCAAATCACAACTGTGTCACAACTGTGGAGGCGCACTGTGGGGCTCCGCAGTGCCCAGTTAAAGCCGGCTTAGCGCATTCTCTCCCACACCTGACAGGAAATATTACGATCACGTGGTGCGATGGGTTAGCTCAGCTATTCAAGAATTCGGAATAGACGACTCCACTCGGACAGCCCTGAGGCCAAAGCCCCGCCCCTTTACACTGCCGTGCAAAATACAGTACGTCCATGAACGTCATTTGCATGGGAAAAGGGGTGATTTCAAGATAAAATAGATTGACGTATTGGTCTTTTGTCCTCAAATGTCGTCAATGGACTTATTGCTTTCGCTCTGTTTCAGTCATATCAAACATGATTGCGCTGCCCTCGTGGGGAGCCGGGGTGGTCGAACGGTAGAGCGTTGGACTTCTAATGCTCGGGTCGTGAGTTCGTATCCCGGCTGGGGCCAAATATTTGTGCTGGCTTTTTCATCGTTACCCCGTCTTTAATATCACCCGCATGTGGTGGAAAAGGACGTTAAACCCCCCAAACAAACGCGCTGCCCTCGTTGTCATGTCTGGCAAAAAGTTTGCCAGACCATGCTAAGCGATGTGCTAATAATGCTTGCTAATAATGCCGCTGGATGTGACTGGCTGAATTCTGAGGGCTCGACCCTTTGACTGACAGGAGAGGAATCGTCCATTCAGCACTGTACCGAATTAAATCCTGCACTAGCGGAACATTTCCAAAGCAGAGGGGGAAGTAGTTATGGCTAACCCATGAGTGATCGGGGAAGTCACATCCTGGATTACAGGAGAGGGGCACCATGAAAAGGGGGGGGGGGGGGGGGGGAAGCCGACGTACATGGAGAGAACCCTCGACGATCTGCCCGAATGAGCCAGGTACTAGACACTGGCGATTACACTGCTGCTGAATACGTACTCATAATTCTTTTGTTTGGCGAGCAGGTGGAACAACTAGCGCTATACCTGATCGACCTCAGTCTTCCCAGCGTGCTCTTTGTGCCGGTGGCGCCCTCTGTGCTGGCCGCTAGCGCCCTGTACGTGGCGCGCAAGGTGTACCAGACTGACGAGCAGGACACGTGGACCCTGGCTCTCGCCTTCTACACCAAGTACACTGACCAGGACCTCATCCCCTCCGTCAGGCTGCTGGCCAAGATGCTGCTGCGAGCAGCCGCCTCCAAGTACCAGGTGAGGTTTTCAGACTGCACGCAACGTCTCGTACAGGGTAGGATAATTATGTATCCATACCTCCGCGTGTGACCGAAAATTTGGTACTCTGTACAGAGCAAAGTGGTGTCGGTAGTAGGCGTGTTTTGTAGGACTTTGTAAGGAAGACTTCGCTGAGCAGCGAAACCCATTTACATGTAAATTAGGCTCGCACGGCGGAGGCCGCGAGCGGATAACGCGCTGCGATTAGCTAAGGGTGCTCCGAACGTGCCTAATTTACATGTAAATGGGTTACGCTGCTCAGCGAAGTCCTCCTTACGAAGTCCTACTGAATATGCCTATTGTGTTCCGTGTCAAATGTGGTGGTGATAGGGTGACTTTTCCCACAAAAGAAATGCCTATCAGTCGGATCGCTGCTGACACAAAGCCATACAATTACACTACAATCTTTAATTTTACGTCGTGTTTTGAATGGTTATATATGTTACAGAGACTTGGAAAGTAGGTTCCGTTGGACGCATACATGTGAAATTAGCAACCCGCAAACCGTTTGACGAGTTCAAGCCTTATATCTTTGAAAACGTAATGAGCAATGTTGAAAATGTATTGAGTAGTATGTCCGGTTGGCCAACTACCCCACACCATAATTGTACATAGGTGTGTATACGTAATCTTTCTCTCTTAACCCTGTTCAGCCATGAAGGAATTTTAATAGCGTTAACGCTCTCTGCTCGGAGAGTTTTTCCAAGTGTGCTAGATCAAAGCTGGGCTCTTGCATACGAAACCCTATTTCTCAGAAGTATTGGATCCATCCTATAGGGGAATCTTCCCTGTGCCGAGCGTATGAGCGTCGGTCACATGCATATTAATTGTTCGGGTCTGCGAGACCGTAGGTGATACAGTGGCAGGGCCGAAAGTGTTAAAACTTTTGTTCGTTTCAACCAGGGGGCTCGCCAGAAACATTCCGACACCGGCCGCCTGTGGCGGAGTGAGCATGGATTCCGTTCACTGAACAAATCATCCCGGTCTTTTGGAACTCTCTTCAGACGACACCAAGACGATGTCAGTTCCGGTTGTGTCGTAATTTCCGCTACAGTGACAATGAATGGGGACTTTGGTTCTGATCCAGGCTTGACCTCATAAACAGACGACGTGCAAATGTTGGATTTCCGTCCGTTTTGAAGAGTTTTGTGTTCTGAGCTTTGGTTTTGTTTGTTGTTTGTCTAATTTTTGTTCTGCAGTGACTTTTTTCCTGCAGGCAAACTGTTCAAACATACATATAAAAATGCATTTCATTTATTATTGATAGGATAAAATTCCGTGCAGAGGGAGCAATTTGTCTGATGTTTGGTTGTTTTTTTGTGTGTGTCATTTTTGTAGTGTTGGTATTCATTTACATTTGTGCTGGTGCTATGATCATCATGTATTTTCCGTATGGGCAATACTAACAGCAAATGACTTTGCTTGTGTGCCCGCGTTTGCTTTCTTTTTTGTCATATTTTCTGCAGAGAAAATACTTTTTTTTTCTCCTTTTTTTGTGTAGACTTCCATTTGTTGAAGATCCATTTTTCAGTATTATGTTCTTTTTTGGGAGATGCTATGTTGAATATTTTCCGAAGAGAAAGTATTCCTGGATTTGTCTCATTTTTTCCTGAGCAATATGTTGTACTTTCCTTTTTTGACACGCTTTTTGGAAGTGAAAATAGTTCACTGTCGCGTTCTTTCTGTCTTTCTTTCTGTCTTTCTGTCTTTCTTTCTTTTTTTTTTTTTTTTTTTTTTTTTTTTGAGAAATGCGTTTGTGGAATATTTTCTGCAGACAAAGTATTCCTATATAATTATATCTGTTTTCGAAGTAATACGCTACAATGTGGAAAAAAAATCGGGATAGATATACTTTGTGACTTACGATGAAACGTGCAACTCCTTCTGACTTAACGTCTCAGTAGAGTGTGAAACACACCATTGCTGCAATTGATCCCTTTTGCTTTATCCAGTTTTGATAATGATGTGTATTGTCTAGTTTGGACACTCGTCATTTACGATGCTGATAATGTCTTTTCCGATTATATTTTTAAGACTTTTGTGATACACTTCTTACTCTTATTGAATCTGCAGATTTTCAGATCATGTTTCCTGGAGTATTGTCTGAACTGCGCAAAGATCTTTCACTTTTTTTTTTTTCTTTTTTTTTTTTTTTGATAAGACTGGTATTAAAAGCATTCGTATTCTGGACTTTGTGGGTTAACGTGAATTTGTCCGTCTGGTTGTCTGAATGTCCGTGAGTTGAGTTCTCCTCCCTGCTGATTGTGACAATCGTCTGTGCAAAATTTTACTCTGGACCCCGGTTGGAGACGCAAATCTGTAAATGAAGAAAAACGTGAAAATTCACGCGACGAAAACACACACACTCGCACAGACACACAACAGTAACAAACATGGATGCACTTAGGTCCACGAAGGTCGGCAAGACCTCCAAAGGACAAGGGGAAACTATCCACACATTGCTGCCTTTAGTGTTAAGCTGCCTCAAATGTCGAGTTGTCTTCCTTGTAAAATGTCGAGCAGTAAGCGTTACAACACTGGATATACTACAGTCTTGCCAAACAAACATTCATATTTTTCCAATGCGTCACTGAGCAGTTTACCGTATGCCTTGTCCCTTCTCTTCATGTCCGTGAGTAGCAGCCGGGCCAGCGGGGACCCAACGCCAAACATACATCCAAAAGAGTATTGTCTGCCGGTCCAGGTCTAACTTCTACTCCATTTTCTCGGTTCAGTCAAGAAGTCATTTCGCGATCAGCACTTCTGAAACTGGTTAATGTAATGTAATAGTTGTTTGGGAAAAAATGCAACAAGATGATCAAAACAGAATAAGCAACAAGTGCAACAACAAAGAAGAATGGGAAGGTGAACGTGAAGGAGGAGAAGAAGGTGAAGGGTCCGACTTGCTGGAATGATCTCCCAGCATCAATCAGATATGCAGACACAAAACCATCCTTCAAGCAAAATCTGAAAACCCATCTCTTCACTGCCCCATACCAATAGCTGTCGTCACATCATCATCTTGCTGGTCGTGTGTGTGTGTGTGTGTGTGTGTGTGTGTGTGTGTGTGTGTGTGTGTGTGTGTGTGTGTGTGTGTGTGTGTGCCGGGGGCAGCGGACACCGTGTATGATGCTGCACATTATGTGTTTGTAGTTAACTGTATGTGTGAAGGAATGTTGCGTGTGTTTCCGTTTCTGTGTGAGTGAATGCGTGTTGACTGTAAGGCGCCCTGAGCTCCCGCGGGAGGGAGGGCGTCCCTGAAATACACATTATTATTAAGGTGAAGGAGGAGAAGAAGAAGGAGCAGAAGGTGAAGGTGAAGGAGAAGAAGAAGGAGAAGAAGAAGAGGATGAAGGAAGAGAAGAGGAGGAGGAGGAGGAGGAAGAAGAAGAAGAAGAACAACAACAACAACAACAATCATCGTGAGAGACAAAGACAGCATACAATACAGTTCACAAAAACCGATACAAAAAAACGAACAAATATGACAAACGGCATAGCATGAAGCAACGTGTATCATCAGTTACCATTTTGCTGCTGCACAGAAACAACTGCTTGTACCTATTATTACAGCCATTAAACTTAATATCAGATTATTTTTACTTTCACCGCCAAGCCTAGGTAAAACACCTTAAACCGAAGACGGTCCGTGATATGAGCAACAAAGCTTTATCGCACATTCGCCTGACCCCTGTAAGCCAATAGAATTAATCTGAAAAGAAACGGTATTATCGATTGGCTGCTTGACAAATGGGAATGGAAGCTGACTGTTGGCAATATCTCATCTTTCTGTTGCTGGAATAGAAAGGCAATTATTTTCTTCAACTGCTGGAGCTGTTGGAACGTTTCACGGATGTTTTTGTCCCTGTATTTGGTTATATTCATTGTACACTGGCACGTGTGCCACAAATTTCAACCGTTCAAAAGTTAAGCGTCATTTCATTGTCAAGTTGTGTGTGTGTGTGTGTGTGTGTGTGTGTGTGTGTGTGTGTGTGTGTGTGTGTGTGTGTGTGTGTGTGAGAGAGAGAGAGAGAGAGAGAGAGAGGGAGGGAGGGAGAGAGAGACAGACAGAGCCAGCAAAAAGAAAAATCAAGCGTCGTTGTCTGCGTGCGTACTTGTGTGTGTGTGTGTGTGTGTGTGTGTGTGTGTGTGTGTGTGTGTGTGTGTGTGTGTGTGTGTGTGTGTGTGTGTGTGTGTGTGTGTGTGTGTGTGTGTGACAAACAGACAAAGCTAGCCCAAAATTCTAACATAATCTGACTTCAGTCGTTACTCAGTTTGTCATATTCTACTACAATTTGTCTATCTCTATCCAAAGCTTATCATTATAGTTCTTCCGATTCGACGACAGTACCTTCACTTTTCAAGCAGCGCCAATGCAGTTACTCAATCACCAAATGCAATGGCAACTTCAACGCTCTTTTCTACTCTAGCTAAATACCGCGAAGTATGTATATCCGCACAGGCTAAAACAGAGATCAGCTCAATACCTGCCACTACCTAGTATTGCCTGTTAGATCTGGAAACACAATAGAACCTAAAGACCCCTGCTTACGGCGATAGGCTATCGGGTTGCGTGCAGCCAACAAGCACTGCGCCAAACGTGCGTAAATAATGACTGGCCCTAATCTCGGTTGACTCTGTGTGTGAGTAATGCCAAGCTCGGTTGCCAATCCCTACTGTTTCGAAACGTGGACATGGGCGATATTCTCTGTAGGGAAGTTTGATGAATGGGATAATCAGTGTAGTGTAGTGTAGTGTAGTGACGTGACGTGTAGTGTAGTGAGTGTAGTGACGTGACGTGTAGTGTAGACGTAGTGTACGAGTGTAGTGTAGTGTAGTGTAGTGTAGTGTAGTGTAGTGTAGTGTAGTGTGTGTGTAGTGTAGTGTCCGCACCTATGGTGGAACGGTGGTCTGGACAGTTCCATATGGGTGTAGATTTTCATGCAGGTTAGTGTGCGTGCTGCGTGCCTGCGTGCCTGCTTGCGTGCTTGCATGCCGTGTACGTGTGTGTGTGTGTGTGTGTGTGTGTGTGTGTGTGTGTGTGTGTGTGTGTGTCAAAATCAAATGAATTTATTCACTCAATGTTGTAAAATATGGCCAACCACACATTAACAAATTCCGTACCGCGAACGAGTATTCCACGTGTTTTACTCTTTTTGGGTTTTGACCATCTATGCACAAATCAGGCAAGATGTACGGTTCCTTAACGGCTCTTACTGCAGCAAAACACGAAGAAAATCAAAGTGCACTCCCATTGAGCCAAATTTAAATCCATGCAGACAGATGCAGAATTAATTATAATGTTTTGGTGAAGCCACTGGTGCACAACCCCAAATTTACTCGGTAGGAATTGTGTTAAAAGAAATTTGTAGTCTACGGAAAGGGGAATCAAAAACTGGTGCCTTGTTGAACTGATATTCACAAAACTGAACCATTGGCAGACATGCATGCACGATCTGGAACACAGAACACGCTAATCAGAACAGCGCCCAGTTAACATAGCCTACCACTCTGCGTTGATTACTAACGTAATCGCTCCGTGTGCCCTGCCTGTGTGGGGTGGCCAGTACCCCCACGGCAAGCGGGTTTGTTGTAGCTGTCAAATGGCGACATGTGACGATAAAATATGGCTTGTGCTGAAACAGAAC
The DNA here is from genome assembly GCA_018292915.2 of Batillaria attramentaria. Taxonomy (NCBI): domain Eukaryota; kingdom Metazoa; phylum Mollusca; class Gastropoda; family Batillariidae; genus Batillaria; species Batillaria attramentaria. The sequence continues at coordinate 1,167,292 of JACVVK020000144.1, forward strand.
ATAGTTCAGGTTTTCGTCTCCATCACAAACGAGCTGTTGCACGCGGAGCTCCATGGACAATGGTCAACTTTAACGATCAACTCAATCCTGCAGGACAGCGTTTCCTACTGCGCTATGGGCAGATGAAGTTCTTCCGTCTTCGTCGCAGAATAGCTTGAGTTCCGTGGCACGGGCGATTTTCTTGGAATCAACGCCAACGAAGATACTGAATCCTGCAAGATAGCGCTTTTTCTAAGCACGACATACACAGACTCGCGGGTGAGTGCGATCATTCAATCCTATAATGTTTCATGCTTCTAGGTAGGCAGGACAAACTTCTCTAGTCTCCGTTGAAATCAACGCCAACGAAGATACTGAATCCTGCAAGATAGCGCTTTCCTAAGCACGACATACACAGACTCGTGGGTGAGTGCGATCATTCAATCCTATAATGTTTTCATGCGTCTAGGTAGGCAGACAAACTTCTCTAGTCTCCGTTGAAATCAACGCCAACGAAGATACTGAATCCTGCAAGATAGCGCTTTCCTAAGCACGACATACACAGACTCGTGGGTGAGTGCGATCATTCAACCCTATAATGTTTCATGCTTCTAGGTAGGCAGACAACTTCTCCTAGTCTCCGTTGAAATCAACGCCAACGAGATACTGAATCCTGCAAGATAGCGCTTTCCTAAGCACGACATACACCAGACTCGTGGGTGAGTGCGATCATTCAACCCTATAATGTTTCATGCGTCTAAGTAGGCAGACAAACTTCTCTAGTCTCCGTTGAAATCAACGCCAACGAAGATACTGAATCTGCAAGATAGCGCTTTCCTAAGCACGACATACACAGACTCGTGGTGAGTGCGATCATTCAACCCTATAATGTTTCATGCGTCCTAGGTAGGCAGACAAACTTCTCTAGTCTCCGTTGAAAATCAACGCCAACGAAGATACTGAATCCTGCAAGATAGCGCTTTCCTAAGCACGACATACACAGACTCGTGGGTGAGTGCGATCATTCAACCCTATAATGTTTCATGCGTCTAGGTAGGCAGACAAACTTCTCTAGTCTCCGTTGAAATCAACGCCAACGAAGATACTGAATCCTGCAAGATAGCGCTTTCCTAAGCACGACATACACAGACTCGTGGGTGAGTGCGATCATTCAACCCTATAATGTTTCATGCGTCTAGGTAGGCAGACAAACTTCTCCGTCTCCATTACAAGAGTGGGTGTTTGGGAGTTTAACGTCCTTTTCCACCGCATACGGGTGATATCAAAAGACTGGGCAACGATGAAAAAGCCAGCACAGATATCTGGCCCTAGCCGGGGATACGAACTCACGACCCGAGCATTAGAAGTCCAACGCTCCACCATTCAGCCACCCCGGCTCCCCTCTCCATTACAAAGCCAGGATTTCGTGGCACGGCGACGGATTTCGTGAACGTCGACACTAACGAAGATATTCAATCCCGCGTGATAGACAGACTCCTCGGTGCACTCCTCGGTGCGTGAGATTTGCTAAGGCATTCTGCGATATCATGGATGCCAGCAGACCCATGCGGCGAGGCTGAGTCTTTCCTCCTAAGGAATCCACTGAGCCATCGGGGTAGGACGCGGCGTGAAATACCTGCACACATCATGGGTCAAACTTTGACTCAGACCCCTTGCGTTAAGTACCCGTTAAGTACCCGACAACCTGGGGTATTGGATTCTGAAGAAAAGAGCGACGGACCATTGGAAGTTTTTTTTTTTTTTTAGATTTTCGACCGTGGTCTAGCTCTGTCTTCCAGTACAAAGGAGTGGTCTGTCGCTGGGCGGGAAACAGGTGGGTTGTCGACGTTTGAACAGTCAAGAACACGACATTAGTCTAGTATCAATAGGCTGGCGGTTGATCATTCCACTTGTGTTGGATGGTTGATAGAGGTCTCAGATTCTTTTTCTTTTTTTTTCTTTCTCTTTTTTAATACGTGATTTTACAAAAAAACCCAACAACAAACAATAACTGAAAATGTTGACCAATACTATAGGAACGAACAATAACCTGAAAGTGATGACCAATACACAGGAACAGATAATAACTGAATGTGTTGACAATAAGTAAATGTGTTGACAATAACTGAATGTGTTGACAATATACAGGAACGAACAATCACTAAATGTGCTGACAATAACTGAATGTGCTGACAATAACGAAATGTGTTGACAATAACTGAATGTGTTGACAATAACTAAATGTGTTGACAATAACTGAATGTGCTGACAATAACTAAATGTGTTGACAATAACTGAATGTGTTGACAATATACAGGAACGAACAATCACTAAATGTGTTGACAATAACGAAATGTGTTGACAATAACTAAATGTGTTGACAGTATTGCGGAAACAAACAGAAGCAGAAAGTGTCGACAATGAATGGTTATTGAAAGAGGTCTAAGATTCTTTTAAGTGATACAAGATATTTAGTACAGTTCAGACTTTGGTACGTTGTCACGTGAGATAAAAATTTAGTGTGCATGGATATTTTGTACATAATAACTGAGCATTGTGTAGGCGTTAACCCAATTTCTTGAATTGCCTCAAAGCGCCGCGAGCTGAACCCAATACGCACGCTCACGTGCATCACACGCATTCTCTCACACACTGGACATAAACACAATACAATCACGCCGTACGATGGTCAGCTCAGTTACTTAAATTTCACAATTTACAACTGCATTTTAGTTTGAATTTTTGTGGGCTAAACATTTCCAAAGCAGACGGGGAGAAAGCCAGAGTACCCGGAGAGAACCTCGACGATCAGCCCGAAAAAAAAACTGTGCCATGTACTAGAGGGAAAAATTCTTTGCCCCGAGTGGGACTCGAACCTGGCTTCCCGCATTGGTGACAAAGTCTCTTAACCACTTCCCCCACAGACCGCCCCGGTTAATAAGTTAAACTTTGATGCACGGGAAATAACGTATATTTGTAAAATTCAACATTGCAACATTCAGCTTACCCGATATTACCGTGTGAGTCAGTTAATCCTTACAAACGCATGTTTTTAGTGCCTTAGAAGGTTAGACACACCGGCCTGCGCCTTGCGTGACAGATTAGCTATTTCACGGTCGACTGAACCAACCACCAGCCATCGATCCGCACGACTGGTCTTGTTTCCGACCCTCGGGAGTTCCTAAACCTTGTCATGCAAAACAGATTTACAGGGGCGGACATGTATTGACAGATTCGAGAGCTCTAGTTTTACACGACACTGGCATGGTTGTGGCAGAGGCTACAACGGCTCCTTGACCGTAGTTAGAATCCCGGAACAATTGAAATTGGCACCGGTGAACAGGAGCCATGGCCGAGCCTGACACGGCGAGGCGGGCTGAATGCCAACATTCTTTATAATCACTGAGAGTAGACTTCACCTAAAACGGTATATATGACAAGCGGTGTATGGTGCGGTGTGCATTACGGACACTAGGGCAACTTGAATCGCGCTGGATCTCTAGTAGTCGACTAGGTCTTTTACCCTGACAATATTCGCTATTGTCAGTTCATTAAAAAAATCGTTTATAGGAGAGAGAGAGAGAGAGAGAGAGAGAGAGAGAGAGATGATGATGATGATGATGATGATGATGATGATGTTTTTGTTCAGGATAGAGCATTTAGGTATTGCTGGCTATGTTACAGGCGAGAGAGAGAGAGAGAGAGAGAGAGAGACAGACAGACAGACAGACAGACAGACAGAAAGCATTAGTGTATTTTTCCTTAAACTCCATTTTAATCTGCGACAGGTCATACCGACAAGATGGCGGCCGCTGTAGAGCAGCAGATGTCGCCTCACGACGACATGGCTTACGATGACGTGCTGCGACTGACGTCAACAACCACCCCGGTACCCGGGAACGACACGGAGCCCCCGTACAGGTGCCCTGTCTCCACCCCAGCCAACTTCGTGCACCCCTCCCCCCGGTACGCCGGACCAAACCAATGCCGATCAGCCTGGAGATCTCCTTGACCCCCGTCTCTCCCACCAAGAGGTCGGCAGGCAGGAAACCGAACAAACAAGGAGGTGCAGCAACACACAGAAGCCTAAGTCAGCACAGCAGCACGGGGGGCAAGGCGGTCAGTGGCGGGTGGTGGGTCGCGGCGGCAACAAGGTGCTTTCTCTTGTCCATGAAAAAAAAAAAAACCACCGCAATTTCAATTGAAAATCTTCACTAAGGGTGGGTGGGTGTTTGGGGGTTTAACGTCCTTTTCCACCACATTCGGGTGATATCAAGACGGGGGCAACGATGGAAAAAGCCAGCACAAATATTTGGCCCCAGCCGGGATACAAACTCACGGTCCGAACATTGGGAGTCCAACCATTCGGCCACCCCGGCTCCCCATCTTCACTAAGAGCCACATCCAAGCCACTATTATGGCAATCTGCAAGCGGTCCCAGGGCCTTGCGGGGAAGGCTCACCCGTTGCGTGTTAGTGGCTTGAAGTGGCTCTTACTGGTGTGGAGTGGCTTGTTCTTTTTAAACCAGCCGCATAATGTGGAGGGCTAGGGGTGGTCTAGTTTGGGCTCTTAATAGCTTTTTCTTTTTTAAATGATCACTTTTCAGCCCAAAGTTGTTGTTGTTGTTGTTGTTTTGTGTTTTTCTTGGTTTTTTTGTTTTTGTTTTGTTTTTTTAGTCAGAATCAGAAAAGGGGGTTATTCTGACTTCCCAACTTCACGGTTGCGACTTTTATTGTGCTTCACTTGTTATGACACATCTCATGATGTGGATGATTAAACGGCCGACACCGCAGGTGCCTTGGTTGCCGGGCCTCGTTTAAGTCTGGATATTTATGACAGGAAGCGTGGAATGCGGCCCTGTCACACGTGGACCCCCCATAGCATCATCATAATGTCATCCTCATCCTCATCACAATGCATAATAGAAAAAAGTAGATTTCACTCATAACCTGGCAGAAATCACCCTGGAGCTGGCAAGAGTTGGGGCCGAACAACAAAATCTGCTGTAAATCAACAGAAACCGTTACGGTTATGACTTTATTGATAATAATAATAATAAGTATTGTATAGGCGCTTTAACCAATTTCATGAATCGGCTCAAAGCGCCGCGAACTGAACCCAACACGCACGCTCACGTGAATCACACGCATTCTCTCACACACTGGACATAAACACATTACAATCACGTGGTGCGAAGGGTCAGCTCAGCTATTTAAGTTTCGGAATTTAGAATTGCATTTATTTTTCAAATTTTATGGGCTGAACGTGTTCAAAGCATAGGGGGGAGGAAGCCGGAGTACCCGGAGAGAACCCCCGACGATCGGCCCGAATGATCTCGTTTTGTTGTTTTTGAAGCTGTTGTTTTCTGTTTCTTTCACTCTTTTTCATCTTCATCTCATTCTTCCTCATCTTTTTAATGTCATTTATTTCTGCGACTGATGTGTATGTACATGTGTACCTGTGTGTATGTGAAGGTTCCTTCAGTGCTGAGCAACGCGGACGTGCTGGCCCCCAACCCCATCAACAACCGCACGCTGGATTACTACTACGTGGACAAGATGGAGGAGCAGCGAGAAGAGGCGGCCGTCAACACGTACTGGCTGCGAGCCCTTTGCGCTCAGCCCGTGCACGAGATCCTGGACAAGTACAGACGCCGCACGGAGCTGCGCCGCACGAGGCTCATCTGGAACAGAACCTACACGACGCCTGGGGAGAGGTCCCTGCTCCGTGCTTGGAACGCAACGTCCCGAAATCCCTCGTTCCCCCAGTGAGAGGCATCCTGGCTTCAGCTGACACGCAGTCCATGAGGCAGTTTTCGCAGTAAACCTCCGTCGGAGAGGGCATCTCAGTTCGGGAAGCCGCCCCGTGCTTACTGGAGCGAGCCGTCGGCCAAGTCCGGAGGGTATAATTACTCCGAGGAGGTCGGCAGCGAGGACGAGGGGAGTGAGAAACACCCGCCCGCTTCCACTGTGTCCGGGAACGTATCCGTCAGCACCGCGCGACATTCTCTGGATCAGCGATCGGCCACGATGCCCTTAACCAGCCCGAACCGACCACTTCAACAAGACCAGCATCACACCCCCGCAGCACCACCCACAAGAACAGGAATCACCTGAAACAGAACCACCTTCAGCTTTGCCTCCGCTCAACTACGCCATGTCTGACCACTTCCGCATCGCCCTCCCTGACGTCACAGACAAACAGTGGACGAAACGCAAAGGGACGCCGACAACCAAGAGAAGGGAAACTCCGGCCGTCGTGGAAAGGCGCACGTCAGACAGGAAGCTGTGACGTCAGATTCTGAGGAAGCCGAGAAAACCAACAGAAGTGAGACATCCAGCACTACGCAGCCAGAAACACCGCGCTATTCTAGATCTGACAATAAGAATCACCTGCCGTCCATCTGATCAAGATTTATAGCCAGTTAAACGTGCAGTCCAACCCAGTCCAATCCAATCCAATTCAGTGTCCAGTTATTTGGCCCAACAGTGATTCATGAAAACAGACCATGTTACACGAGGGCTTCACAAACAGTTTTCAAAAACAAAACCACCGATGTTTTCCGAACTGGTCATGTGACGTAGCTCCCAAAACTGTTTCATAAAACTGTTTTCTCGCGTTGCGAGATTTTAGAGCCTGCTCAGGATTCTCGCAACAGTTTCTGGACACACGCTTTTCTTTGAGCCAATCATCTGTGAGTATCAGGACACGTGAAAGGATCTCAACACTGAGTGCACAGAGGTCCTGTATCGGCCCCACCCTTCTCTGTGGGATGTACATGCGGCACTGGGTGCTACACTGAAGAAATTGTTTCTGAGTCAAAAGTTTCGGAAACATCCTTCTTCAGAAACCGTTTCGTGCTTTTGTTTTGAGAAACTATTGCCCGTGTGACGTCGCCTTTAGAAGAACAGCAAAGGGAAAAAGAGAAAAATGCTTGCTGTGTTGACGCTGTCAGTCAGCCCCTGCTGAGGAGATGAGTTTTGGGACTCTTCTCCAGGACTGGATCAGTGGATGTGCAGAACTTTCGAAAGAGGCTCAGACAAAGGGTTCCACAGAACTTGGCATTCAGCCAAGTCATACGATGTAATATCTAATGAAACACACCTTTGTTCCCCTGCAGTTCTGTGTTGGTTCTAGATTTCGTTACCATAGCCATGGCATTCACGAAACATCCTGGCCAATCCACTGCTCCTAGTTGGGATACGTGGTGGAAAAGGACGTTAAACTCCCAAACACACACCCCACCCTCCTAGCTGGCAACACCAACCTGGAAGAGACAATGACAATGACAATGACACTTTCCAAGGAAAGAAGATAAGGTGCGCAGACCTGTCTTACATCTTGTCCTTGCTACTCTAACACACACACACACACACGGTTGCTAAACTACTATGAGTTGCTACAGTAATAAGGTGAACTCATAATCAGTAATATATAAACAAGGCAAAGCACGTTTCAAAATTCAAAAACACACAACCACACACTAATACATGTAGTACAACACATAATTACACAACTCGTAATGAAGAGAAGAAAATAAAGGGAAGAAAACAAAAATGGAAAGGAAAACTGTAGGAGTTGAAAAAAAAGGTTTGGAGGTGTTAGTGAGTTTATGACAGGGACAACTGGGTAAATAACCGGGCCTTGAAGGTGTTGATGGTTGGAGCTGAAATAATGAAGAGAGGCGACATAAGACGCCGACAGGAGTGGTACATCGAAACAACTGCCTCGCGTGGTATGCAACGCACAAAAAGCTCCAGTGACTGGGATCGTGGCTAAATTACTCTGTGCCGCGAAATAGTCTTTGTAGCTTGCGCGGCGTGAAGCCCTAACTAATTGTTCTCACACACTGGTCCACGAATACGCAGCAGCAAGTGCGAACCCGCTAGTCAGACCACAACTGCCAAAACATAACTGCATACTGCAACCCCTCTCGCACTCCCAACAACCCTCACACTACGATTTTGTGACACACTTTCCACGTAAGACCAGCCCTGTGGTTTACGGTCTGCTTTGATCTTGTAGTCGAACTGCGACTCTGCTGCAACTGTATTAGAGGTTCATACTTTCACATCCAGCCTCTAACTAATTTTCCGCAGGCCAGGGAGAGACGTTTATGTGCATCGCTCCGTGAGTGGCTCTGTGTGTCCTTGTCGAGGAGGAGCTGGCAACAATGAAACTTTGCAAGTAGTCATTGCAGCAGCAAAAAAGTGCGACTCAAAGGGAACGAACTCGGGTAACTGGTCGCTGCAAGGGAGGAGAACTGCGCACAGTTCTCTCCCATGCAGCCTTCCCTTTGGCAAATAATGACTTCTCGTTAAGACAGAGCATGCAACTCTGAGCCCGTAGCTACTGCTGCCAGGGACAACAAGTGGTACCGCTTCCTTTGATTGTTTTCAGAAGCTTGTTGTCGACGTTCAGAGGCGTGTTGGACTGATTCACCGGTGTTGAAGTTAACGCCACCAGTACTGATAGATTTCATGTCATGGCCTTTCACACGGTTGTCTTGTCGCTGTATGAAAGCTTCCGAGCGGCTCTGAACTGCAGGAAATTTTCTGACTGGCTGGACGGCATCGGGGGAAGATTACTGACAGATGGGTGGAGCGCGTGCAAGCTTCTCCGAGCGCATACATCCCGTCTTGAACAGAACTGAACTCTGATTGGCTGGCTCTAGAGACGTCCACATACAACGTCAGTTTGAACCCCCGTGAATTGTGTCATAATGCTGTGAAAGTATTTGATACTCTTAAACCGCGACAATTTGCGTGTGTTTGTTAACTGATATAGTATTGATAGATGGTGGTTTACTTGTACTGAAGCTGCGGAGCCCAAGTTCCTTGATTCCACAACCAGTCGTGCGTAATTATCTGTTTTTGATCACTCGCATGGTGACGTAATGTTTCTTCATCATCTTTCTGTTCTAGGGCATATGTTGTGGGCAACGTTCGAGCTTGAGGTGATTTCAGTGTATCCACGTTTTCGACTGCGCTAATCTCGCCAAAGCGGAAAACAATCGAGTTTTCATTTTTTGTTTGTTTGTTTGTTTGGTTTGTTGTTGTTGTTGTTGTTTTTAGTATTTGGCTCAGTCATCAATGATAGTCTCCCTTCCAGTTGGGCACAGGTCACCTCGCAGGCCGGTTTTACGAATAATAAAGTTTGTTTATCCACACCGGCCTTTCTTTTCTTTCATCTCTCCTGTGAAATAAGTGTCTGAATTGTACTAGTATTGGATAAATCATGTATACATGTGAGTGAGTGAGTATTTTAAGGCTTAACGCCGCGTCAGCGACAAAGACTAATTCGCGGCAGCCACAAGTTTGAAGGCCTCTTCGTTAAAAGGTAAAAATCTGGATTAAAACAACTAGTAAATATAGGCTAAAAGTTTATAGGTTAAATGAGATTCTACCAGTCTTGGTTACCACCAGTTCAAAATGTCAAGAAAGTTAGTTTTTTTAGGGCTTAACGCCGCGCAAGCAACAGAGTCAAAACGTCAAGCATAAGTAAAAACACAATGTTCAAATTTTACAAAACAAATTGACTTCTCGAAGGAAGCCAAAAATCTGGTCTGGAGGGACATTTCGGAACAAGAGCTCCATTGATTCCGCAGTGAAATACTTCTGTCGAACCTCCGTGAGGTCTGCACAAGAAATTAAAATATGTTTAATGGTATCTGGCTCATCACACCCAAAACAGAAAGGACTCTCTTCGCCTTTCAGCAAGTGCGATCATGTATACATGTAACACAGAGCATGACATCACATGACAATCAGGCATGGTTCCCTGCCAGAAGGTTCTTTCACTTACAAATAGAAAGGACAGATGTGTGGGTGGGTGTTTGGGGGTTTAACGCCCTTTTCCACCACATACGGGTGATCACTGATATCAAACACGGGGCAACGATGAAAAAGCCAGCACAAATATTTGGCACCAGCCGGGATACGAACTCACGACCCGAGCATTGAGAGTCCAACGCTCCACCATTCGGCCACCGCGGCTCCCCTAGAAAGGACAGATACAACATTTTGGCAGAGAACCATTGATGAACAAGTATTACTACTCTTCGGCGGGAACTGGCTTCCTGTGTCAACACAATCAACGACAAAACATTTGAACTCGGCATATCGGTGTGTCCAACTAAAGGTCAATTTGAAAATAGGGGAAGTAAGTAAAGCTGAGAGCGCTCCCTAGATATAGGAGATGTGTGCTTTGTATGACAGAGCGCTCCCTAGATCTAGGAGATGTGTGCTTCTGTATAAAGCACAAGATCTCCTAGATCTAGGGAGCGCTCTCAGCAAGCATTTTAGGGGTGACTATGCTGCCTGAGGCTAACTGGGAATATACATGTATTCTGAGGTCTCGTGGATTTGCATTCTTTGACCGTTGAATCGTGCTCGGCTGAACTGTTCATGCAGTTAGGGTTGCCGTCTCCTCCACCCCATCACCTGCCCATGAGGTCTCCAATCACATCCACTGGTTTGAGACGTTAAACCCAACTAACCAACAAGGCAACCAGCCAGGTGCGAGGTTTCTTCTTGCAACCTGGCTGCGTCCCAAGCGAAGCATAATCAATATGCTTTACGTGCGAATTGTCCCTGCCCACTTTGGCTTTGCCTTCTTTGTCTGAATGCACCGTGCGACTGAGACAGCGACACTTAATCCACGGCTTGCTGCATACACCCGCCCCACCCAGCCCTTCTTTCCTCGGGTGTCTGCTCGCTGCGGCAGACACCCCGTCACCCCCCCCCCCCCCCGACGGGTTCCTTAGGGCCCTCTCACACTAGCGTAACGCCCCGCGCGCAACGCATGGCACATCGAGCGTGCGTGTCGCTACCGACGTCGCACGCGCGTGATCGTGCTCTCACACTAGAGTGACGTAGACAGCTACAAAAGTTTTTATAAGATGGCGTCGTACGGATCATCCGAAGAAGATGAAGTTCCCCTGCCAGGCTCATACTCGTTTCTGATTGGCTGATAGCTATAATTTATGCGCGTCATTGTCGCAAGAATAGAACATTTTCTATCGGTCCGCGACAGAGATTTTCGTTGCGGACGAGACGCGCAGCAAGGGGTCTCACACTAGAACGCGCAGGAAAACTTGATGCGTGCGACAGAAATCTTGCCGCGTCGCGCACGCTTGACGCTAGTGTGAGAGGGCCCTTACGTGAGCTTAGGCCCGATGCACACGAGCGTCAGCGTCATGATGCCGAGCGGCGGATCTGACTCCCGGCGACAGTTTCAAGGCGCCGCCACGTGTGCATGACATCGGCGCCTGGCGACAGGCAACGGTATCAATGATGCCAGGCGGCGGAATCTTTTGACGCCGCGTATAGAACATGTCCTATTTCTGCTGCTGACGCCGCGCTGCAGACTTGGTTTCAGCCAATCAGAAAGCAGTGTGGGTCAGCGCGTACAGTGTGGGCTCAGCGAACAGGCCGTGCAGGCGAATGACGCCGAAGCCAAGTGTGCATGCAAACGGCGTGCACCGCGCGCTCACGCGAGGCGCATGATGCGAGACAGCCTTCGCTGCTTGCTTCATGGTGCTGACGCCGACGCTCGTGTGCATCGGGCCTTACAGTTAATGTTCGCAGAAAACACCAGTCACACACGGATCTAACCGTGGCTTGGTCGACTTTACTTTGTGTAGGCTTAATAGACCCTTCTTCAGATTATTTCAGTTGTTTGAAGCGGTAGGCCAACTCTCCGACCCTCACAGGTTTCACGCCTCAGGATTGAGAAAGGCTGCGCTTTACACCAAACAGCACGTGAGTTTTCGGTTAAGCGTTAAAGGCCGAACCTTTTTTGTACAGCAAGGAAGCAAATCACGTGGTTCATACGCGTTTCTGTGACACCCTTTTGGAAAACCAAGTTTCCTTTGTGGACGAAGTGATCAACTTGAAGTGGCCTGAATCTGCTTCGGAGTTAATTCAGTCAGTGTGTGTGTGTGTGTGTGTGTGTGTGTGTGTGTGTGTGTGTGTCTGTTTGTGCAGGTCGGCAGGCACTCAACCGAGTGTGTAATACCTCCAGGTAAGTGTGCCATTAGGGTTGATAACATATTATTGCTGATTATTGTGGCAATTCGTGGCATCCATGTAAACAGCTGACTGATTACATACACGGATACGACTGACGTGAAAAGCACTTGTCCATCTGTGTGACTGAGTACGGAAAATCGTGTTGTCATGGTGAACATCAGTTGTCTAGAGGAAAACATTACACTGTATTACGACATGACAACAACTTTAACAATCCGAGAAAATGTACAACGAAAACAGTTCTCTCTCTCTCTCTCTCTCTCTCTCTCTCTCTACGGTAGTGTAGCAACGGCAAGTTTGAAAATGGTCTTTGTATGCCTATAACTTCTTCCGTTGTAAAATAAAGGATCGTTATCGTTATCGTTATCTCTCTCTCTCTCTCTCTCTCCAGCCTTGGTAATAAAACATCATCTGGTATTGACGGCATAAACGGGTTTATTCTCCGCCTTTCTGAGCCATATGTTGTGGAATCTTTGACATACATATACAACTTGTGTATACAAAAAATATATTTTTCCATCGGCATTCAAAAAATCAAAAATTGTTCCCATCAAAAAAACTAAGGGCAAATGCAACACAGACTTAAATAATTACCGTCCGATCTCTCTTCTGTCTGTTGTCTCTAAACCCCTCGAAAAACATATTCATAAATACCTCCTACACTATTTAGAGAAAAAGTCCCTTTTGAATGATTTTCAGTCGGGATTCAGACCGAAGCATTCATGCCACACTGCACTGGCTCGTATGATAAACTCGTGGCTTAATGAAATCAACAATAATAACATGTGTGGTGCAGTATTCCTCGATCTGAAACGAGCCTTTGATCTCATAAACCATCAAATCCTACTTAAAAAGCTTGACTCATATTTTAACTACAATAGCCCAGCTGCTCTTTCCTTTTTTCAGTCATACCTTTCCAACAGAAAACAGACTGTATATGTAAACGGCACATACTCTTCTGATGGGATGGTGGCATGTGGTGTTCCTCAGGGGTCGGTGTTAGGCCCGTTGTTATTTTGTATTTTTATAAACGATTTACCCCTGCATATAACCGACTCCAAAGTTAGCTGTGATATGTTCGCTGACGATTCTACCATCCATTCATCTGGCACTAGCATGTCAAAAATAAACAGTAGTCTACAGCAGAGTCTTCACGATATCTCTCGATGGTGTGACCATAATAGTATGATAGTCAATCCATCTAAAACAAGATGGCCACCAGCCCAATATGTTGTTTCCATTCAATGACCTGCTGTAGTCACAGTCGTAGTCGTTGTGTCATGTATGCAGCCCGCGCGCACACGCCGGAACGCAAGCTCTCTGACATCAAGCATGCTGACATAAAGAAAGTACTGAAAACCCTTATCGTGCCTCTATGCACTTGCAAAAACCCAAACACATGAGGTCGTGTGAGCTCGCCTAGCTGGTTGACGTCACAACTTGTTGGCGTATGCGAGGTTCTACATGGGTGAATGAATTCTTGTAATAAAGTCGTTCCCCTTTGACAGAGTTACTTCCCGCAGACCTGACTGACAGACGATTGCTTACTGGTATCGGAGAAGAGACCCTCTCTGTCTCTCTCTCGCCTTAGACGCGCGCTTGCGCGCGCACGCACGCACCCCCCCTCCCCCTACACACACACACACACACACACACACATTATGCAAAGACCTTGGAATCAGAAAGACGCGTCACTCCTGCCCTCGTAAGAGTAGACTCCAGAGTGCAGTCCCTTTTCGGCGGGGCGTGAAAATGTGACTGCTTACACCCAGCGCCATTTTTAAAAATGGCGAATTTTTTTTTAGAAAATCAGAGACTTGTGTGTCATATGATTCGATTTGAAACGAAGTCTTGAATATCCGACCACTTTTCGTTTGGGCAAAATCTTTGCCAGCGGACAATTATTGTTGCGCTTTGATGGCACTGTTTACGTGGTAGACTGATCCAACAGGATGTGAGTAAACGGCAAGGGGGTTGCACTCTGACAGGCAAGGGTGTTGCACTCTACAGGCAAGTATTATTGCACGGTGCAGACGATCACGTACCTGCCTTGTGGTGGAATAAGAGACGATTACAAAAGCATACACACCCGTGCTCTAGGACTGAATGTAATAATAGATCTGTCCATTCAGACAGAGACAGGTTATGTATGTCTCTGATTCAGAAACACGCCTACTTTCACTCTGAAGACAGCCTGCTAATCACTTGCGCCACTGAGGATCCCTCTGGGTTCAAAGCTGGTCAAGGATGACATAGTGCGCGACCTTGTGTTTGAGAGCACCGAGACAATTTAGGCCCGTCACGGTAGCGCAGTGAGCGCCATTTCCCCACTGTGCACAGAGGTACTTTCCACTGAAAGACTCTGTGCTCCAGAGAGTGTCGTAAGAGAGACATATAGCGGGACAACGCGAAGAGTTGTCTGCCCGCATTAGCGCGCATCCTAGATCTGGCCCCTATAGTGACAGCATGGCGGAAAGTGGAAAGCGATCACAAAAGCATGCAATTGTGTTCTGCGCCGAATTGTTCAAATAACAGACAAATATAAACGGGGAAATACTTCTTTTGGTATTCCTGTTGAAAAACAAACATTTTTTTTTCGCTTTCTTGTCCAAAAAAAAAAAAGAAAAAAAAAAAGACCTCAAGTGGTACGTGTGCATGCAGTGTAAACTAACAGTAAACACACGCGGCTGACGCAGATACAGCGTAATTTTTTTCCCTGACAACTTTACAAATCACGGTGACTTAAATTGTGCTAGCGTCTACCTGCATCTAAATTCAGAACACACACACACACACACACACACACACACACAGAGAACAAAATCATCCGGCTGAACTTCGTTCTAACCATTGTAAAACCATATCACAACATAGAATCTGCTGGATCGTCGGTCGCAGATATGATTAATGCTGAGTTAGCAGGAAGTATTCAGCGGATGCGTCCATCTTTGGATCTCTCGCACATTCGATCTTTCTGTGTTCCGTACTAGTTTTACTTGAACACATCGAACGAAATGCACTGCGTAGCCTACGTACAGCAGTGAAAGCCAAACTAGATCTTTCTTTCGTCCTCCGGAACTTTGAGAGTACTTATGTTTTCCATAGGCCTAAAACACATGCGAAATATATGGGGGGAGACCACCTGGCAGTCGCTGACATCTTCGTTTTTGTTTATTTTCTTAAAATGTTTTACGGCGGCTAGTGTAGGGTTGGGTCAAACAACTGCGTAGATCTGCGGGATACGCGCTAATGCGCGCAGACAACTCTTACGCGTTGTCCCTCAAAGGGAGGTAAGTGAACTATCTTTATGTTTCCAAGATCTTTGCATTATGCTTCTGAGTGTGAGTCAGTGGCAAAAACGAAACCCACTGAAATTCCCGCTTTCCACATGTCAAGTTGTAGAGACTCTTGCGAAAAGATACTGCATTTCGATGCAAAATAATTTCTAGACCATCCCAGAACATGCTGGTGCAGTAACGTCAGTAGATTACGTCACCTTGGAGAGATTTCGAGCCTTCCAGTAAGTTGAGGAATGTTCTAGATCTGACGTAAGCAGCCCCCCTGCACAGCGTTCTGGATTCTTCTTCTTTCATGAATTTGTTCTCCGCGCATATTCTGTTCATAAAGTATTGGAGTTGTAGTCTGTTGTATCCCGTATCATCTCTGCGAGTGCACGATGATGGCGACATAGCATAAGTAAAATACAACACCACGTCTCCAAACAGAGGAATTCCGAAAGAAAGTGGCGAGACACCCCCAAGAAAAAAACAGCATCACGTCAATCAAACATGACGCACTTACTTTACGTCAGTGCGCGTGCGTCTCTTCTTCGATGTTTGTGAGGCGTGTGGCTTGCAGAGGAAATGTGCTGTGAGTACAAATTTTCGAGTCAACTGACGATAACGGCTGCAGTGAATTTTTCTAATTTTTTTGTATATTTTTTATGGCACCCCAGGCTCATTATCTATGTATAGTAGGAGCGATTTTGAGATCTAAAGTGTGTTCACCAGCACTTTCATCAGGTACGGCTTACGCCAAAAGTATAAAAGCGACAACCTCCAAACTTCACTTAGTTGAGAGTCCGTATTCATGCTATCTATGTCCAAAAAATGGAGTGGTTTAGGTAAATATTACGCCTTTAAACGCCAGAAAGCCACTTATTCTGAAAAGGGCGATAACTCGCAAATCATGTGTGCAATCGTACCTGGATCGGGCCTTCTATTCAACAATCTTGATTCATTTAGAAACCCCAAATTTGAAATCGATCGGTTCAGTATTTTCGGAGAAATAGGCATCTGAACTGGGTTCACATGCAATGTCAACTCAGGCTCGGTTTACATGAAAACTATAAGAGCGACCATTTTCTAGTAGTGAGTCAATTCAGAGTCCGTATTCAAGCTATCTACTGCCAAAAAATTGAGTGATTTAAATAAATATTACGCCTGTACACGAAAGACAACCAACTTGTCTCAAAAGGGCGATAACTCCCAAATCACTTAAGCAATCATCACACGCTTGAATCGTCTAATGTAACATTTTGATAAATTTGGATACCCCAAATTTGAAGCCATTCGGTTGAGTATTTTCGAAGAAACGGGCCCGGACACAATTCACACACACACACACACACACACACACACATCCATACAGACGGCACTCAGTGAGGAGAAGAAGCGCGTTCGGAACAGCATACATGCCAGCATCGATGACGCAGGTTTTCTTACGTCATTGTCAGAGTTACACTTGCATAATCGTCTTTGCGGGAGATCGGCAGTGACGTGCGTTTGTACCACAGATGCTTGCCTATGAACGTGGAAATTTTAGCCCGTCCTATTATGTTGTTTCCATTACTATGGAAACAACATAACAAAAAGCATGGTACTTACAACACGCCAAAAACACCAGCTCCATCCTTTACATCTTGGCCTTTCTTATGACACAGTCAGAATAGAACAGGTTAGTAACCACCGTCTGTTAGGGGTAACAGTGGATGACCAGTTTAAATGGCAGCCTCACCTCGATAATGTATGCAAAACTATCTCTCAAAAACTCTTTCTGTTATCTAAGTTGAAGTCAATCATTGACCTGAAGACGCGGAAGCTATTTTTTAATGCATATGTAAAACCACATGTTGATTATTCTTCAACCCTTTGGGATAACTGTGGCGATCTCCATCTCAAAAAATTGAATTCTTTGTACCGCCGCGCTATGAAACTCATCCTCCCTGACACCTCCCTAACCACTGATGAAAAGATCACGGCTTTAGACTGTCTACCACTTGATAAACATCTGGCCTTTAAAAAATGCATCATGATGCACAAAATTATCAAAGGTAAAGCGCCCAACTACTTGTCTAAACTTTTTAGACCTTGCGACAGCGGGTACAGCACTTCGAGGAACAGTCTCTTCGTTACACGCCCCAGGCTAGACTTGTTCAAATCAAGTCTCTCTTACTCAGGAGCACAGTTATGGAATAATCTCCCATCTCATGTTCAGTCTACTTACTCCTCTCATATCTTTAAAGCTAAAGTTTATCATTACTTTTCTACGAACTAAGTATTAACTACTTCTCTATTAGTTTTCCCACAGCTTTTCCATGCTTTTGATAATGGCATATTCTGTAGTCCCATTTCATATGTTAACGTTTTACTGCGTAGTGTATTACGCTTGCGCTGTATAGTGTCACGTGCTGTAGCTACGTGCTGTATGTGTGATACTGTGGGTAATCACATGTATGTCTTATGCTATGTGTGTAATGTTATGTATGCCCTCTGTGTGTGTGTGTGTGTGTGTGTGTGTGTGTGTGTGTGTGTGTGTGTGTGTGTGTCAAGGACAGTCATAGAGACCTGTGCGTCTATGTTCTCATCCTTGGAAAATAAAGTTTCAGTCAGTCAGTCAGTCACTCTCTCTCTCTCTCTCTCTCTCTCTCTCTCTCTCGTCACAGTCCCCCCCCCTCTCTCTCTCTGTCTCTCTCTCTCTCTCTCGTCCCCCAGTCTTTGTGGCTTGCGCGGCTTTAAGCCATAAAAACTCACTCACTCACTCACTCGCTCTCTCGCCCCCCCCCCCCCCCCCCCCCCCCCTCTCTCTCTCTCTCTCCTCCCTCCTCACAATATGAACAAACTCCTGCTTTGTTTGATTATTTTCTTTATTTCATTTGTCTTGATGTTGGTATGCACATGGCAAATAGAAACCTTGCAAGTTGAAAACAAACCGACAAAACACGGATACGCTTGTTTCGACCATGCTTGAGCCTGGTCTGGGCTACCGATGCGTCTCCGTGAACGACACCTGTTGACCTTCTAGCACAGAACGGGAGTGTCACCCGGACTAGCTTGAGCCTGGTCATGGTGACCCTCTCGCGTGAAGGCCACGTACACATGGGTAGACCTGACTAGCTTCAGCCAAACTTCGGATGACTCAAGGCAAGATATTTTAGCGGCCAAACAATGACGATATTTTCCACGGATAAGTCGAATTTAGGTTATGTGAAATAACAATTCTCTTTTCACACTCAGAGGAGCCACTGGCACTGGGGGATATTTCCCCTTGTGGTACTGAAGTAGTCACCAAAAGCGAAAAAGCCACAATGTTTGATATAAACAGTCTGGGAACTGCAGTCAGTCGTGAAAGTTGTGTGTGTGTGTGTGTGTGTGTGTGTGTGTGTGTGTGTGTGTGTGTGTGCGTGTGATGCTTCACATTATGTGTTTGTAGTTAAATGTATGTGTGGAGGCATGCTGTGTGTGTTTCTGGCTGAGTGAGTGTGTGTTGATTGTAAGGCGCCCTGAGCTCCCGCGAGAGGAGCCGATTCATGAAATGCGCCTATACAATACTCACTATGATTATTATTATTATTATTAATACGCGCATGTGTAAATGACAATCATTTTTCACGAACAGTCAATCAATGGTTTATGGGCTAGTCGAAAGGATGTGGGCTCGGGCTTAGATTTGTGCGTGCACGATTGTTTCTTTTGACGTGTGTAGGGGAGGGAGTGTGTAACATGCAGTCTCCCTCTGTCTCTGTGTGTGTGTGTGTGTGTGTGTGTGTGTGTGTGTGTGTGTGTGTCTGAATGCTTGTGTGTGTGTGTGTGTGTGTGTGTGTGTGTGTGTGTGTGTAGGGGTACTTCAATGCAGTAGGCATTTTTATTTATTTTTTGTTATACGCCTAGCTTTTTTTTAAGGTTATGTTCGTGTGTTGGCTTGATACTGCCGTACATGTATTAACTCGACACCACACAACATTTCAATGTTTTTGTTTTGGGGTTTGTGTGTGTGTGTGTGTGTGTGTGTGTGTGTGTGTGTGTGTGTGTGTTTTAAAGCCATGTCCGTGCATACTGCAAGTATGAACCCGACACGACATAACATTCCAATGTTTTGTGTGTGTATGTGTGTGTTTTGTTTGTTTGTTTGTTTCACTGCAATAGGAACAAACATTTAATGGCAATTATTATTAAGTAAATGAATTATTATTATTATTATTATTATTCTTAGAGAGAGAGAGAGAGAGAGAATGACAATGACACTTTATTTTTCAAGGATGAAAGATTAGGTACAGCGTCCTTTCTTCTATCTTGTCCTTGGTACATTCTACTACCACACACACACACTCTCTCTCTCTCTCTCTCTCCCCCCAAATTCAAGTGGACTAACATCAAATTGATGATGAAAAACAGAGAGAGAGAGAGAGAGAGAGAGAACCTCGAAATTCATTGACAAAATTAATGCAAAGAGATATATGTGGGTACCGTACATATATTACAAATACATACACATACAGCACTACACGTACCCACACCTCGTGGTGGTGTGACATAGGCCGTGGGCCAGAGGCCTGTAAAAGGCCTAGTTTTTGAGTTTTTTTCAAATTTGTGCAAATCACAAAATTTTAAGTGTCCCTAAATGTAAATTTCACGCTGATTTCAAATCTGAAGAGATCCCAAACGTAAGTATGCGCACTACTTCAGAAAATGAGGGACAAGTCTGTAATGACCCTTCATAAGAAGTATCAATACTGTGATGTTTTGTGGCTGCAAATGATGCACTATTCTATTCAAAACAATCTGTCTTGTCCCTTTTGCCTATGACAATATAAACTATACATGATTAGTAAACAAATTTGGCAGTTAAGGTTACTTGCAGGTAGGAAAAATATAAGAGATAATAAGAAGATAAGAACTTTATTAATCCCCTCAGGAAAATTTATCGTGTACAGCTCTTGATCACATAATACACAGTACAACTATTATGACACAATAACAAAATCTCCATGAAGAAATCAGCCATGCACCCACACGCGCGTCCACCCATCACATATATATATATATATGCACCCACACACTTAAGTGACTTATCCATAGTCATAGCATACACTCTTCTCATGCATACCGCCATGCCACACACCACAAAGTGAAATAACCTGCACACATAATACATACTACATAGTGAAGCTACGTATTATAATTACATTATTAAAAACAAATCTACAATTCAGGGGATACTACTATAGTTCATCATAGGCACTGATCTACTGGTGTACGCCTATGTAATTTACACCATGCATCCACGCACTCTTCACTCATACACCCATCAAATACACTCCTGGCAGAAATACTGTTATGAATTTCATGATTAAGAAGAAAACTGTAATTCAAAATAATTTAGTCCATCACAAAAACAAAATCTCCACATAAAATCAACCATGCTTTGCACACTTATCTGCTCATCCACATATCACATGCGCACACACACTCAGCCATAGTCGTACACTCCACACCTCCACGCCATACATCACCTGGTGAAATACATTCGGATTTCCAATGCACTAGTCATCTTGCCTCATAATTTCAAACATAATATAAAAAGAACTAAAACTGTTAGAATACTTTGAGAACACAACCACAACAGCAACAGGTAGTGGACGGCACGCTCTGAAAACAGACTAAGACCTACAGTTATCTGATCAAAGCTAAGTTCTAATCATCAATTAAACGCTTTAGTAGCTTCAGGCAAGAAAGATCTCCTATGCCTTTAAGTTTGGCTTGCAGGAGTAATTATTCTCCCACTGAATGTACTTCTCTGGCCCTCGATGAGGCTGAACAGGGGGTGTCACTGTCAGACACTGGACATGACAGAGATGTTTTTTTCTCAAGTCTCTTATAATAAATTATCACTTCAAGCCTCTTCTGGGGTTTCCCCACCACTGACTCAGCTTTCTTTACAACTTTGTCCACTCTACCCCTGTCCTGTTTTGAGATCTGACTACCCCAACAGACACAGCCCAAGAAGAGGACACTGCCTACAAAAAGTACAATGGACATGTATACATACATGTGTGTAAAACATGTTCAGAGTTTTCTCACTAGCATCAAAAGAGTGTAATTTCCTCAAGGAGTACAGTCTGGATTGAGATTTCTTTATCACATGATCAGTGTTAGCATTCCAGTTCAGTCTGCTGTCAATAATCACCCCCCAAGTATATAATATATAGGCCAACCCTCTGAAATACCTCCCCCTTAATATCTACAGGATCAACATACTTGGCTTTTTTCCCTGAAATCAATTACCATTTCTCTGGTCTTACCAATACTGAGATGTAAAAAATGACACCACTCAACAAAGTTTATTGTAAAGATGGGCAACAAACATCATAATATATTATATTGGGAATGAGGAGATTGAGACGCAGCAGTATGCAATAAAGCTGAAAAAAAAAAAAACTCCTGACTGAGTACAGTGCCATTAGTATTTAAAACGATAAAGTTGAACAGCATAACGAAACAGTAATGCTCATAATTACTTACAATACAAGGCAGAAAACTGCATGGTCTGTTTTCACGGTCTCTTGGTGTAGCACCTGAATGCCCTGTCTCATCATCTGACTGGTCTGTGAGAATTTAAACTGGTGTTGTCACACTCTCAGATATTGTGGCTTTAATTGTTAATACCTCAGACGTCACTGTCAGAATTTACACTGGCGTTGCCTTAGCCCCCAATGCTGTGGCTTTACCAGTAATTTCTGTCACCTCAGATATCACTGTCATACTCTGATGTGTCACTGTCACAATCTGAAGCACCATCACACACCTGGCTCTCAGCTTCATCTGCACTGTTAGCTACATGTAAGATGTCTTGTGCAGTGGCAAGAATCTTTCTCTTTACAGTCCCACTGACATCAGCAAATTTGTCCAGCCAAACTTCATTAATAGAAGTACCACACATCCACACCAATAAATTGAACAAGCCCACAAGAACCATCTCCATAGCATGCTCCGTTGTGAGATCCTTGCTGTCAGCAGGCCATACTGCTGGTGATGTCACTGACATGACCTGCTCCCTCAGATACATGCTCCCATGGTAAAGTTGCCTCTTGTTGGCCTCATCTGAAAAATATTGTACCAGCAACAGGCATATAGTGACCTTAGGCAGGATGCTTGGCACAGCTGAAATACTCCCCGATCCCCTCCCCAAACAACTCAATTAGTACTGATCTAGGAAGTAGTGGAACTCTCAATTTTTTTTATTTTTTTTTTAAATATACGCTATTCATCGTGCTACGTTGAAGTTGACCGTGACTACAAAGAAGTCTAGACCTGTCTATATTATGAGGTCCGGCAACGTAATTATCAAGATCACTGAAAAATGCTCATATTATCATTGTGATTACATACTATTTTCACGAACTTCTCATTCAATTTAATAAATCAAACCTAATCCGAAGCACCACGAACAAAAGTTGCAGAAACTTACCTTGAACTATGATATGCCTGTAATCGATTGTAGCATTTCTTGTGAAACCCTGCCTCGTCAACGTTGAGGTCACTAAAGGCTTCCAAAGAATGACGAGCGACGTCTCCTTGAGTGCAGACGAACAAAGACCACCTTTCGCGACATTCCGAGACTCTTTGCATCGTTTTCTCGCTGAAAGAAAACTGTTTCACTACTGTTGGTCGCCCGTACAAAGCGTGGGCAGCCATTTTGTTTCCAAGCGTAGTCTCTTTCTGATTGGTCGAAAAATTAATTTATTCATCAAGTGAATGAATCGACGCCTCTTCAGTAAAATCCGATTACCTCCCTTACAAGCTCTTTCTAATTATCTTTCATCCGCGATTAAAAACCAGTGCGCAACATTTCAGCTGAGATCTCCCAGTTTCTATCTAGTTATGGTGTATTATTGATGATAAAAATTTGCATTGCAAAAATATTTTATGACACGAAAACCGAGGGCGGCCCACGGCCTAACATACCCATAGGGTGCGAGACGGTAAGACCAACAGACAAGTAATCGTTTATGTAAACGTAGACACCCGAGACAGGTGACCCAGCGATAGGCGCAAGGCCGCAGTAAACCGATAGAATACACATCTCCATGAGCTCTTCATACTTAGAGTTTATATGTACAAACATAAAAATGAAGTTCAGTTTCAGCTTTACTGTACCAGCGCATCATGGGCAGGGTAAAACGACGTGAGCATACTTCCCTCGTTAATGGGATCGGCACAACGTGAACGTTAGGGTTTGCGACAAGAAGTACCCACATGGAAATGTGGAAACTGTATTAGAGCATTGCTCAAGCCCGAGAGAGAGAGAGAGAGAGAGAGAGAAGGAGGGAGAGAGAGAGAGAGAGAGATTTACTGAAACTTTATTTTCCAAGGATGAGATCATAGACACACAGGTCTCTCTAACTGTCTGTCCTTCACACACACACACACACACACACACACACACACACACACACACACACACACACACATAGGCATACATAACATTACATACATAGCATAGGACATGTGATTACCCACAGTATCACACATACAGCACGTAGCCACAGCACGTGACACTATACAACACAGAGAGAGATGATGAAACGTTTTTTTATTCAGGATAGAGCATTTAGGCATTGCTGCCTATCTTACATGCTGTCCTGCTATTCTACATTAAAGGGTATTGAGGAAAAAAATCAAAACAAACAAACAAACAATGAAAAAGTAAAAAAAAAAAAAAGTATAAACTATCTAAGGGAAATACAGGAGAGAAAAATACACACGATAAACAAATCAAAACATACGTGGCATGTGCTGATGATACTGGCTGTATGCCAAATAAGAACTTACAGTCGTCTCTAATATTAGAGAGAGAGAGAGAGAGAGAGAGAGAGAGCCTGCATTTACTTAACAGCGCACGTAAGAGGTTGTCCCCTTGATAAATTGGGCCTTGTTTTGCTGCTGAGATATAGAATTTCACCAGTCGGGCGTCTCATGCAGTAAACAGCAGTTGACGCACAGTGAGCTGCACACTGATAATAGCTAGGTCGTCAATGGCAACCCGGAAGGCCTTTTCAGGAGGTGGTGCAGGTCTTCGGTTCAAAGTCACACACCGTGAATGACATATCGCGCCTACACACAACTCCGAAATGCCGTTCTTGCAGCGTACAATAGATTCTTGATTCAACGTCACTCACCCTCCATAAAATTTACGTGCACCTGATTAACCAGCCGAATGAATCAGCCGACTGATGTCAGCAGTAACTTGAGTAAGACGTTTTTAGCTTCTCCGTCAGACAGGACGTGTGGCAAATGGTAAACATGCACTTGGACAGTCGCCAAAATCTACCGGCTGCAACAAAAAGCCACAAACAGTGTTTTCTGTTTTCAACTGTGATTCCTGCGACTGTGCATAATGCAGGCAATGGCTCCTTGCAGGTCTGCAATCTCATCAAAAAGCCGCAAACATTGCGTTTTTTTTTAAAAACTGCGAGTCCTTCGACTGTGCATAATCCAGGCAACTCTGTCACAGTTGCAGAGTTTTCAGCGCTTCGGGGACCCTTATAAAACCAGAGCACGAGTTTGCCGTGACATTATTTGGCTTTTGGTCAGTGAGCGAGACACATCTCTGCAGTGTCTAGCGGATGTTGAGTGCTGCACGATCTTTCTCGCTCAGTGTCAAAACGCAAACTGAGCTGTGAAATCAGGCTGCCCTTGGCTTTTATTGGGGTTTTAGGGACGTTGAAAACTCTGCAACTGTGACAGAGTTGACTGTGCTTGCACGGTCGACTCTGTAAAAAATTTTCACTTCGGAAAGCTTTTTTGTTGGGAGCTGAGATCTTAAAACATCTCATGTCCCAAGATATTCAAGGTACGTATATTTTGTTTTTCGCCTCTTGTACTGTAAATTTTGACATCCCTGTCATACTTGGTTCGTGCCTTATGTTTTTTGTGGTCCGTTTTGTACCCATTGTTCTTTGTATTTATAACTATTTTCGCCTTGTTCATGTTCATCGCGTGATAAGCATTACTGTGTTTCATCACTGAAGGTGTTGTCCCGGGATGCCCCCCCCCCCCCCCCCCCCCCCCCCCCCCCGGGACGGCATCTCCGGCTTCTTGAAGGAGTCCAACTTGTTTGATAAAATCTAGTCTCTCATGCAATATGGACTTTCTTTGACCTACCTAGATTCGTGATTTTTGATGAACATGTTTATCTCATTTAGACCAGACAGATTTTTATATACAGCCACACTCGCCTAAACGAAACACGCTTAAGCCAAAAAAGAAACTCGGATAACAGAAACCAAAACCAATTCCCCGCCAGACCCCCCTCTTTGTAAGACTATATCTAATTCGGATAAGCCAAACTCTGTCAAAAAATAGCTAACTCAAACACGGATATCTCAAACGTGATTTTAACAGATAAGCCGAACTCGAAACACTGTCGGAGAGACTTTTTTTTTTTTTTTTTTTTTTGAAAAACACGTCGGGAAGATAACTTATGAACATATTTCGTCACGGTGTAAAGAAATTCTGTAACACTTTTTTTTTTAATCGAGAACCTATGCTCTGTATCAAACGTAGGCCGTATTATCACGCGCCTGTGACTGACAAGCCGAGCCTGTGTTGTTGCAGCTGTAACTGCTGTGGAGCTGTTGCTGCTGTTGTAGCTGTTGTAGTCATCCCGGACCGAGAACCGAGGTAACTATAGTTAATTATCGCGATCGGAAATTATCGTGTATCGAATACCGACCCGAATAGCCAGTCAGTTGGTGGATTAGGCTTTTAGTTCGTCGTTCGAATTACGATGTTTCAGATCACGTGCGGTATGGTGTGGTGTAGCGGGTAGTGGGCATTGCGATGGGTGTCCCCTCTAAACCGTGGCCCGGTGAGCAGATACCGTCCCCTCGCCCCTTAGTCTACCTGCATGGTCTAGAAGGAGGTTGTGATCTCCCAAGAGCACCGTAGTGATCGGCCAAGATCGATTCCCCTGGTGTTTGTGACGTTGTGCTGTGGAGTGCAGTAACGGATCGTCTCTCAGACTTCACCTCTCAACAAGGGGTTGGTCATTGTCATGTAATGTCAAATGATCGTCTCCATGTCAGTTTACATGAACCGTAGTAGTACCAGGTGTTACGTCAGACTTGTTTTTAAGTTGTTTCTCTATAGAGAAACAACTTTATGAGACGGGGCAGATTTTGCTACGCGCAGCAGCAAGTTTCAGTAATACAAAACAAGACTGTGACGTTTCTCCACACAATACTTACTTTCACGCACACAGTGACGTAACGAACTCTGCGTCATAGACACTTGACGTGCACACTATGCTGCTGCGTTCTTTTTGGCGGGAGTTGTGAGACGTGTGTGTGTGTGTGTGGACGGATGTAATGATATCTATCTCCTAAACCACCTCGTTGGAGGCCTTTTTACTTTGAGATAAAATGGGAATTCACCTTCTCCAGAGCTACCTTTCACAATTTTTAGCCTGCCGCATTTTCAGAAGAGTTATCGCCGATTTTAAAAAATCGGTCATGTTACGAATTTTTTCGAAAAAAAAATGTTCAAATCGCTTCATTTTCTGAAATCGGGAAGATCATCCAATTATACTGCCTGTTTTCGTAGCACAGCTCTGTAGCTCTGACAGGTTTTGTGTAAGAAAAATATTTCCGAGGTAGGGGTGGTTTGCATATAAGGTCAAATATCTATGAAAAGACTCCTTCAAATTACTCATCATTCCGGTATTTTTGTCACTTGTGCCAACTGCACATATGACATGAACTGCTGCACTATTATAGCTTTAGTATTGAGAATAACAGAGCTTTTAGATAAACACATTTTTTCACGTTTCTGCGAGAAGCGCCGGTCAAAAAAGTTCCAATTTTGCAATTTCCTAAGTACAACCCAAGGCACTTAAGTCCACGTTTCATCAGCTCTCTAGATCTTCCAGATTTTATGTCAAAATTAATTCAGTCACGGAAGTCACAAAAGCAACAAGGAAATCACAAGATATGAAGAAGTATCATCTGTCAGACGAGCAGCGTGAGGCTGACGTCAAATGTTTGGTTCACAGACAAAATCTGCAAGTATCGTCACTGCTTCCGACATTTCATCAGCCCTCTAGATCTTCCAGATTTCACGTGAAAAATAATTCAGTCGGAGAAGTCACAAAGGCAACAGGGAAATCACAAGACATGAACAAGCTGACGTCAAAAGTTTAGTTCACGGAATTGACGTCATCTCTCTCTCTCTCTCTCTGTATGACGACCTGCCTGAGGCTGACGTCAAATGTTTAGTTCAAGGAACTGACGTCTCTCTCTCTCTCTCTCTCTCTCTGGGCAGCCAGGGTGGCCGAATGGTAGAGCGTAGGACTTTCAATGCTTGGGCCGAGAGTTCGAATCCTGGCCGCTGGGGCCAAATATTTGTGCTGGCCTTTTTCTCGTTGCCCCGTCTTTGATATCACCCTTATGTGGTGGAAAAGGACGTTAAACCAAAGACCTTGGAATCAGATTTATGTTTCCAAGATCTTTGGTTAAACTCCTAAACACCCACCCACCCACCCTCTCTCTCTGCCTCTCTCTCTCTCTCTCCCCCTTCTTCCCCCACCCGGCCCCACCCCCAGTCACGTGGCTAATCGGTCGAGGTCGTAGAGGATCTAGTGTCATTGGTAGAACTTGGAGAGGGGAGAACCGGCAACAATAACAACAAAACAGACAAAATAAAATGAAGTTTGGAGAAACAACTTTGTAGGACGGGGCCGTTCCTCCTTGTTATGTTCTTACCTTATTTGTTTGATTGTGTACTTGTCTCTGTTTCAATGCAATAAATACTGCCATGGGACTAAATTTCGAAAGGGTTTGTCGTGGGAGTCAGATATATCATTACAATACTTTCTGACTGTCTATCTAACTTTAGCCAGAGATATAAAACCCTATTCGTTACACACGGCTATAATTATCCTACGGAAACGAACACGTCACCTGTTTTTCAGTATGCGGGAAACTGATGACGCGTGCCACATGTTTTGCAGGCGCCATTGTTTGGACAGAACGAGTGGTAGATCTAAGTTTGCGTGCGTGAATTAGGTGGTGGGTTGTGGCGTCGCTAACTGCAGAAAGTTGTAGGCGCATTTGGGAAATAAGGAGCACTCCCCGCACTCCTCGTCTCGTTTTACACATTCCAGGTACAGGCGCGTGATTTGCAAGAATGGCGTGCACGTTTGCGTATCATGTGCTCTTCTTTTGTGCAGCGTTGTACTCAGTCACTTTGAGCACTGCTGTGTCGGATGGAAACAAGGCGGACAAAGTGAGTGCTTATGGTAAAATGATGACATTTTGTAAGTATTAGTACGCCTACAACTTCGACTTTAGGTGATTGAATAAAAATCCATGAGAATGTATTGAGAACTTGTGATTTTTTATGGAAAGTATGGTAATACAAATAACTGAAATCGGCCACGGGGGACTGTATGCCTAATTCCATTTAATATTATGACTTCCACTTACAAAATGTCATCATTTTACCAGGTAAAAAACTCACTTTTCCCCCTTGTTTCCATTCGACACAGCAGTGCTCAAAGTGACCCGTGAGTGCAACGTTGCACAGAAGAAGAGCACATGATACGCAAATGTTCACGCCATTCTTGCAAATCACGCGCCTGTACCTCGCGCGCACTCGAGGTCAAGGTCAGCACCGCATTGTTTGGGAGTTCTCATTAAATTATCACGGAACGCAAATTATTAAACTACGTTATGTTTGCTGCTTTTATTGATCAACAAATCCTTAGGTGGAGGCGTGTTAACACTATTATTGTGCCTTAATTACCAAATTGTATCCCAGTTATCATCAGTTTCTGCGATCTGTCTGCAGTTAACGACAGTCTGCAGTTAGCGACGCCACAGCGGGTTCAGGATTAGAGATGGGATGACCGAGGGAGGGGCACAGGGGAGGGGCAGGTCGAAAGGTAACCTTGGGAGATTTGAGATGGGCGTGGTTTATGGGCTAGTCGAAAGGATGTGAGCTCGGGCTTAGATTTGTGCGTGCACGATTGTTTCTTTTGACGTGTGTAGGGGAGGGAGTGTGTAACATGCAGTCTCCCTGTGTGTGTGTGTGTGTGTGTGTGTGTGTGTGTGTGTGAGGGGGAAGGGGGGATGGAGCGTGCATTAGCTTGTGCGTATAAAAGCGCACACATTTGTGTGTGTGTGTGTCGAAGTCGAAGTCGAAGTCGAAAGTTTTTATTGACATTGGCACGGCGGCCATTATCACCAGGTGAGAGGTGGTACAGTAAACACATAATGAACCGTGGGGGAAGTACATAGGTATACGGGAAAGCTGTAGGCTGCTAGTACTGTGGGACAGGATGTTTTAAGTGCACATCAAATTTTTCCTCAATTCAAAACATTTGTACAGAAACCATGCTAGTTGTCTAGTGCCTGACGCTCTCTTGCAGGCAATAATTTCTAATACATACGGGTTCTCATTGTGAGGTGTTACAGTTTTAAATATTTTCGGCCGTATGTCCTTATATATCGGGCAGTGAAACAGAATGTGGTTTTCGTCCTCAGTTGTCCCCGGGCAGAAGGGACAGTCAAATACATCTGCAGCACTATTTCTTATGAAACGGTTTCTATGGGTATTGATGTCACTTACCCCAAGTCTGAAGCGGACTAAGGCGTCTCTAAAAACCTTTGTTCGAACATCATTAAAGTATCTTTCTGGGGTCAGTTCTGTCTTGTGTGAAATGTTTAGCCGGAAACGTTGGCTGTCCCTCATGCCCGCGAACCACTCTTGACACGCTACATCAATAACTCTTTGTTTAAAAATACACAGAAACATGTTTTCATTCGAAACACCTTGATCTAACCACACGAAACTAAAGCCTAAGTTTTCTAAAGTCATTCGAACTTTTGAAACCCAATTTATCTTGCCTTGAGAGTCTAAATTTTTTAATAGAAGGTAAGCTTGTTTGGGGATGCGTTCTGATTCCATCTTCAGAATACGAAACCAGAATTTCAAGGTTTTCATGTAGCAGTTAACCAAGAGGGGGTAGCGGCCTAGCTCGCCGTATATCATGTCGGATGGGGTATGTATCGGAACATTCAGAAATTTTTTACAGGCATACAAGTGTACTTTCTCTATAGGATTATCTGCAGTCAAAATGCCCCATACTTCGGCTGTGTATAGTAGAGCAGGCTGTACTACCGTATCGAACAGTTCGAAAAATGTTTCTCTCGTCATGTTGTCTATCCGTTTCAGTGCTCTAATGATGTTCACTGTTGCTCGTTTTCCCTTAACTGCTAAGTACTTTGCACTCTGAAGGGTGCTCATGGTTGTGGTAAAGGTAAATCCCAGGTACACATAGCTGTTCACTACTTCAAGTTGTTCTGATCCTATAAACCATTTTTCAAATCTCCCCAGAAACCCACCCTTCCTGAATACCATCACTTTTGTTTTTTCACAGTTAATTTCCAGTCCTAGTTTAGCACAGGCCTGGACGAGGCAATTAATTTGATTTTGCAGACCCGACGGTGTACTTGACAATAATGCGAGGTCATCTGCAAACATGAGGATGAAAAATTCTATCAGGCCCGGCCACAGTTGTACACCGTGTTTTCCTTCTACTGCTAGCTGTTCTGCTAATTCGTTAATGATTAAAGAGAAAAAAGTTGTACTCGTTACACATCCTTGTCTCAAGCCACGTGGACAGTCAAAACTGTCTGTAAGGTCAGTTTTTACGCGTACGCGTGCTTTTAAGGAGTTGTACATTGCCATAACAGCCTTAATAAAAGTACTAGACACACCAGCTCTAATAAGGGCTCTCAACAAAGTCTCATGAGGAACAGAATCGTACGCTCTTTTCAGATCAACAAAACAAACGTATAATTTAGCAGGTTTGCTAAGGTATTTTTGAGTTGCTGCATAAAGTGAAAAAATGTGGTCTGATGTGCAGTATCCCGTTCGGAAGCCTGCCTGCATTTCTGAAATCTTTTTATTATCTTCTAGCCAGTGGTAAAGGCGTTTATTCAGTATTGACGTATAACATTTTCCTATCAGGCTGAGTAGTGAAATACCTCTGTAATTAGATGGGGAATCCCTATCACCTTTTTTAAAAACAGGTATAATTATGGCTTCCCGCCATATATCAGGGAATGTCCCATTCAAGAACACTGTGTTGAAAAGTTTCGTCGAGAAAACAATCAGTATCTCCTCGGCAGATTTCAGCATTTCTGCCACTACTTTGTCTGAACCACATGCTTTACCTGACTTTAGACGTTTAAGTGCTGTGCGTACTTCATATTCAGCAATGGGTTCGTCAAGTTCACCTACTTCTGGTAAGTCACTAACAGCCGTTACGTTTGAAAATGTGTCATCAGAGTTAAACACCTCTCTAAAATGATTAAACCATTCCTCTGTGGTAATTGTCTCACTTACAAGTTGCTTCTGTTTGATACCTAGACATGAGTGGACCTCTTTCCAAAACAGTTTTGTGTTGTTAATCTCTCTTGTCAAAATTTCTGCTTTTGAGTTTTTGTACCTTCTTTTCTTCTCTCTAATTAACTTCTGATACTGACGTTTGGTCTCTACAAAACATTGGCGGGTGTGTTCTGTCTTGTAACGTCTGTACGTACGTAGTCTTGACTTAGCCTCTTTTTTGGTCTGCACACATTCTGCATCAAACCATTCAGCATCTCTTTTTTGGCTGTTGATAGTCACTTCTTTTTTCATACAATCTGCTGCCGACTGTAGGCATTCCACGAGCAAAACGACCGCATTGTTGATATCCACGTCTATGTCTAATGTAGCACGTGTCAATTTTTCTTGGGTTTCCCTTGAACGCAGTGCGTCTAAATATAGCTGTGCCTTGTCGGCGTCCCAAACTAGTTTTTCAACCTTTTGTCTGACTACACGTGAAAGTTGACGGTCTGCTTGTGTCGTGCGTACAGTCAGCGATACTGGCAAATGGTCTGATTCAATCCTGTTTTCCACGTTCAGTGAAAGAAAAACACCTTTACCGCATAGTTCGTTGGATGCACAGAAGTAGTCAATAAGGCTTGATCCTGTGTGAGACATGAATGTTACACATGTTTCAGCATTGAAAAAGTGGCAACCGTTTAAAATAGAACAGTCAAACATCTGACACACGTCAATCAGTTTCCTACCAAAAGAATTTACCACCAAATCATCACTGGATCGCTCAAACGTTTCTTCATTACTGTTGTGATGCATATGTTCTGCGGTGTTACAGCTGTTCAATCTTGCAGTACGTGCATTGAAATCCCCACACAGTATTATGTAAAATTCGTCCGACCTTTCCCAGAGTTCAGTCAAACACTGTTCTATCTGATCAATACCATCACTAAAGTCTGACGTGTTGTAATTAACGGAATCATATGGTGGTACATACGAGCACAGCAAAAACACATCTTTGTCAACGTTCAGTAAATGTTTGCTTATGTTCAAAATCACAGTTTGTTCGTGTGGGGTGATTGACTTTTCAATGTAATGATTGAGAGTTTTCTTAATTAGTACTATCACACCTCCCGAACATCTTCCATGCTGACTCAGTTTCTTAGCAGGGGCAGTATATAACGTAAAGTCCGCTAAAACGTCTAGCTGTATATCAAACTCTATGTACGTTTCTGTCAGACATATCACATCAAAGGAATTCAGGTACTCAACAAAATCGGTGTTTGCGAGTTTAGGCAGAAGACCTCCGATGTTCCATGTCAGAAACTTTAGCCCCTGTTGAATTTCAAAACGTGCAGATGACCGAACCTGTTGTGTTGTGTTTGTTGTCGTACTGTCACTGTGAGTGCTAGTATGGGCGGTGGCAAGGCCTGGGCCGTGTCCCTATCTCCTGTTGGACTTCTGCTGGACTTGCTGGCGTTCGCCGGTTGAGATCCGCCGTGTGGAGTTCATCCTGTCAGAGATGAGTGGCTGGTCCTTGCTTGGTAGTGACACGGACTGTGACTGTAAACGTGTAGGTGGTCTGTTGGTAGTCCCTGGTGTGTTACGTGACCCTGGCACGCGGCCACCGATCCTCTTGTCCTGGCCACGACCTCCACGTGCAGTAGCCGGGGATTTCCCATTCACAGAAGCTGCAGCTGCGTTACCCTGATTGGTGGTCGTAGCACGGGTGTCAGGGGTATTCTTGACGTCACTATGGGGATTCCCATTGTGTATCTCGCGAGGGTTGTTGTGGGTTGTCGGGTCGGCGCGGATGCTGTTTGTTGGAGAGGGTGACGATCTTGTAATCCCGTTGGTGTCTGGACGTTGTCTACTGGCCACCATGTCGCTGTACAGAGGGTGCTGGGGGTGCTCGGTGTCCTGCGTGGACTCTTGGTCGAAGTTGGGCTGCGGCTGTTTGTTGCTGACGTCGCTGTTCAGGTTACTTGCAGTCGCATGCATGTCTACCCTGTCGTCTGCTACGTTGTCCATGATGCCAAAGTCAGAACTGGGGTTGTCAGCGTCGGGAGGGTTGTCTGTCTGAGTTTCTGACCCTGGTTCACGCCTCTCCCGTGTGTGCAGACGGCCGTTTTTGAAGAAACCGAATTTGCCATCTTCTTGTACTTCTTTCAGCATTGCAGTTTGTCGTCTTGTCAGGTCTGAGGCAATCCTGATTCCGGCCATGCTGAGGGCATTGCGAGAGTGTGTGTCCCGGAACAGCCGCATTTTGTCAGCCCACCGATGGAAGCGTACGATCATGGGGCGTGGTTTATTGTTGTTTCGGTCGGGTTTCCCCAGACGGTGTGCCCTCTCTACGTCACTTGTATCCCACGCTTTCTGCGTGAAAAACTCGTTGAGCACAGTCACTACTTTGTCAGAACACGCCTGGAAAGTTTCTCCCACTGACTCGGCTATACCGAAAAACTTGACATTGTTGCGTCTCGACTGTCCCTCTAACCTGTCCAACTCCTCCTCCATATCGGTCAATCTTTTTGTTAGCATATCATTTTCAGCTTCTAGTCTGTCTATCCGTTCTTTGTTATCATCCACTTTCTTATCAACCCTTGTAATGTTGGACTGGAGACGTGAAATGTCATTTCTCAGCGACTCGTTACTGGTTTCTATAGTCTGTCTTATGGACTCACCCATACCGTGTAGTTTTTGGTCCATGTCTGACACCAGTGTAGACTGTGTTCTCTCAAGCCGAGTGACGGTATCCATGAGAGACTTCATGTAGTTGCCAAGCCCTTCCAAGGTTGTCTGTGTCGTAGTTGACATAGATCCGTTGTTGCTGCGGCAGTTTTCGTTTTCCATGTCAGCTGTCCCGTTGTTGGGGTTTGGCCCTGGGTTTGGTTCAATGCCACTGATGAGAAGAAACACCAACAGCGTACTCACAGCAAGTATGGCGGACAGTCCGTGCGCCTTGTATCCCCGTACACGTAGCGCGGCAATTTCGGCATACCTGGAGAGTATTTTCACCAAAATACCCGCGAAGCAGCTGACGGCTACTCTATAGGTATCCACGCTGCAGGTCATGGATCAGCAAAGTCACTTGTCGCCGACTAATGAGGATAATTTGTAAACTTTCTCCTCAGGGTCCCAAAAGTTTGACTTCACGCTAAGGGCGGATCACTCTCTTCCAGTGTGTGTGTGTGTGTGTGTGTGTGTGTGTGTGTGGGTGAGGGGTGGGTGAGGGGTGGAGGTGAGAAGGGGGGTGGGGGGGGGGTGGTGGAGTGCAGGAACGGAGTGGAGCGTACATTGATTTGTGCGTACAGTAATGCGACCGCATTTGTGTGTGTGTGTGTGTGTGTGTGTGTGTGTGTGTGTGTGTGTGTGTGTGTGTGTGTTTTCACCATTTAGT
Source organism: Batillaria attramentaria (assembly GCA_018292915.2). Lineage (NCBI taxonomy): Eukaryota > Metazoa > Mollusca > Gastropoda > Batillariidae > Batillaria > Batillaria attramentaria. The sequence goes on from JACVVK020000144.1 coordinate 1,202,367, forward strand.
TTTATAGTTTGATTGGGTTTTTTTTGTTTTTTTGTTTTTAAATAAAGCCCCACTGAAGAAAGCACTTATAACTTGTCACTGTTTTGATCTTATTCATTTAAACACACACACACACACACACACACACACACACACACACACACACACACACACACACACACACAGAGAGTTTTGTCTGTGGTACTAGTCTCAGGAATCAATAAGCTCGACCCGTGTCTCTTTCAGACCGTTGCCATTATACACATTTGCATATACATATTGTATACATTTGCCCATAGAAAAGCAGCATACACGGCTACAAACTTTCGCAAAATTATCAATTCGATGTTTCAGTTGCAAAGGGAAGCAAAGATATTCTCTTTAAAAAAAAAAAAAAAAAAAAAAAAACTTTTTTACAAACATGCCAAGTGATTTTACAACTTATCCTGAAAAAAACTCGGTTAAGCCGACCTGCAGGGTGAATTCTCGGGAAAGGTTTGGCTTATCCGAACTCGGATATGCAGAAACTCGGATAAGCGAAACAATTTTCCATTCCCCGGGCGAGTTCGGCTTAAGCGTGTTTGACTGTATACTTATATCTTGTTTTACGGAATAGCTTTTTACCCTTTTCACGACCTGGCAGCCGCGAATTAGTCTTTGTTGCTTGCTCGGCGTTAAGCCCTAAACAACTAACTCACTAATTTTCCTGTTCATCGCATCTACCAGGACCATTGCGTTACTTTTGGTGACCCTACCATTCATCGGTACAGGCATCTTGTGCTATCTCTTGGCACTGCGGTCTACAGTCATACGCAAAATACATTTGTTTTGGGCACTGCATGCTAGAAAACGGTCACAAGTTCACAATTTTGTGGGTAGTAAGTCAGGACAGGCTAAAGAAGGGTATGGCAAGTGAAAGTTGCCTGTTTTACCCAGTCGCGTCCTGAATAATCTCGTGACTTACTCTGCGAAAAAAAAAAAGAAGACATTTTGGACATTTTCTTGCGTGCAGTGCCCAAACCAAAATGCCTATTGAAAAGTGTGTTCATCCAAGTGTGGCATTGCCACAAATGAAAGCAATCAAAACTTTTTTTCTTTTTTTTTTTCTTTTTTTTTTTTTTTTTGGGGGGGGGGGGGGGAGGCTGTATCATTGCCTTCATTGCAATACAAAAAAATATTTCAAATCCCTTTAGACTCAGCCGGAAACCGCGGATGTCGTAAAATTGAACTTTTGGGTATTGTGCGTCACGTGACCGGCTGAAATAAAGAATTTTCACCTGCCATATCCTTCTTTCGGCTATTGTGACTTGCTATGCAATAAATAAATAAATAAATAAATAAAATAAAATAAAAATAAATAAAGTGAACTTGCGACTGTTTACTTGCATACAGTGTCAAAAAAAAAAAGGATTTGTCCAGTATATTTTGCGTGTGAGTCTATATCAGACGCGTTCAGCGAGCAGCTTTCTTCAACGTTGTTTTTTACAGGACCCCGCGTACCAAGGCTTCAATTAGCCGCGAATTAGGTCCCGTTTACATTACAGAGCGCTCTGAGGGCGCCCCTAAAGCGCACCGTACTGAGAGCGCTCCACGGCGTTTACACAATCATGGAAGGGGAGCTGATATGTCACGTGCTCTCGAGGAATGTGACATATTCAAGATGGCAGCGCCCAGAAAGCACGTGTTTTTGTATGCCTGGCAGAAACCCCCCGCCCCCCCCCCCCCCCCGATCTTTCGTCATTTGCAAAAATGGCCTGTTGCTACGGTGACACAGGGCCCCACGTGACGTGACGAAAGCGCTTTAAGCTAAGCGCCATCAGACTATACTCGTACCCACTGTAGGTAGTCTGAGAGCGGTGCGCTTTCGGAGCGGTTTGTCCAAGTGTGAACGCGACAGGGCGCTCTCAGAGCGCTCTCAGGGCGGTATTTTAAGCTAATGTAAACGGGGCCTTAGTCTTAGTGGCTTGCGCGGCGTTGAGCCTCAAAAACTCACTCAGTCACTCACCCACCAAGGCATGAAATAACGGTAACAATATTTGTCTTAACTGGACCACTTCCACGTTCACTTAGCCAACTGATGTGTTCAAACAGCCACAGTTTCGCTTCTCAGTGCGCCAGTATGCTCAAGATTTCAAGATTTTATATTCCTGTTTCCCTTTTGGGGTATGGAGGATACCCCCAAAATCAAACAAACCAAGACCACAGAATTATACACAACGATACGACAGAAGATATATGTACAACACACACATAAACAATACACAGGAAAGCGCAACCACCTATGAAACCCCTGAAACAGCTCACACACACACACACACACACACACACACACACACACACACACACACACACACACACACACACACACAGAGACTAAACCGTCCTACTCGCTTTCAAAAACTTTGCTAGAGCACGGGCAACTTTTTTGGATTTTGATCCCACCAGTTTACAAAGATTGTATGTCGATTTGAGTATGTGCTTGTTCCGCTCCTCTTGAAACGCCGGACCTTCTAGAATTAAATGAAATTCCTATGAAATGCCTATTGCATGCATGTCACATTTTCTGCACAGTCGCTCGAAATACTTGATGATTAGTACAACTCTTAATGCGAGACGACATTGTTTTACATTTTGCGCGAGCGGTCGAACATTCAGATTCTTCAACTGTTGTCGACGACAATCTCCCTCAGCGTAACAGCCGCTTTAGTGAGTACGCTTCTGTTGGCTCAGTGCCATCGTGAGAGACGCTGTAATGTGTCTAAGTGGTGTGGTGATCGACATACCACGACATACCGTCTGCGAGCATAAATATCGTAAATATTGCAACGTTGATATCGTGGGTTTTTTTGGTTTGTTTGTTTTTTTAATCAAAAATTAGCATGAAGGTGCAGCGTCTCCTGCATGTCCTAGGTTTATATTGCCCCGTAGACCAGTTTGCATTTTTTGTCCAACGTTACATTTTTGTTTTTTTTATGTAGTGCAGGCACACTCAACCGCGAATTAGTCTTTGTGGCTTGCGCGGCTTTAAGCCCTAAAAACTCACTCACTTTTCTTTTTAATCAAGAGATAATCATGTCAAAAGTGAATTTTAAGTCTTTTGTTTGACCTAGGTTCTGGAACCCGGCACAGTTTGGCATCAGGGAGAGAGATGGCTTGGCCGGGACCACTTGTGTGCGTGGTGTTTATCCTAACGCTGATCCCAGTATCACGTGCAGGGGGAGCCACGAGTAAGCATACGAGCCACTGATACTGTGTTTCGATTAAAACAATTGAACATCACATGCAAGTACTTATACGTGCAGATAACTAACCATCTCCCGTCGTGCACCTTCTTGACGAACTACATATTCAACTCGCAAATGATTTTCGAGTGTGTGAATTTTCCTTCTCGTATGTGGCACCGTTCATTCGGGCCGATCGTCGGGGGTTCTCTCCGGGTACTCCGGTTTTCTCCCCCTCTGCTTTGGAAATGTTCGGCCCACCACATTTGAAAAATAAATGCAGTTCTAAATCCCGATATCTAAATAGCTGAGCTGACCCTTCGCACCACGTGATTGTAATGTGTTCATGTCAAGTGTGTGAGAGAATGCATGTGATTCACGTGAGCGTGCGCATTGGGTTCAGTTCGCGGCGCTTTGAGCCGTTTCATGAAATTGGGTAAAGCGCCTATGCAATACTCATTATTATTATTGTTATTATTAAGGCTAGAGATAGAGACAGAGGAGTGTGTGTGTGTGTGTGTGTGTGTGTGTGTGTGTGTGTGTGTGTGTGTGTGTGCGTGTGCGTGCGTGCGTGCGTGCGTGTGTGTGTGTGTGTGTGTGTGTGTGTGTGTGTGTGTGTGTGTGTGTGTGTTGGGGGGGGGGGGTGAAGGTCACAATTACACAGGGCCTCAAACTGCCTATATATTCCCTATTTGCCTCAGGCAACATAGTCACCCCTTAAAATACTTCAATCCAGAAACAATTACTACCATCAACAGACCAGTTAAAGGCACGTACCTGACGGGGGTTTAAAAAAATATTAAATGTCTCCTTTCCGCTCAGGCCTCACTGGAGTAATGCACGTCTACTTTCTCTCTAGGCCAGAAAGGCAGTTCACACAAATACGCGTGCCTAAATAAATAAATAAAGAAATAAATAAAAGGGTGGGTGTTGTGATGTTTTAACTATTGTTTTCTGGTACTTTTCTCCCCCACCGTTTTATTTTATTTTATTTTATTATTTTTTTTATATTTTATTTTTTTCCGCGCCGTGTATGTCAGTATGTCAGTAGAGTTACCTTCTGTTTGTTGAAGTTATGTCCCACTAGTTTGTGTCCTGAGGAAGGCGAAAGCCGAAACGTTGACCTGTGCCGTCCTTTGTCGAAAGTTAAGTGGTTTCTGTCCCTTTTATGTCGCTTTTATTTGCTTAACTTGTAACCAGTTCGCAGTCATTACCGTTTCCTTTTCTAAGCTATGTTAGTAGCAGTCCGAGCTACCCTGCCCCTCCCCCCCCCCCCCCCCCCCTCCCCGATGGTCAGGGTTCGCTCCATAGGAAACATATCCGAAACGTGAATATCGTTTTGGTGGCTGGACCAGTGTTAATACAAGTCAGGCATATAATGGACACTGACTAACACTACATGAAAATATACATGTTACCCCCACTGGCGGGGAGTCGAGATGGCAGAATGGTAGAGCGTTGAACTTCTAATGCTCGGGTCGTGAGTTCGTATCCCGGCTGGAGCCAACTATTTGTGCTGGCTTTTTCATCGTTGCCCCGTCTTTGATATCACCCGTATGTGGTGGAAAAGGACGTTAAACACCCAAACACCCACCTACCCACCCACTCGCTAAGGGGCACGCGTGTGTCAGTCGAAAATGTCCAACTCTAACACTACGACATGCGCCGAAGGGGATCCCTCTAGTGCCGTTGCACATTTTATTATCCAGTTCAGCAAGTTAACGTCATCGGAGAGCTTATGTAAAGTAGTCAATTGTCTTACATCAGCCTGACGTTTCGTTGTGCTTTGCCATCAACAAAAAGACACAGCCACCAAAACGTTTGTATCGGTGCGAGCCCATGCCCTCGAGGAAGGGCCGAAGAGGGCTGCCCAGACAAGGTTAGTGGCAGCCATACTGTTAAAGGTCTGCAATCTCAGCAAAAAGCCGCAAACATTGCGTTTTTAAAAAACTGCGACTCCTTCAACTGTGCATAATCCAGGCAGCTCTGTCACAGTTGCAGAGTTTTCAGCGCTTCGCGGACCCTTATAAAACCAGAGCACGAGTTTGCCGTGATATTATTTGGCTTTTGGTCAGTGATCGAGACACATCGCTACAGTGTCTAGCGGATGTTGATAACTGCACGATCTTTCTCACTCAGTGTCAAAACGCAAACTGAGCTGTGAAATCAGGCTGCGCTTGGCTTTTATTGGGGTTTCAGGGATGCTGAAAACTGCAACTGTGACAGAGTTGACTGTGCTTGCACGGTCGACTCTGTTAAAAAAAAATCACACTTCGGAAAGCGATTTGTTGGGAGCTTAGATCTCTAAGCAACTTTGTGAGAAGGAAATTTAGTCAGTGGAAAACAAATTAGTCAGTGACACGCTGCTTGTTTTGTGTGGGAAGATCCGTGTGCCTACAACCCCTGTCTCAATGGCGGAACATGCTACAATAACCAAGGTAGTCCTGCCTGCAACTGTCCTACTCCTTACACCGGCACCACGTGCCAGAACAGTAAGTCACATTGTAAACAGTTGCTGCCCTTCTCCCCCTCGTGGAGAAGTGCTCGTTTTGTTTGTTGTTGTTTGTTTTGGTTTGCTGTTGTTGTTTGTTTTGTTTTTTTGTTTTGTTGTTGTAGTTTTGGGTTTGTTGTTGTTGTTTGTTTGTTTCATTTTGTTTTGCTTGTTTGTTTGGGTTTTTTTTCCGGGGGAAGGGGAGGGGGGCCTGGGGGAGAAGGTATTTTGTTTGTCTGTTGTTTTTCGTGTGAAAGTACTACCCGCGTAAGAATCATCACAAGTGTACATCTAACACAATTCGAGCTCAGTTTGGAAACTGAGATGTTTCCACGAGCACTTTACAGACCGCAACATTACTCGGTCTGTGTACTGCACACTCCAGTTACTTCAATTCAGTTCAGTTCAACGTGGTACATTACCTCTGCGCCGGGAAAAGCCCCTACGCGCCCCACCTCATCTCTCAGTAATCTCCGTAGTGTCGGAAGTAGCTGAGACTTTACATGTTTAGGTCACGCCAAATTTGCCCTCGACGATAACGTGTCTGGAACATGTACAGTAAAACCTCTATGCCTGTACCCTGTCTAAAAAGTCATCACCCTCCAGGCAATACGTGTTCTATTTGTTTTGTTTGGGAAGATCCATGTAGACCCAACCCGTGTCAGAATGGCGGAACATGCACGGTTCAGTCAGGCAGTCGTTCCTGTTCCTGTGCTCCGTTTTACACCGGCGACACGTGCAATACGTACAACGGTAGGTCAATTGCAATTCCTGTGGCACCGCCCTTCTTTTCTCATGCTTTAACTATGCGCTAATTCTCAGCCTTTATGCTGCCTTTACATTTTATGTTATGATGTGTTATGTTATTACTTATTAATTTTGTCGCCGTTGTGCGTACGCCCGTAATGTATAGTTCAGGTATAGTTCGTGATTTTTGCCTTAACTGTTGTTGTTGTTGTTATTGTTGTCGTTGTTTTGTTGCCTCTTTTTTTTTACTGTACCAAAGACAATGGTGTGAGTTCAGGACACAATAAAGTCGTTTGCATATTGAATCACGATTGATTTGAAGTTTTTGTTTAACTGGCTGTTCTTTTTCCGCGTTAAAATATTGCCAGTACAAACATCTTCGTGCGTAATTTGACCTGGACATGGACACTGACGTAGTTTGACGGGCACCTTACAGGCCCGAGCAATACATCTGACTGTATACAGCACAGTTCAGTTCAAGATAAGATAAGATAAATTTATTCGCTCCTTAGTTACAAAGAAGAATTTGCTTTGCTCCTCTTAATAAAAACACATGTATACATGAACATACCATGGAAATACAAAACCGACATACATGTATACATCATTACGCATTCACACACTCAGCCATTGGCTAAAACACAATTTAAGAAATAGGCACTGGCATTGCCTCACATTAACTATATATGTTAAACACGCACTAATAGTAAGAATTAAAATGGAGGGACAGACCTAATACAGGATACAGATCACAGATAACGCCTCTCTCTCTCTCTCTCTCTCTCTCTCTCTCTCTCTCTCTCTCTCTCTATATATATATATATATATATATATATATATATATATATATATGAGGAAGGAATCAGGATATATATATATATATATATATATATATATATATATATATATATATCCTGATTCCTTCCTCATATACACATCCACACACATCTTACCTTCAGAACTCACACAAGAACCCGCACCCACCCACACACATCACAAGATAAGGTAGTATTTTGTTTGTCTGTTGGTTTTCGTGTGAAAGTACTACCCACGTAAGAATCATCACAAGTGTACATCTAACACAATTCGAGCTCAGTTTGGAAACTGAGATGTTTCTACGAGCACTTTACAGACCGCAACATTACTCGGTCTGTGTGCTGCACACCAGTTACTTCAATTCAGTTCAGTTCAGTTCAACGTGGTACCTCTGCGCTGGGCAAAGCCCCTACGCGCCCCACCTCATCTCTCAGTAATCTCCGTAGTGTCGGAAGTAGCTGAGACTTTACATGTTTAGGTCACGCCAAATTTGCCCTCGACGATAACGTGTCTGGAACATGTACAGTAAAACCTCTATGCCTGTACCCTGTCTAAAAAGTCATCACCCTCCAGGCAATACGTGTTCTATTTGTTTTGTTTGGGAAGATCCATGTTCACCCAACCCGTGTGAGAATGGCGGAACATGCACGGTTCCGTCAGGCAGTTTTTCCTGTTCCTGTGCTCCGTTTTACACTGACAGCACGTGCAATACGTACAACGGTAGGTCAATTGCAATTCCTGTGGCACTGCCCTTCTTTTCTCATGCTTTAACTATGCGCTAATTCTCAGCCTTTATGCTGCCTTTACATTTTATGTTATGATGTGTTATGTTATTACTTATTAATTTTGTCGCCGTTGTGCGTACGCCCATAATGTATAGTTCAGATATAGTTCGTGATTTTTGCCTTAACTGTTGTTGTTGTTGTTATTGTTGTCGTTGTTTTGTTGCCTCTTCTTTTACTGTACCAAAGACAATGGTGTGAGTTCAGGACACAATAAAGTCGTTTGCATATTGAATCACGATTGATTTGAAGTTTTTGTTTAACTGGCTGTTCTTTTTCCGCGTGAAAATATTGCCAGTACAAACATCTTCGTATGTAATTTGACCTGGACATGGACACTGACGTAGTTTGACGGGCACCTTACAGGCCCGAGCAATACATCTGACTGTATACAGCACAGTTCAGTTCAAGATAAGATAAGATAAATTTATTCGCTTCTTAGTTACAAAGAAGAATTTGTTTTGCTCCTCTTAATAAAAACACATGTATACACGAACATACCATGAAAATACAAAACCGACATACATGTATACATCATTACGCATTCACACACACTCAGTCATTGGCTAAAACACAATTTAAGAAATAGGCACTGGCATTGCCTCACATTAACTATGTTAAACACGCACTAATAGTAAGAATTAAAATGGAGGGACAGACCTAATACAGGATACAGATCACAGATAACACCTCCCCACATCTCTCTCTCTCTCTCTCTCTCTCTCTCTCTCTACCTCTCTCTATATATATATATCCTGATTCCTTCCTCATATACACATCCACACACATCTTACCTTCAGAACCCACACAAGAACCCGCACCCACCCACACACATCAAAAGATAAGGTATTGAACCGTTGGGGATGAATCACTCATGTTCATATGGTAGATGGTATCCCTTCGTTCTCAAGAATCACCCCAATGCCGTCGTTCAGACTATGTACAGCACAGACAAGTATAAGTCACACCAAATCCGCAATCGATGGCAACCTATCTATCTGTTACGCGCTTTCAGTTTTGTCTCACCAACCTTTCGGAATTCTTTGCCAGCACATCTGAGAAATGCGCCCACATTGTTTGTAAGAGCAATCTTAAAATGTTCCTCTATTTTGAAAAGCTTTCCAGTAATTTCCTGCGTCGGTAATTAGTCAGTTTCACCAGTGTATGTCTGTCCATCGTTCGTAAAATGTGCGTGAGTGTCGGTGAGTGATAGGCGCATAGAGTTTATTCTAAAGAAATGCGCCCTACAAATACCATTTATTATTATTATTGAGAAAGCTCATACGTGCCCCATCTCTCAGTCATCTCCCCAGTGTCGGTCGTATTTGAGACTATATACTACTTAACATGTTTAAGTCACGCCTGGGGAGCCGGGGTGGCCGAATGGTAGAGCGTTGGACTTCCAATGCTCGGTTCGTGAGTTCGTATCCCAGCTGGGGCCAAATATTTGTGCTGGCCTTTTCATCGTTGCTCCGTCTTTGATATCACCCGTATGTGGTGGAAAAGTACATTAAACTCTCAAACACCCACCCACCCACCATTAAGTCACGCCAAATTTGCTGTCGATGGTAACTTGTCAGGCATTTACAGTCAAACCTGTCTGGGAGACCGGTACCCTGTCTGAAAAGTCACCACCCTCCAGGCAATACGTGTTCTATCTGTTTTGTGTGAGAAGATCCGTGTTCACCCAACCCGTGTGAGAATGGCGGAACATGCTTGGCCAATACTTCCTGTTCCTGTTGGTCCTGCTCCTGTCCTCCGTCTTACACCGACTCCACGTGCAGTACGCAGGGTAGGTCAAACTGCCAACAATTATATTCTTAATTATTATAAGTGTTTTTTTTTTTTTTTTTTGTTTTTTTTTGGGGGGGGTGGTCCTCTTCTGTTAAGCCCCCCCCCCGCTAAAGAAAATTGTGTCCGTTCACCGGCCACAATAAAGGTGGTTGAATCTTGAATCTTGACTCATGGGTTTGTGTGGTTGGTGGTGGTGTTGCTTCTCTGCTTTTTCTTTTACGTGTAAAAGTATTGCGAGTGTTTAAAAAAAAACAAAAAAAAAAACCCATGTAATTTGATCTGGGCATGAAAAAAGTCCTAACGTTAGAGAGAGAGAGAGAGAGAGAGTGTGTGTGTGTGTGTGTGTGTGTGTGTGTGTGTGTGTGTGTGTGTGTGTGTGTGTGTGCTCGCGCGCTGCACAGTTACTTGTTTTCTTTACGATATTTTTACTTCGGAGTAAATCTCTTGGAGGGTAAGTTTGTGTCACTACACTTGCACAGTATCTTCTTTAAAAAAAAAGAAGCGACAAACGTCCAGGCAATTGTTTTCCGTCTGTTTTGTGTGGGAAGATCCGTGTTCACCCAACCCGTGTCAGAATGGCGGTACATGCACGGATCAGTCAGGCAGTGCTTCCTGTTCCTGTGCTCCGTGTTACTCTGGCAGCACGTGCGATACGTACATAGGTGGGTCAAACTGCTACAAGTACAGTTCCTGTGACGCAACCCTTTTCCCCCCTCAAGCGCTAATAATATGTTAATTCCTGGTCATTATATGTGCTGTAAATTCAACGGCAAGTCAAATTCCTCCGCACTGCCCTTGTCCCACCCTTCCCCTTCTACATAACCAGCACCACTCCATGCTTCCCCCCCCCCCACCTCCTCGCCCCCCCCCCCCCCCCCTTCTCCGACTCCTCGCCCTCTCCTCCCGCAGCCACACTGTTCCACGACGTAGATGTAGTAAAGAGGCGTTTTTGATACTTTTGATATAATGATGATGATGATGATGATGATGATGAATGACAGTTTTTAGCTTTGTCTTTTAACGTTGTCTTTCAAAATGATGATTATAATTATGATGACAAAGATGATGAATCAGAGGTATATACTTTGTACTAACATTTTTTTTCCTCAAAATGAAAATGACGACAGAGAAGAATCAGACTTAAACTTTGTATGTATACATTTTTCTTGATGATGATGATGTTTCAGACTTTTAAACTTATCATTTGCACTCTCTTTTTTTTTTCTTTTTTTTTTCAAAGTGTTTTTACGACGTTGATGTTTCCTTTCTCATTTCTCTCAGACTCTCCGGAATGTGTGACAAAAGAGCTGAACGCATTGTTAGACATTGTAAGTACGATACGTTTGTTTGTCTGTCTGTTTGTTTGTTTGTTGTTGTTGTTCTTGTTGTTGTTTACTCCTTTTCTTATTTAATCCGGGAAAATTAAATTTCCAGTGATGATTTTGGTTCCACGGTTGCAGATGAGGCTAATAGAAAAAAATTCCTCTTGCAAGTTGCACACACATTTTTGTCTATCGATTGACTGTTCGTGAAAAATGATTGTCATTTACACATGCGCGTATTAATAATAATAATAATAATAATAATAATAATAATCATAGTGAGTATTGTATAGGCGCTTTACCCAATTTCATGAATCGGCTCCTCTCGCGGGAGCCTAGGGCGCCTTACAATCAACACACACTCACTCAGCCAGAAACACACACAGCATGCCTCCACACATACATTTAAAGAATACAAACACATAATGTGAAGCATCACACACACACACACACACACACACACACACACACACACACACACACACACACACACGCACGCACGCACGCACGCACGCACGCAAGATGATGTGGCAACAGTTATTTGATTGAGGGCTGTGAAGAGGTGAGTCTTCAGATTTGTTGGCCAAAAGGGGTGATGCTGGATTTGGGTATGTAAACTGTTGTCTCTGTTTTTCACTTTGCGGCGGCTTTTAGTGAGAAACATCGTTTTCTTTGAACATGTGGCGCTTCTTCCGTGGATATGTCCTTGATATGCGACATGATGGCACTGATAACGTATAAATTTGTCTTTTTATGTTGTTTCGATAGTAATGGAAACAACATCATAGGACGTGCTAAATTTTCCACGTTCATAGGCAAGCATCTGTGGTACAAACGCACGTCACTGCTGATCTCCCGCAGCGACTATTTTGCAACTGTAACTCACTGGAGTTCACAGGCGTAATATTTATTTAAATCCCTCAATTTTTTGGAAGTAGATAGCTTGAAGCCTATGGACAAAGCGAGGTAAAGCACCTCAGTCAGTGATGTCGCGTGAAGCATTTGGATTGCCGATGTCAGCTTTCAAATCAAAGACTTGAAATGCAGGTAGGGACGTGGTATAAATAATTTTCCCAATTCGGTGCCCCCGATTACGTAAAATACACCACACTCGTTTGTTGATTTCGACCGTAAACCTGCTCGTTAAAACTCGCAGCTTTACGGTCGAAATCAACAAACTCGCGTGGTGTATTTTCCGTAATCGGGGGCACCTCATTGTGAAAACTCTAAATATCACATTGCACTACTGTATATATACATTATATTATATTATATCACATTGCACTACTGTATATATACATTATATCATATTGTATCACATTGCACTACTGTATATTTACATTATATCATATTATATCACATGACATTATATCATGTATGCACTGATCACAATACAGCATAACAAAATGTAGGAAACCCTTAGTAAAGGGCTCACGGCACCCTGGTTCTTCTTCAACAGATGAATGGAACACAAACAGGCAGTTCCACGAAGGAAGCAGAGAGACTGGCCAAGATCACACAGAGTGACCTACTGCAGAGCCACGTGCAGACAGCCGTTGACATTCTGGGCAAAGTCGCCGGCATCAGCTCCTCCCAGCCACCTGACATCGACACACTCAAGGTCTGACCTCTTCTCTTTCACCGCTGGTGATCATGATGGTGGTGGTGATGATAAACACAAAAGGGATATTTGTGATATCAAAGACGGGGCAACGATGAAAAAGCCAGTACAAATATTTGGCCCCAGCCAGGATACGAACGAGAGAGAGAGAGAGAGAGAGAGAGAGAGAGAGAGAGAGAGAGAGATTTTCAGTTGCTGAAATGTCAGTGTTGTCCCTGAAACATCATTTTCGTCCCTTGAATGCTAATTTCAAGCCTGAGGTGTCAGTTATAAGAAAAACACCTTCCTGAAATTCCTGAAACACATGAACGTTTCTTTCTGATATATTAATTTTGTCCCTGCAGACTTCTCTTTTAATGCATTAAGTTACACATAGTTGCTCCTAGTACTTTTTGGCGATGGTTTCTGAATAGTACTTCTTTGTGGCTTTGGATTTGATTGGCTGTGTGTGGTTGTTACTTTTTGTTGCTTTTTTTTTTTTTTTTTAAAGATGACCTCATTGTTCAATGTTATTTCCAGAACTTCGTTCAGAGTGCGGATAACCTGCTTCAAGCCCCAGCTGATGTGTGGAAAAACCTTACAGTAAGTATTCGCATCCATTCGTACATCTATAAGTAAATGTCCTTTTGTAAATAAACACTTATCCTTTTGTTTTAAACAGTCTTTGACTAGAAACGGAAACGGTAATGACTGCGAAGTGGTTACAAGTTAAGCAAATAAAAGCGACATAAAAGGGACAGAAACCACTTAACTTTGACAAAGGACGGCACAGGTCGACGTTTCGGCTTACGCCTTCTTCAGGACGGACATAAACAAAGCATTTGTTTATGTCCTGAAGAAGGCGTAAGCCGAAACGTCGACCTGTGCCGTCCTTTGTCAAAGTTAAGTGGTTTCTGTCCCTTTTATGTCGCTTTTATTTGCAGTCTTTGACTAGTTTACTTACTAACCTCATCTTGTTGTCTGTTACTTGGTGAATGTTTGAAGAGCCCGTCGTCTTACGGAGGAATACGATGACAATCAGGCGAACACTCTTCACGTAACGAGTTCTTATATTGACTGCTGACGAAGTCTCAATCACTCACATAAAAACTCGTGAGCGCGTAGAACAGTTATAGCTGTGTGGAGTTTATTACAGCACATATCAGCTTCTCTCGTGCACTCAATAATAATAAGAACTCGCTACGTGAAGAGTGTGTGCCTGAGTCACCGTATACCTCGGTAAGACGACGGGCTCTTCGAACATTCAACACGTAACAGTCTTTTCACCCGTGATGCAAATCTCCTATATTAGGACAAATAATGTGAATGCGTACTGGTTGACGTTGTTTACAAACAATCATTTTCTCAAGTTGTGTGGTTATGTTGGTGGTGGTGTTGTTGTTGTCAAGCGCTTTCTCTAGCAGTTGTGACCAGAGAAGGATGTTATTCATTTTATGGTCGTGTAAACACTGATATCGATTATGAATCTTTCACGATCCATGTACGTATATCTTGAGCAATATCTATTTCGATGCTATCTATAAATTGTTCTATTTTCGCAATTTTCAGCAGTGGCACTAAGTCCTGTATACGTACTCATTTTTCAGACGCACGCATTTTCATTGCTGAACGCAGTTGATACGTTGGGTACGGCCGTCAGCAATGTTACGACTACTGAACTGGAGATCATTAGTACGGACAAAATAGGTGTGTTTTAAATATATCAGTTAATCGTTTGCTTACAGGCGCGACAGTTTGCTAGTGACGATTTCAAGAATCATACATTTGTTATGTGGAACTTGATTATATTCACAAACGCTGTACTTTTCGTCATTCAGAATGCTCGAATCTTTCAAGTTTTTGTCCCCAGTGTGAGCTAATGAAAGATGTTATTCCATTCATGTTATCGTCTCCACATGCTGGGTACTGAAATATAGTTTAACTGTAAGAATAAAACTTGATGATGGAATGAAAGTACAGCATTAAATTTTCTGGGAAACACCAAAGAACGCTATAATTATGAATTACAAAAAAAGTAATTTTCCATTATAAGCTAAAAAAAAAAAAAAAAAAAGAATAAACTGTATTGTCTTAAATTGGTGAATTTGTTTTGTGATGACGAGTGTCCTAAGAACAAGAATATTAAATATAACCAAAATACAACATTACAAAAACACAGCATAACTAAAATACAACCAGTAAACAGAGAATTTCCATCGTATCGTACAAGTATTTGTGGTAGTTGTCAAGTTATAACTAACACTAATTTTATCACCATTTGCCCAGCTCTTCAGATTGGTCAATCACGGGATGACATCGTATTCCCAAACAGAAGTAAATCTGACGATTACCCCTCCTGGGCTGTCGACGATGGCAACTCAATTTTCCTTTCTAAAGACGCTTTTCCTGCATCAGGTATGATTGTTTTTGGCGCTGCTTCAGACTGTAGGTTAGCATAAATTTTCACAGATCCCCAAAATGTATTAAGCGACAGGTATTGTTTTTCTAGCTCTTCGTGTTTGATTCACCATGTACTCCAAGTGTCATTCCATGATGGATGCTAACTTCCGGGGCGGTCGGTGGTCTAGTGGTTAAGGGACCTGTCACCAATGCGAGAGGTCAGGGGTTCGAGTCCCACTCGGGGCGAAGAATTTTTCCTTCTCGTATGTGGCACCGTTCATTCGGGCCGATCGTCGGGGGTTCTCTCCGGGTACTCCGGCTTCCTCCCCCTCTGCTTTGGAAATGTTCAGCCCACCAAATTTGAAAAATAAATGCAATTGTAAATCCCGAAATTTAAAT
This sequence comes from Batillaria attramentaria, assembly GCA_018292915.2. Lineage (NCBI taxonomy): Eukaryota > Metazoa > Mollusca > Gastropoda > Batillariidae > Batillaria > Batillaria attramentaria. Next base: position 1,217,918 of record JACVVK020000144.1, read on the forward strand.
AGCTGAGCTGACCCTTCGCACCACGTGATTGTAATGTGTTTATGTCAAGTGTGTGAGAGAATGCGTGTGATTCACGTGAGCGTGCGTGTTGGGTTCAGTTCGCGACGCTTTGAGCCGATTCATGAAATTGGGTAAAGCGCCTATACAATACTCATTATTATTATTATTATTATTATTTCGTAGTATTGATTTTATCTCTGTTTCGGCCCTACCCCCGAAAAACAATCTGTAATAGCTTTGTTCTCATTTCCACTGAAGTTCAAAACCAGTATTCCGAAAAGTCGTAGCTCGGCTAATGATCTCTCTCTGTCAGCGACATCACTCAAGGGACTGAACATTTTCATCAGCACTGATGCTGGGGTGGTCGGTGGTCTAGTGATTAAGAGACTTCGCCCCCAATGCGAGAAGTTACGTTCGAGTTGCGCTTGGGGCGAAGATTTGTTTTTCTTCTCGTACGTCGCACTGTTCATTCAGGCCGATCGCCGGGTGTTCTCTTCGGGTACTCCTTTCCCCCCCCCCCCCCCCCCTGCTTTTGAAACTGATGTTCAACCACCAAATTTTGAAATTAAATGCAATTCTGAATTCCGAAACTTAAATAGCTGAGATGACCCTTCGCACCACTTGATTGTAATGTGTTCATGTTCAGTGGGGGGAGAGAATGCGTGATTCACGTGAGCGTGCGTGTTGTGTTCAGCTCACGGCGCTTTGAGCCAGTTCAAGAAATTGAGTAAGGCGCCCAGTTGTTATTATTATTGTTGTTATTATTATTATTGTTATTAGTATTATTATTGTTGTTGTTAGTATTATTATTGTTATTAGTATTATTATTAGTAGTAGTATTATTATTATTGTTGTTAGTATTATTATTGTTATTAGTATTATTATTATTAGTAGTATTATTATTATTATTAGTATTATTATTATTAGTATTATTATTATTGTTGTTATTATTGTTGTTATTATTATTGTTATTAGTATTATCATTGTTATTTGTATTATTATTGTTATTAGTATTATTATTATTAGTATTATTATTATTAGTATTATTATTATTATTGTTGTTATTATTGTTGTTATTATTATTGTTATTAGTATTATCATTGTTATTAGTATTATTATTATTGTTGTTATTATTATTGTTATCAGTATTATTAGTATTATTATTATTGTTGTTATTAGTATTATCATTGTTATTTGTATTATTATTGTTAAAGTCGGACCCGCTTATAAGGAGCTCGCTTATAAGAGACCTCTTTTATAATGAGCAAAATTTTTCTTCCCGGTTTGAGTTGTTCTTTGTTATTTATTACAAAATCCCGCTTATAAGGAGCTCGCTTATAAGAGACCTCGTCTATTGGGAGTAAAATTTTCTGCCCCGAATGGCAATTCAGTTTGATTGTTATTTTTATAATGATGATGATGATGATACTTGATTGGTACTGTAGGTTCATTGCAAACCTATTGCTTCTTTCATTTTGCCAGTGGTCTCTGTGAAGTACAGCGCAGTGATGTACAGAAATCTGAGCAATGTGTTCTCCGTTCAGCTGGACCGGTCGTTGTAAGTGTTGCAGCAATTGACACATTTGGGTTTTGTGTTTTTCATCATTTGTAGTCTGACTCGCCACTTGGTGAAAGCGAACAGTCAGAACCACAGCAAAAATCTGAGGACTCGGAGGTAAATCGGGAGGCCGGGGTGGTTGAATGGTAGAGCGTTGGACTTCTAATGCTCGGGTCGTGAGTTCGATCCCGGCTGGGGCCAAATATTTGTGCTGGCTTTTTCATCGTTGCCCCGTCTTTGATATCACCCTATGTGGTGGAAAAGGACGTTAAACCCCAAACACCCACCCCCACCCCCGGAGGTAAATCAAGAAATACATATGTCATTAGTATTTGTTTTGTTTTTTTTGCTACCACAACTCTTTGCCGGCTCCAGTGGTATTCCTCCCTGGTTATGGGTAGAATCCACGGAGGGCTCGGAAGCTGGGGCAGTTTTTATTATGCATGATGAAGGAGATGAGGATGATGGTGAGATGATGTTACGGAGGTAATAATAATAATAATAGCTCTTATATAGCGCTAGTAGTCTGCTCAAAGAGCACTCAGTGCGCTACACACACACATTCTCACGCATACATGAAACACTAAATACGTGTGCGGGGGGGGAGGGGGGGGGGGGGAAGATGATACTACAGATCATATGCTGTCTTAAATAAATAAGTCTTTAGTTTTGATTTAAACTGTGGGAGTGTCTGGGTGTTCCTAAGGGAGGGAGGCAGAGAATTCCATACCTGGGGGGCACAGAAACTGAAAGAGCGCTCACCGAAGGTTTTTAGATTGAACTTGGGAACCTTCAGGAGCTTTTCCGATGAGGAGCGGAGAGTACGAGAAGGTTCATACGTGGTAAGTTTGTCGGAAAGATACTGAGGAAGGGACTGCTCAAACTGACGGAAGGACAGTGTTGCAATTTTGGACTTGATGCCGTACACAGCGGGCAGCCAGTGCAATTCCCGTGTGGTTTGGGAGGTCCGTGTGGTTTGGGACTGCGAGACAGGGCCGCATTCCAGCTTCCTGTCATAAATATCCCGGCATTAACCAGGCCCGGGAACTACGGCACCTGCGGTGCCGGCCGTGTAATCATCCACAAGACGTGTCATACCAAGGGAAGCACCCCCAAAGTCGCACCCGTGAAGTGGGTGAATCTCGGCTGTGTGGCAACAGCCTCCCCATCGGGCCCATAGCACACCCGCTCTGGGTAGGAGCCGACCTAGGTAGGAAAAATCCCGCTTGCCTCGGCTGGGGTCTCCCGGTCCATGGTCCTAAGTGCTAACCACTACACTACGGGGGCCGGTGTCATTAGTATTTCTGACTTGACATGAGTTTTGTGCACATCTCAACCGTGTCCATCACAATAAATATGATGTATTAATTGGTTTTATAAGACAATATAGAGGAAAACTTTATTCACACCTCTGTGGGGGGAAATTTCAGTCTTCTCGGACAAGACAATGGAATTATAATACAGGTGCATGTAGATGCTGTGAGCCAGACGCACACGTACACACTAGATTAATACATGTATGAAAATACAAAAGTGACTTCAATGGTACTGTGTGCATGAAAATGTGAACAAAAATACGTGTATACTGTCGCGTGTAAGACATAAGACATTTATTAAATTTCCAAAAGAGGAACATTGCTTTGTGGTCTCTCATAAAAAAAAACATAAAGCATGCCAAACACTCACTCATACAACCATGCACACCCATTCCACCTATTTACATGCTCACACACATACCTAAAAATCTATCACAATGTTGCAGCACTACAAATAAATTACAACACTACTACATAAATAAATTACAACATAAATGTAGTAAATAGAGTACATTTTTTGCCCCTTTTTAAATTTGTGTGCAGGGTAAAAAATGAAAATGAAAGAGAAAAACAAGAGAAGAAAAAAAATAGAAATAAGAAAAAAGAGAGAAAGAAAAAAAGACAAAAAAAAAAGAGATAAAAAAAAGAAGAAGAAGGAAAAAAAAGTGTATACTGTCTTTCGAGGAGGGGGGGGGGGGGGGTAAAAGTTCTGAGCTTATCCCAGTCAGACATACGTCCTTATTCATGTGGAATCGACGCTTTCCATGTAGTATTGTCTAGTCGACAGATCTCGTTCTCTGTACTTTTCAGTGTTCTATGTCCGAAGTTGCCTGCATAATTGCTTTTTTATATTTTGACATTCATGATCATTCAAGGCGTTTCGGTCGTATTTATAGCTATTTAGCTAAAGGTCCAGCCTCATCAGGGATCCATCCTAGTTACTATTTCCTCAGGGACTTGTCAGCAATCAAACAACCATTCTTTACAAGGAGGGTCAAGGGTGGGTGGGTGTTTGGGAGTCGTCCTTTTCCACCACGTATGGGTGATATCAAAGACGGGGCAAGGAAAAAGAGGCCAGCACAAATATGTGGCCCCAGCCGGGATTCGAACTCACGACCCGAGCTTGGGAGTCCAACGCTCTACCATTCGGCTATCCCGGCTCCCCAAGGAGGGCCAAGGAGGTTCAGCGAGGTTCAAGTTGTCATGAACCTTGTATACGTTTTCGAGTTTATGAAACTCACACACACACACGAGCATACAAACATACACTCGCACTTACACGCACCCGCACATACAACAAAAGCACTAGCACTCAGCCGCAAACTACACACGAAGAATAATGATCATTTTGCAACATTTACTATTTACAAGCTAACTTAGTACAGACGCACAAAACAAAACGTAAAGTACACTACTTTGCATACAAAAAGCTAAGGACACAAAAATTCCTTACATTGAAAAAAAGAAAATAACTTCAGTTTTAATCTTATTACTCTGCTTTGAAGCGTCTGATTTTTTTTTTTTTTTTTTTTTTTTTTGCTTCACTGTTTGGTTTTTGCAGAACTGAAGAGAAGAGCTCTGAGCTGTCTGTAGACTCAGTCATTCTGACCTTGAGTATTGCAAATGTCCAGGATACTATCAAACAACCAGTGGAACTCACGTTTAAGCACACCTCGGTAAGTGATTCCAGCTGCAGAGACATTTTACAAGCTATACTTCTGAACTACATCACATACTGGCGCTCAGTTGGTAAAGTTTGCCCGTTAGGGGGTGCAAATGTATGCGTCAATTCCGTCGATATTTCGGCATAAACAGTCGCACACTAACGGGGTCGACTGTATCCCCGCAAGGCGGGAGGGGGTGCAAATGTACTCCGGGGTCTGGCGAGGTGAAGTCACGTGGCCGCTCACTTCGTTCTACGCCTTTACTTTATGCTAAATATCGACGGGATTTACTGGTATACATTTGCACCCCCTAACGGGCGAACTATACCAACTGAGCCATACGGGCAGCCTCCACACAGATAATGGATGGATTGTATTGAACGCGATAGTTCTAGATTTACTAGACCTCAGAAAGGCCAGAGTGTGGTTTTTTGCTTTGGAAGTTTCGTTAGTGATATTTGCAATTCTGACTCAACCTGTCCGTTCCCCCGTTCCTCTCTCTGAATGTGTGTGTGTGTGTGTGTGTGTGTGTGTGTGTGTGTGTGTGTGTGTGTGTGTGTGTGTGTGTGTGTGTGTGTGTGTGTGCATGTGTGTGTGTGTGTGTGTGTGTGTGTGTGTGTGTGTGTGAGGGAGAGAGAGTTGGTGTGATATTACCTTTCTCTTTTTCTCTTTTTATCAATTTTTTTTTTTTTTCATATTTATCATTTTCTACCTGTAGTATATTTTTGTACCAACGGCAATAGCCAAATCTTCTCTGGCGGAAAATCTCTCTCTCTCTCTCTCTCTCTCTCTCTCTCTCTCTCTCTCTCCTCTCTCTCTCTCTCTCTCTCTCTAACGTCTTAACTTAGTCTTTCTCTTTCATCTGTATTGGCGTGTTCATTGTTTCAGGGGAACTTCAGAGAGCCGTCATGTCGATTTCTGGACTATTCTTCAGTCTCGACCGGAGTCTGGTCAACTAGAGGTTGTACACTTGTGACGTCAAACGAAGCAGCTACACAGTGCAGCTGCGACCATTTGACCAACTTTGCTGTGCTGATGCGTCCAGATGATGTTTGTTTTGTTTCATTGTCGTTACAATTTTTCTTCTTTTTTTCCCCTTATTTTTTCTTTTTTTCCCCTTATTTTTTCTTTTTTTCCCCTCTTGGTTGTGTAACTTTTGTCGTCTGTTTTTTGTTTTTTTTTTATACACTCATTGCTGTGTTCCCCATTTTGGGCCCTCACGTTTTCAAATCTTTGGCTGCTGAGGTCCCACATACGGGATCGCCAACTGTCAATTTTCTGTCATGACATACCACATGACATATACTATGAAACCAAACACAGAACTAGCCAAACGGTTTATTTGTGGTCAGAGGGATGCAAGTTTTTTAGTATGCGATTGTCATAGTCGTTAGACGGTTAGTAGAGCGTAGTCTTGAAGCTCACTGGCTCCGCTGTCTCTTGCACCATGGTGTCGTGGAGCCGGGGTGGCCGAAAGGTAGAGCGTTGGACTTCTAATGCTCGGGTCGTGAGTTGGTATCCCGGCTGGGGCCCCAAATCTTTGTGCTGGCTTTTTATCGTTGTCCCGTCTTTGATATCACCCTATGTGGTGGAAAAGGACGTTAAACCCCAAAAAACACCCACACCAACAGCACCGCACCATGGTGTCGTCTGCCCCACGTGGTGCTGGTAGGAGGTGAAGCAGACAAGACCAGGGCCCGTATGTAAAAGTCGAGGTTAATGTAACCCACGGCTACGGGCCTTACCCAGACTAGGACAAAAGAAACCCAAAAGCAAAATTAAAATTAAAAAAAGGAAGCAAAGAAAGGAAGAAAAAAATACTTCTATAACAGCTTAGGCACCATGCTGGAAGGGGCCTGCTTCTTGATTTCAAACAAAACACAACAGAAAGTGTAACCCTAGAGCTCGTTTAGTTCGAGGTTAGACTCTAACCCAGGGCTAAAAGCCCTAACCTCGACTATTACATACGGGCCCAGGAGATACTCGCGCTGAGCTACTGCCTTTATTTTGTTGTCACAATGTTTCAAGCGTGTGTCTCTGTATTAGATTTGGGGAGCCGGGGTGGCCGAATGGTAGAGCTTTGGACTTACAATGCTCGGATCGTGAGTTCGTATCCTGGCTGGGGGCAAATATTTGTGCTGGCCTTTTCATCGTTGCCCCGTCTTTGATATTACCCGTATGTGGTGGTGGAAAAGGACGTTAAACCCCCAGACACCCACCCACCCTGTATTAGATTTGTTATGCTTTTTCCCCGACGTGGCCAAACAGCCAGCTCACAGGTTGGCGTCATGGATAAAAAATAAAAAAAAAGCATAGAGAAAGCGAAATGTTCGTGTAGACGCACATCTCCAATACAATAGATTTACACTTCATTTTACAATCAAACCTGCATGCCGATAGCAGTTTCATGGTTAAGGAGGCCTGTGACATCGGAGTACATATGTCACCGTCCATTTGACGACCGCCTGTCTAATACGGCCACTTTCATGATTATATCATCTTTAAAAAGCTCTGTTACAACACACACACACACACACACACACACACACACACACACACACACACACACACACACACACACACACACACACACACACACACACACGCACGCGCGCACGCAAAGATTCAAGATTTAAAGAACGTGATAACAAAGTATATACAACATTACACAAAATACAGCTAAAGAAATCACAAACCAAAAAGCACGGTGAATTTCAATCCAAGATGCATATAATATACACATCATACCATCATCCCATCATGTGCGTCATATGGCTTTGACGGACAAATTATACGGGTGGGTGGGTGGGTGTGAGTTTAACGTCCTTTTCCACCACGTATGGGTGATATCAAAGACGGGGCAACGAGAAAAGGGCCAGCACAAATATTTGGCCCCAGCCGGGATTCGAACTCACGACCTGAGCATCGGGAGTCCAACGCTTTACCATTCGGCTGTCCCAACTCCCCGAAACATTATACGATTTTACTGTGTCTAATGAACTTGGCAAGATTTAATATTGCTTTCTTTGATGTGTCTAATGACATGAATATACAAAAAATGGAAAGACGAAACTGATCTGCGAAATATGTATGGTAATAACGTTACGCTTGCCTTTCAACAACTTACCACGTTTTCACTGTTCAGGGCCCGTATATAATGATTGAGGCTAATTTAACCCACTTCTACGGGCCTAACCCAGACTACGAGAAAAGAAACCAAAAAAAAAAAAAACATATATATATATATATATATATATATATATATATATATATATATATATATATATATATATATATATATATATATATAGAAAAGGAACAAAGGCGTCGCTAAAGCCGAAAACATGCGCTCAATCAGGTCAATTTGAAAGTAGGGGAAGTAAGTAAAGCTGAGAGCGCTCCCTAGATCTAGGAGATGTGTGCTTTGTATGCCAGTAATATATATATATATATATATATATATATATATATATATATATATATATATATATATATATTAAAAAAGAAAGTTAAAAAGGAAGAAATGAATCCTTCTATAACGGCTTAGGCATCTTGCTGGAATGGACCCGCTTCCTGATTTAAAACAAAAAACAATAGAAAATTTAACCCTAGAGCTAGTTTAGTTCGAGGTTAGACTCTAGCCCGGGTTAGACCCCCTTACTCCGACTTCTACATGCGGAGCCTGACGAACCAAACATGCCACAGATGATTACATGTTATATTTATTGTTGCAGACACCCTTCGTGGTCCGCATCATCCTCATAGTTGCCTGCTGCATCGCCATTCTCTGTCTTCTTGTCGCCATGATCCGAAGATGCGTCGTTTCCTGGGGGTAATAATCTTTTTGCATCTTGGCGTTACCGGATCTTGAGAATAACGCGGAATGGCACGCATTGTACACTTCTTCTTCGGTATTCTCATAATGGTGTCAGGCAAAACTGCCGTGAGCATGACTGTTGATATGTTGAAAAGTGTTCAGTGATATGCCTCGTTCCGAACATCCTTCCTCCTCGTTTGCGGTATGGAGGAATATCAGTACACCCGGTGTTATATGGAGGAATATCGATACACCCGGTGTGATATGGAGGAATATCAATACACCCGGTGTGATATGGAGGAATAGCAATACACCCGGTGTGATACGGAGGAATATCAATACACCCGGTGTGATACGGAGGAATAGCAATACACCCGGTGTGATACGGAGGAATATCAATACACCCGGTGTGATACGGAGGAATATCAATACACCCGGTGTGATACGGAGGAACAGCAATACACCCGGTGTGATACGGAGGAATATCAATACATCCGGTGTGATACGGAGGAATAGCAATACACCCGGTGTGATACGGAGGAATATCAATACACCCGGTGTGATACGGAGGAATAGCAATACACCCGGTGTGATATGGAGGAATATCAATACACCCGGTGTGATATGGAGGAATAGCAATACACCCGGTGTGATATGGAGGAATAGCAATACACCCGGTGTGATACGGAGGAATAGCAATACACCCCGGTGTGATACGGAGGAATAGCAATACACCCGGTGTGATACGGAGGAATAGCAATACACCCGGTGTGATACGGAGGAATAGCAATACACCCGGTGTGATACGGAGGAATAGCAATACACCCGGTGTGATATGGAGGAATAGCAATACACCCGGTGTGATACGGAGGAATAGCAATACACCCGGTGTGATACGGAGGAATAGCAATACACCCGGTGTGATACGGAGGAATAGCAATACACCCGGTGTGGTACGGAGGAATAGCAATACACCCGGTGTGATACGGAGGAATAGCAATACACCCGGTGTGATACGGAGGAATAGCAATACACCCGGTGTGATACGGAGGAATAGCAATACACCCGGTGTGATATGGAGGAATAGCAATACACCCGGTGTGGTACGGAGGAATAGCAATACACCCGGTGTGGTACGGAGGAATAGCAATACACCCGGTGTGATACGGAGGAATAGCAATACACCCGGTGTGATATGGAGGAATAGCAATACACCCGGTGTGATATGGAGGAATATCAATCACCCGGTGTGATACGGAGGAATAGCAATACACCCGGTGTGATACGGAGGAATAGCAATACACCCGGTGTGATACGGAGGAATAGCAATACACCCGGTGTGATACGGAGGAATAGCAATACACCCGGTGTGATATGGAGAAATAGCAATACACCCGGTGTGATATGGAGGAATATCAATACACCCGGTGTTATATGGAGGAATATCAATACACCCGGTGTTATATGGAGGAATATCAATACACCCCGGTGTGATATGGAGGAATAGCAATATACCCGGTGTTATATGGAGGAATATCAATACACCCGGTGTGATATGGAGGAATATCAATACTCCCGGTGTTATTGATGCAACAGTTGATATGTAGCCAGTTCCTGATGGAGAGGTCATGCTAGCCAATCAAAGTGCGCGAACGAGACAGGTGCACTCCGACAAACAATCCCACACATGTGGGTTAGGTTGTCGGAGTATGTGTCTGACAAAGAGATCAGAAGGTAAAAAAAAAAAAAGCGTGCGCTGCGTGCGGTTGCCATGGAGGGCTTGTTTTCGTCAGCGGGCGTGGCTACAGGCGTCTGGGCTACGTGTCAATTTCATATCACACGCGAAACACGATATGGGTATACAGTGCATGTATGCAAGGTGAAAAACACGCACATGTTTTTCTCCTGCTGGCAACAACAGGCTTTAGTGTAGGTACTTTCCCAAATGCATGTAACGTGGTGGTTTGAAGGTGTGAGGTCGATTTACGATGAGAAAGCCTTCATGGTTAGCGAAATATAAAAAACAGCAGGGGTTTTTTTTGTTTGTTTTTTTTGCAGAAGACTCGACCAAAAAATGCGATTTTGTCATCCCTCGCCAGTCTTTGTTGCAGAAAAATCGCTTTTTTTCTGCAGAAAAAAAATGCTGGTTTCCATTTCCTGCAGAAAAAAAGCTGCTGGTTCCATTTTCCTACAGAAAAAAAATGAATGTGCCATTTTTCGACAGAAATCCAATCCAAAAAGTGCTAGTTTGTCTTTTCTGTTTGTTGTTGTTTTCTGCAGAAATCCATTCTGTACAAAAGTGCTTTTGTCTGAAAAAAAATACAACAACAACAACAACAACAACAAAAAAACTATTCTTTGGCGGAAAATAACTTATGCAATTATCGATTTTTATGCAGGAAAAAAAACCAGCAGTTTTTGTCACATTTCGGTAAGCAGATAAGCTTTCTCGTCATAAACCGCTGTATCGTTGTACACCTTCAAACCACCACGTTACACACCGTGCTCACCTGAATCGTTTTTCACTCAGACATCAAGCAACCTGATTACATGCTTTATTCAGCTTCATGCGATGTTTGATTGTCCAGGGACTTGAAGTCTGACAGAAACGCGGTGCTTTTCAACCAGTGGGTGGTCTTGCTGTTGGCATACTTCCTCCTCTTGATTGGACTGATTATTAAACCTCCTGACCATGAGGTATAAACGCCTTTTCATTTCTCTTTGTCTTATAATATACCCCTTTATAATTATTTAGTATTATTGCCGTTTGGGGAAATATGAGTAACCCATGAGTGTTCGGGGAAGACACATCCCTCTGGCCTCGAATGCAGGAGAGAGGCACCATGACTATAGCCAGGCTGGTGCAGAATAAACCCATCTACCTGTTTTGAATATTTTGCTGGTGGAGAAAATGGTGGGTGTTTGAGGATTAACGTCCTGTTCCACCACGTATGGGTGATATCAAAGACGGGGCAACGAGAAAAAGGGCCAGCACAAATAATTATTGACCCTCAGCCGTAGCTGCGAAATAGTCTTTGTTGCTTGCGCGGCGTTAAGCCCTAAGTAACTAACTAACTGACTGGCCCCAGAACGGGTGCTAGTGAAAAGACCCAGTGAAAAATTCCTGACCAGCTGCCTGGTATCATATTCAGATATTCAGATTGGGGCGGTCGGTGGTCTAGTGGTTAAGACTTAGTCAGCAATGCGAGAGGTCAGGTTCGAGTCCCACTCAGGGGCTACACCCCTCATACTACACCACTAAACGTTACTGGTACACCGTGACCGCGCTCACTACACACACAGCAACCCATTCCATGTCTCACTGCCTCTTCTACGTTTTTTTTTTTTTTCTTTCTTTCAAATTCAGATTCAAATTCAAAACATCTTTATTGTCCAGTTTAAAAACAAACCGGAAAATTTTCTTCTGGTTCCCGCACTGCCCAGTATAAAATAAGATAAGGTTAAGAATATTGCAATATACACGAAAAACAGTAGAATGACAAAATAAGAGTACATTCAGTTAAAAAAAAAAAAAAACGGATTCCACACACACACACACACACACACACACACTGCACTGTACTTTTAAAGACACAAGTGAGCAATCAACCTTCCACATAGCACGTGAACTGTGACAAGGCACGGAACACTGCCACGTGCGAAACACAACAAGTTGCCTGACTCTCACACCCGACAGCGCCCCACGCCAAGAGCCAGCCGACTCCCGACCAACAGTGGTCAACAGTTAGCCTCTCTTCTAAAGAAAGTCTCAGTTTACACCAGTTGGGGGTGGGGGTGGGGGGCGGGGTGGTTAGGAAGTGAGACACACATAGTATTGAGGTGTGTGTGTGTGTGTGTGTGTTCAATTTTTTTGTCTGATAGATCGGATGTAAGGTGGTGTCGGCCTTACTGCACTACCTCTTCCTCGTCGCCTTCTTCCTCAAGCTGTGTGAGGCCCTCAACATCTTCAGGTCCGTCGTGAGCGACTTGCCTGTCAAGTCTGTCTGGCTTGTCATCCTGGCGTATGGTAAGTCATCTGGCCTGCAAGCAGACGTGTAGCGCGGCAGGAGAGATCGAGGAAATCATAGCTACTGAACAACCGTCACCAATGTCATGGCGATGAAGCGTGGGTTCGAGCCCAGGTCGAGCTTGTGATATGTGATACCGGTTTTTCCTGGCTACCGGGCTGCTCATCGGGGGTTTCTCTCCGGGTTATCTGGCTTTCTTCCCACAGCAAAATTGTAAAAAATATAGGATAGGTATTTGGTGGCGCTGCATCGCGGCGACGCGCTTCCCCCGGGGGAAGCAGCCCAAATTTCCCGAAAAGGATAATAAGTAGTACTTAAAAAAATAGATTCCTGGATCATACAGGAATTCAGAACCTGAGTCTGGAAGATATCTTGGACTTTATCGAACACAGGAAGTTTCTTGATGCTGCAGTACCAACATGGAACTTGGATCTGTCTTTGAAGCGATCCTTTGGGCCACCCGAGGCCTAACATTTAAGGGCAATGCATGCTTCACCCGCAGATGAGTCAATCAGACTGCAATGCCTCACATACATACACTAGTTACTAAATAACTGTGCGTGCAATGGGTGTTGTGTGAAGCTGGTTTACTAGCGGTCATTCTGACACACCGTGTGACACGTTCATTCTTGCTTGTGCACTAGAGGCAAACACAAGCACACAGTCAGCTTCCGAAACTGATATTCGTTTTTTTTTCTGTGTGTTTTGACATGTACAGACGCACAGACACATGCATACTGATAACCAGAATCCTTGAAAGATACTGTCTTAAACAAACGTACACACGCACGAACAGACACTAGCTATAAGTTTAAATACCGGAAAACCTTTTACATCTGTCGACTTTACTGTCTGTAGTAAAAATACACAACCAAAACACATCTCGTCAAAGTATATCTTTAATATATATATATATATGTTTATCTATTTCTCTGATCTGTGATTTGCGTCTGTCTTAGGCTTGCTCCTCCACTGCAGCTGTCATATTTTAGTATTATATCTTTCTCTTAATCAACGCTAAAGTGATCTGTAATGTTCACCTTCTTTTTTAGAAAGGTTGTTCTTGTAAACCCAAATGACTGAGTGTTGATGATGTGTATATGTGATTATGTATTTTTGTATCTTTTCAAGTCTTGTGTATGTGTATTTATACTAGAAAGAAGAACAAGCCAAAAATCTTCTTTTTGACTAACTTAACATGCCAATACAGCTTATCATGTCTTGTCTTAACAGAATGGATTTTCGGAGGGTTCACGAGAATTTGTAAAGTGGACACGAGGTGTTTTTCAATAGAAACTTGCAGATAATAGTTACCTGCTTGTATGCTTGTTTGTCTGTCTTTAGGACTGCCAGCCATCGTGGTTGCTGTATCACTAGGGGTGCGTCTGGATGGCTATGGAGGATCTGACTTGTGAGTTCAATCACCAAGTTTGTCAATATTTTCTAAAAGAAAAAAAAAAAGATGCTGGAAACCTCTAGATACAAATATGTTTAATCGACAACACTTGCTAAGATAATACCGCTTGATGTTCTTCAGTGGTGATTCGTAAAGAAGTGCTCTTAGGTTACTGGTGCAACAGACTTCTACCAGGTATGGCATTGTTTTTGACAGCTTGAAAGCTTTTCATTACATTGGGTATCCTAGTAGCGTTTGCGACATGACAATCAAGTGATAGATTTCAATGCTTTATCTTACTCTGTCTTCTTGAGGTTACAGCCTCAGTCACACTTATACACTTTTACCACTTCTTTGTAACATGGCTCTCGTGATCAAACGTTTTACACTAAAATAAACATTTGAAAGGTATGTATTTCTTCCCGTAGCTGCTGGGTGAATGTGGATGACCCACTCATTTGGGCGTTTGTTGGACCGGCCTTGGTCACAGTCCTGGTGATTATTCTATTTTTAAATCCAGTCTAGTGTAGCTAATGATAATTATGCCATTTATCGATTTATTCCAAAAAGATTTAGAGGCAATAAAATATCCTATTTGTCTCAAACATCTGTACTTGATGAATGCTCAGTTATTGTCACGAACCCTTATTTGGATTGTGTTTATTTTTTTCTGGAAAGTGCCTTGAGCCTAGCTCGCTGGGGAGACAACACTATATAAGAACTATTCACCAATTAAAGACATAACAGCTACGGAAATGTGTCTCGTTTCTTTCAGGCGATCATCGTATGTGTTGCACTTGTGATCAGAAAGCTTCATAGCGGTAAGGCTTCACCAAGAGACCAGGCAACGTAAGTACACACACACACACACACACACACACACACACACACACACACACACACACACACACACTTGCTCTTGTCCAGTGCGTGAGAGAATGCGTGTGATTCACGTGAGCATGCGTGCTGGGTTAAGTTTGCGGCGCTTTGAGCCGATTCAAAAAATCAAATTGGGTAAAGCCCCTATACCATACTCGGTTATTACTATTTGTGCAGGCCTGTGCTGGCGATTTGTGTAATGACTCCGATACTTGGTCTTATCTGGGTTTTCGGCGTCCTGTCTGTGAACAAGGACACAGTGGCGTTCCAATGGCTCTTCCTCACCTTGATCATTGTGCAGGTGAGTGTGTCCTCTCGAACACCACTGTGACATGAATATTAACTCTATGGTGAAAAGAACTGTCAAATGAATAGTGGCCCATAACTTGTGGACACATAGCGATCTGCCAAGTTTTTTTTTTCTTTTTCCCCCAGTGAGTTTGCCAAATTTGAAGGGTGGGTGGGGTGGATGTTCGGGAGTTTAACGTCGTTTTCCACCTCGTAAGGTTGATATCAAATACGGGGCAACGAGAAAAAAGGCCAGTACAAATATTTGGCCCAGGCGGGTTCGAACTCTCGATCCGAGCATTGAGATGCCAAACTTGAAACAACACTTAAAGTGTTATAACCAAGCAGGCACGTCCAAACGTCCCCCCCCCCCCCCAAACAGTTCAGGAGACGAGTCTAAAGGTAAAAAACACTTTCGGATTTTGACAGACCCTGTGGTGACAGACCCTGTGGTGACAGACCCTGTGGTGACAGACCCTGTGGTGACAGCCCTGTGGTGACAGACCCTGTGGTGACAGGCCGGTCTAAACTGGGTTTTTTTTTGTCTGCGTTTGAAAGAGCAGCAATTAATTAAATTTAAAAATTAAATTAACCTTAACGCCTAAGTAAGCATTGATTAATTTCAGATTCCACCTGCGATAGGTGTGTGTGTGTGTGTGTTTGTGTGTGTGTATGTGTGTGTGTTGTGTGTGTGTGTGTGGTGTGTACATGAGAGAGGTTAGATTTATGATTATGCACAGTTGATTTTATGATATTAACACTTTCAACCCTGCCACCGTACTACCTACGGTCTCGCAGACCCTAACAATAATAATGCGTGCATGACTGTGACCGACTCTCATGCGCTCTGCACAGTGGAAGATTCCCCTATAGGATGGAATACTTCTGAGAAATAGGGTTTTGTATGCAAGAGCCCAGCTTTAGATCTAGCACACTTGAAAAAACTCCCAGGCAGAGAGCGTTATCGCTACTGAGATTCCTTCAGGACTGAAAGGGTTAATTCTAAATGCCGTGTCTTGTGGGTCTTATGTTTTTAAAAGCCATGTTTATTGTGTGATGTCGTGCATTTTGGGCCAAAGCAATTTCCCTTTTAGGGACGATGAAAGTATTTTCAATTCAGTTCAGTTCAGTCATCATGGAATTTTGGCGAACCCCATTTTGAGAAAATAGTGCAGGACAAGTGTATGATGCCGATCGTCTTGCGTGATCCACAATATCCAGTTATGTCTGTCGTTTTCCACCCGACATCGCAGAAATTGCACAGTGCTTACTTAGGCGTTAAGGTTATTTTTTTATTTATTTAATTAATTGCTGCTCTTTCAAACGCAGACCAAAATAAAAACCAGTTTATATCGGACTGTCACCACAGGGTCTGTCAAAATCCGAAAGTTTTTGGGGTTTTTTTTTTACCTTTGGCCTCGTCTCCTGAACTGTTGGGGGAGGGGGGGGGACGTTTGGACGTGCCTGCTTGTTTATAACACTTTAAGTGTTGTTTCAAGTTTGGCATCTCAATGCTCGGACCGTGAGTTCGAATCCCGGCTGGGGCCAAGTATTTGTACTGGCCTTTTTTCTCGTTGCCCCGTCTTTCATATCACCCTTACGTGGTGGAAAACGACGTTAAACTCCCGAACATCCACCCCACCCACCCTTCAAATTTGGCAAACTCACTGGGAAAAAAAAACAACTTGGCAGATCGCTATGTGTCCACAAGTTATGGGCCAGTATTCATTTGACAGTTCTTTTCACCATAGAGTTAATTTCTAACCAAACTGTAGGACTGTGCTGTCGGACACATTGTTCAACCGGCGAGACATTTCGTAAGAAATTCTGTCTTGTTTGTTTCAGGAATTTCTGAGATTCCTCTTTTACTGTTATTTGTCAACACGGGTAAGTATAACATTGTGCACATACTTCTAAAAACTGACATCGCCAGGTTGTTATTTGACTTCGTCAGTTGAAGTCAGAAAATAAGCTTTTTGCTTTGTGTGTGTGTGTGTGTGTGTGTGTGTGTGCGCCCGGTGTGTGTGTGTGTGTGCGCCCGGTGTGTGTGTGTGTGTGTGTGTGTGTGTGTGTGTGCGCCGGTGTGTGTGTGTGTGTGTGTGTGTGTGTGTGTGCGGTGAGAGAGAGGAGAGACCTGAGACTCTGTGTGTGTGTGTGTGTGTGTGTGTGTGTGTGTGTGTGTGTGTGTGTGTGTGTGCGGTGAGAGAGAGAGGATGAGAGAGAGAGACAGAGATATTCTCTGTGTGTGTGTGTGTGTGTGCGTGCGTGCGTGCGTGCGGTGAGAGAGAGGAGAGAGAGAGAGATTTACTGTGTGTGTGTGTGTGTGTGTGTGTGTGTGTGTGTGTGTGTGTGTGTGTGTGTGAGAGAGAGAGAGAGAGAGAGAGAGAGAGAGAATCAAGAATCAAGAAAACTTTATTTTCCAACGGTAGAGGTAGTTAACGTGAAACAGTCAATTTTCATACCTGCAGTTGCTATTTCTAGTAGTATCTATCTAAACAGAAAAATACACACACATATGTAATGCAACAGGAAAAAAAGCAAAATAGCAATAAAACCATAGGAAATGAAACTACACTCTAATAAGACAAACATTTAAGAAGCGTGATGAACAAACCGATTCTGTCAATACATCATAGTGTAGGAATGGGCGAGAATAAACTGTGGGAAGATTAAACATCGTGTGACATGAGATATTTGAATAAAAGCTGTTTGAAATTTGTGTTAGAGCATGCGTGTTTAACATGGGCTGGAAGACTGTTCCATAATGCCTCCTCCAGAGAATGAACGACCTGCTTTTAAAAATGTCCATTCGCGTCTTTGGAATGATACACAAGTTGTTTGAACTGCCATATCGGGAGGCTGAGCGGTGGCAACAGTCGGATAAATATGTTAGGAGCCTTTCTGGTCCATAGCTTATGCATGAAAATTCCTTTATTGTATAGCACGTGTTTTGACAGGGGAAGAAGCTGCAGCTGGTTTAGCTTTTCATCAGCTGTAAGATGAGGGTTCGGTAAAAGTAGCTTTGCTGCACGTCTATGAAGGGAGTTAAGCCCCTTTAAGTGAATGTGGCTGCAACCATCCCACACCGTTGACGCATAGTCCAAATGAGACCGTATGTGCGCGTTATAGTACATTTTGCGACTTTCCAAGTCAAGGAAATGCCGCAGTTTGGAGAGGGCGAATAGCTGTCTGGATAGCGTTTTGCCTCTCCAGCTAAGCTGATTATCAACTGTGATGCCGAGAAGACGATGTTCGCACACCTGCTCTATAGGCGCGGTGTTAAGTACCAAATTCAGGGACAAAGGGCTGAGTTGGTGCTTTTGACGGGTGGCTGTTACCATGGACTTAGTTTTTACAGGGTGTATGAGCATGGAATTAATACAGCACCAGTCCGATATGCCGTTTAGGGCCTTCCTGAAGTCGACTACTAACCACAGTAATATCGTTATCAGCGGAGTGGAGCGATGTGTCATCCGCAAACATGTCACATTCAATATGCTTACTGGTCATATGCAGAGGTAAATCATTAATTAAAAATATTAAAAAGTAGAGGACCAAGAATGGATCCCTGGGGTACGCCAAGAGATATGTTTCTGACATTGGAGAATGACCCATTTAGAACTACTTTCTGCTGCCTATTCTCAAGGTATGACCGAAAGAAGGAAACAGCGGGTTCACTGCATAAATAACTTTGAAGTTTCTTGATCAAGGTGGCATGACTGACGAGATCAAACGCTTTTCTTAAATCAAGAAAGATGGCCCCTGTTACCTGTGCATTGTTCATGTTGGATAACCAAGTGTCTGTGAGCCGAGTGAGAGCGGTGTGGCAAGAGTGCAGGGGACGAAACCCTGACTGAAAACGGTGGATAAGTTGTCTGCTTTCTAAGTAGGCTTGTAGGTGTGTGTGTGTGCGTACGTGTCGCTCCAATGGCTTTGATAAAACTGGTAAGAGGGAAATTGGTCGGTAGTTATTTGGATCTCCCAACTCTCTTGATTTAGGTAGCGGAATTACTTTCGCATTTTTTAGCTGTGAGGGGAACACTTTCTGTTGGATAGAGAGATTATAAATATAAGTAAGGAAGTTGACAATATATGGTAAAGATAGTTTTAGGATCTGTGGGCTGATGTCATCTGGTCCAGTTGACTTTTTGTTTTGCATGTTAAAAATTTTTGAGAGAGAGAGAGAGAGAGAGATTTACTCTGTGTGTGTGAGAGAGAGAGAGAAAAAATGAAAAAATGAAAATGAAAATGAACTTTATTTTCCAACGGTAAAAAGTTGTTGATCAAAAGACCAGTTTTCAAACTTGCCGTTGCTAAATCTACAAAAAAAGGCTAAATCTACATCAAACCATCAAAGGAGTTGTAAGACCACACACACACACACACACACACACACACACACACACAGTGAATTCATCATACATGTCAAACATTCGAAATAAGCCATCAAAAGCAAAAACATTTGAAAAAAAAAAATGCTAGCAGGCACATGAATGCTTTCCATAGGATAATATATGATGATTATGGATGATTTAGTTTTGACATATGTTTGAAGAGACTGTTCTAAAATGCGGAGATTGATTTTGCATTTCGGATATTTTCTGGAAGCGAGTTCCAAAGAAAACTGCCTGAATATGAGAGGCTTGATTTGTACATATCTATCCGAGGAAATGGAACCTTAAAAATGTTCCCCGGATCTTGACTGTTGACACAATGTTTTTGAAAATAATTTGACAAGATAAGCCGGGCTGGATTGTTTGTACAGTTTGTACATAAATATGCATTTGTTATAGTCAAGCTGAAGTTCAGGGGAAGCATTTCTAGTGTGCTAAGCTTCTGATCCGTGGAAAGATTTGGATCAGGCAACAGCAACTTCGCTGCTCTCCTATGCAGAGAATTCAAATCTTTTCATGTGAACGTCGCTTGAACCATCCCACACTGTTGATACATAGTCGATGTGAGATTTAAATGGGCATTATAAAACATTGTCCGTGCATCGATGTCCGTGATAAACCTCAGCTTTGATAACATAAACAATTTTTTAGAAACCCGCTTGCACACATTGTTGATGTGGGACTGCCATCTAAGCTGATTGTCAACAGTGAGTCCTAGTAGGCGCTGTTCAGTCACCTGCTCTATGGTGGTGTCGTTTCAGGGACAGGTCGAGAGACAGGGGGGAGAGCTGATGCTTCTGGCGAGTCGCTATAATCATACATTTGGTTTTTGATGGGTTTAAAATCATGGAGTTGGAGGAGCACCAATCTGAGACCCTCATGTAAACTTTGCTGAAGGCGTGAGTTAAGAGAGACAATGACAATGACACTTTATTTTCCAAGGATAGAAGATTAGGTGCGCAGACCTGTCTTACATCTTGTCCTTGCTACTCTACACACGCACACACACGGTTGCTAAACTACTATCAGCTGCTACAGTAATAAGGTGAACTCATAGTCAGTAATATAGAAACAAGGCAAAGCACGTTTCAAAATTCAAAACAAACACCACACACTAATACATGTACATGTAGTACAAACACATAATTACACAAGAGAGAGAGAGAGAGAGAGAGAGAGTTTGTGTGTGTGTGTGTGTGTGTGTGTGTGTGTGTGTGTGTGTGTGTGTGGTGTGTGTGTATGTGTGTGTGTGTTTAATATGGTCCATAACCCAAAAGGAGGAAACATGTGTAGCATTAACTCTTTGACGACGAAGCACAATTTCTAACACGCGATTTCCTTGGTGGTGGTGGTGGTGGGTTTTTTTGTTTTTGTTTTGTTGTTTTGTTGGTTTGGGTTTTGTTTTTTTTGGGGGGGGGGGGAGGGGTTGTTGTTGGTTGGGGTTTTTTTGTTTTGGTTTTGGTTTTTTTGTTGTTGTTGTTGAAAATTAAACGAAACCTGTGGAATTTGGTGCATTTTTGCTTAATTTTACAAGATTCAGAGGACGGAGGAAAATGTTACAGAGAGAGAGAGAGAGAGGGTGGGTGGGTGGGATGGAATAGGAGTTTAACGTCCTCTTCCACCACGTAGTGGAGATATCAAAGACGGGGCAACGTGAAAAAGACCAGCACAAGTAATTCGAACTCACGACCCTAGCATTGAAAGTTACAGAGAGAGAGAGGGAGAGAGAGAGTGAGATTATGAATGAATTCCTCTTTAGTTTACAAGGATGAAAGTATTTAAGCACATGTGCTTGTCTTCCAACTTGTCCTTGCTACAAAAAAAGAAGAAAATCTACAAAAATAGAAAGAAAAACACAGTTAAACAAAAGACCAAAAGACACACAATGCAGAAAGCTATAACACCAGAATAGCTAACATACCTTAGATGGACAGGTAACTAACACGGACAGAGAGAGAGAGAGAGAGACTGAAACTTAATTTTTCAAGGATGAGATAACACACGCACGCGCGCACGCGCACGCACACACACACACACACACACAGAGATAGGCATAGTGTTTCCACTGAATGTTTCCACTTTCTTTTGTTGTCATCATCACTACAGGTGAGAGAGGGGCGTCTCTGCAAGGCAGGATGGCCTGTGGACCCGGTTAGCAGTTGTGTTTGCTTCTTTGATAATTACGAGTAGTGCGTGTAAAATAAATGCGACTGTAGTTGCACAAACAGAATTTGTCTGTTTGTATCAGTTCAAGCAATCAAGCAGTATAATTATCTTTATTATCCCGAAAAGGGAAATTTGGGTGTGATGGACATTACAAAGAGACGAATATATACATAGCACAGAGTTGTGGTAGACATTGAGACACGTAATAAATATACATCACCGTTGAGAGTAATGTTAACTTAAAAATGAAGTTAAGTAAGACTAATTTTAAAATAAGTTATTGTACACATTTCCATTTCTCAAGTGTACAGGTATTAATTAAATTAATTCTTAAAAGGACCTTTAAACAACTGAGCAAAATTGCACATTGAAGATAATACAGTAATCACATTGCCTTCTATCTGCACACCCAGCTTTGGAAATGTTCAGCCCAAAACATTTGAAAAATAAATGCAATTCTAAATTCCGAAACTTAAATAGCTGAGCTGAGCTGACCCTTCGCCCCACGTGATTGTAAGGTGTTTATGTCCAGTGTGTGAGAGAATGTGTGTGATTCACGTGAGCGTGCGTGTTGGGTTCAGTTCGCGGCGCTTTGAGCCTATTCATGAAATTGGGTAAAGCGCCTATACAATACTCATTATTATTATTATTATTTATTACTATTACACCCGGTTCACCTCAACACAGTAAAATTTAATCCATCGCCCGTGTGTAAGTAAACGCTCCCCCCCCCCCCCCCACACACACACACCCACACCCACACACACCCATATGTACTGCAACTATATTTTCAGAAACAGTCCAGCGAACCCAGCGTGCCGATTGGTGCGGACAAGGAAGGAAGTGAGTCTTTAATTGTTCGATGATTTCTGGCATAGGTTTGGTCAGTACAGGTCAAATTTGAAAGCATGCATTTTGGCAGGTTGTAAATGCAGTATTACTTCTGTTGTTTGCGTCTTTCGTGACTTCAGCTGTTTGCTAGTTTTGCTTGTTTTGTATTGATACATCAGAACAAGTCCGCAAGAATTAAGACCTGGGTAATAAAACAAACTTACTCCCCAAGGGATTTACTTCGGAGTAAAAAGGTCGTAAAGAAATGCTTACTCCAGAGTAAAGTCGTAAAGAAACGTTTACTCCAGAGTAAAAAAAAAAGTCGTAAAGAAATGCTTACTCCAGAGTAAAAAAAAGTCGTAAAGAAATGCTTACTCCAGAGTGAAAAAAAGTCGTAAAGAAATGCTTACTCCAGAGTAAAAAAAATCGTAAAGAAATAAAAGTAAAAATGTTGTAAAGAAATACTCACTACGGAGTACAAATGTAAAGAACTGCTCACTACGGAGTACAAATGTAAAGAACTGCTCACTACGGAGTACAAATGTAAAGAACTGCTCACTATGGGGGTAAAATTGTAAAGAACTGTTTACGACCGAGTAAAAATGTAAAGAACTGCCCACTACGGAGTAAAAATGTAAAGAAGTGCGGAGTAAAAATGTAGTAAAGAAATGATTACTCCGGAGGACAAATATCGTAAAGAAATGCTTTCTCTGGAGGAAAAGTATCGTAAACAATGCTCACTACGCAGTGAAAGTGTCTAAAGAAATAATAATAATACACTTGTAGAGCGCGGAGTTCTGCTTCGAAAACCACTTAATGCGCCTTTGCTCACGCACACACACAACATTCACACGCACACATTTATACACACCAATACAGGCGGTGGAGTTTAAACTTTAAGTGAAATGCTTACTCCGCAGTGAAAATATAAAGAAATGATTACTCTGGAGTAAACACCTCGGACGACAGAAATCTCCCAAGCGAAGGGAGCATACTTCTGTCGTAAGAGGTTTTTACTCCGGGGGATATTTGTACTGAGAGCAAATTCCTTAGGGAGTAAGTTTGTCGTGTTACACCGGCAATTTGAAACTTATGATGAAGCCAGCGTGTTGCCGACAGGTATGGCGGCGAGGCAGTCACAGGAGCTGCAACAACTTCCGGTTAGCAGCCCACCGGACAACACACAGTACGAGGTGAGATTGTGTACAATGTACTTGTCCGTCATTCTGTGTGTGTGTGTGTGTGAGAGAGAGAGAGAGAGAGAGAATTACAATGGCGTAGAGTGAAAATTTGTTTTTCGACTATTTTTATTAATATGTGGACACGTTGACTTCACTGACTTGCTTTTTTTGCTGTACAGTCCCCGCAAGACCAACTGGGCATAGTGTTGTCGTTTAATGCCTGATGGACTGGTTTGATGGTTGAGTAATTGTTTGGCTAAATTGACTGATTTTGTGTGTGTGTGTGTGTGTGTGTGTGTGTGTGTTTTCAGAACGCCCGGTTAACTCCATACTGATGGGTTTGATGATACAACCATGCAACGCACAGCGACAAATGAACATTCCCTCGATAACTTTGTTACCAGAAATGAGTGATACAGAGGTGATACCCAACAACTAACAAAAAGTCCTGATAACAGTGCAACACGCGACCACCTTGTGAAGAAAAATGCCACTGCACCGCAACACAGAACAACGACGCTCACTCACACTGAATAAAGACAAGACAGAAACCACATAACAGCGCTTGCTCACGCACGCACACACACACATCTGACAATCCAGAAGCCACACATTCTTTCCCCTTCTCCCTTTTCTTTCTTTCTCTCTGTTACGAGCGTAGCTGTGCGTTTTTGTTTGTGTTGTTTCGTATGCTGTAGGATAACAGCTGTAATTTTGTTTTGTAGTTTTAGTGAGATAGAGAAGTTCATATTCCGTTTTAGTAATGTAAATCTGTTTCCCATGATCCAGAAGTTTCTATTGTTATCGCGAGTATTCGAGAAGTGGTGACCTTGTTTTGATTGTAGCCTTTTCGTCTCGGGCGGCAGTGTGCGCTTAGGGCCTAGGGCTGAGTCGCTCGGAAATCTCGTGCTTTGTTCTGACTTGTTTACGACTAGAAGGTGTTACACTCTCTTGTCAACGACATAAGTACACATCAGTCAAACATGTATAAAACATCGGCAGCGTGCCACTCGACTCACACACATACATGCAGGTCCAATGTCTACACATCACGCGTCACATAGTTCAAGTTCAACCTGTTCGAAACAAACGTTTCTCTTCCTGGCTCTCTGTTCAAAAAGCACACTGTTACTCTACTCAGTTGCTCCTTTCACTCAGCCGTGACCGGAACAAAAGACCTTTCCGGCGAACTACTTTCGCTTTCTCTCTCTGGCGCACTTCCCACTCGGTACCAGTCTCTTCAGTCACGGGGCCTCTCTTTCTCTCTCTCTCTCTAACTCTCCCCCACAGAACTGCATTCACTCCCCACTGGCAGCGTATCCCTCTGTAACCCACAGATTTACAAACTACTCAAAAACTCTATCTCAATTTTGGTAAGCAGTTATCCCATCAAACACTGAAATTGTTTAATTAGTAAAACGAGAATTCTCCGCTTACCAAATACGCTGCCTTCTGAATCACTTATCTCTCAGCACGACCGCTACATCAGCCAAAGCGGAATATGAAAAACCTCTGGGCTCAACCTCTCTTCTCTGCCCTTCAAACTCGCTCGTCCGACACACACCAGATCCGAGCTCTGCCACTATCGCTCACCTTCTACTCCCCGTGACCAAACAAAAACAAAAAAAAAAACCCGCATAACTCAGTACTAAACTGACCACACTTCACCTGACCCCCTCAAAACATTCTCACGTGCAATACATACGCGCTCACACTCCCGTCAACCCCAAACTATCAAAACATCCCATAATATTTACACTCAACTTCCGTGCACACCTGTCGTAGCGCCGCCTCAGCCACCATTTTGTCAGTTATCTACTCAGCGTAGATGTTATTATATAAGATAAGATAAGATGTAAGATAAGATGATGAATTGTAATCCCAAATGAGTAGTTATGTGTCTGTTCTGTTGGAAATTATAAAAAATGACATATATAGAGTACCAACAGTCGCACGCAAAGCTTACTTAGGCTGAGTGTGTCAGTAACAAAGCGTATGGGCCACAGTAATGTTCACATTATCACAGCTTCACTCGCACATGCCACATGCGCAAACACACACACACACACACACACACATACACACACACACACACACGTGTTTGTATGTAGTTTTTGTTTGTCTGTCTGTTTAGGCCGGAAAGCCGCTTTATCTAAACCCGCTCGCGTCTCTTTTGCCACACTCCAGCGCAAAAAGTCCCAGCTTCACTGGCAGCTTGGCTCTTGTTGCGGCCCCCTGGCATGCGCCTCATTTGGGCTAAAAATTACAAAAATTACGACAATCGCGCTTTTTCGTAACAACAAAAATCATTACAAAATAGCACAGTCGCCAAACAGGGTTCTCCAAACAAACACCAGACATGATCGACTGATCGACCCAGGGGCGCCGGAACCGGGGGGGGGGGGGGGGCACCCAACAGAGAACTCAGTTTAGCCGTTGCATGAAATATGAAAACGACTTGGCAGAAAGTCGTCTGATAACACCCCCCCCCCCCTCCCGCTTTTCACTTTCTTTGGGCAACGTCGTACCTTTCAGTGGCTCCCTGGTTCGTAAAGGTTTTTGTCTGCGCAGCATCTGAACGCCCCCCCCCCCCCCACTTTTCACTTTCTCCGGACAACGCCCCCCCCCCCCCCCCCCCCTTTTTCACTTTCTCCGGGCAACGTCCTTCCTTTCACTGGCTCTGGCGTCCCCCCCCCCCCCCCTGAGATTCTGCCCCCCACCCCCAACATCTTCCGGCGCCCCTGTGACCCCACGTCAATTTGCATCCTTACGCCAGTGACGGTACAACGCGCAGTCGGCAAGCTGTGTGTTTATTACATCAGTGTCACGGCACATTCTATGTCAGTCTCTTACTCGTAATCAGCACAAAATGATTGTAACAAATGAGACCACAGAGGTGCTGAAATAGGATTTTTCCGATGCCTGAACAACTGTGAAATACACACTTCAACATAAGTCAAGGACCACCTTGACAGACAGGTCTCATTTTTAAGAATTCATAAAAAAATAGAGATCAAGGAATCTTTCAAAAAATTTTTTTGCTGTGAAAGTGTTAAAGGGTTAACAATGCATCCTGCAAAGCTTGCTGAAGCTGAAAAACCACCATGTGCTGCATGGACATCTTCCAGGAATTGTAGCCACTTGTAGCCAAATTTGCAAGTGGTCCTTGACTTCTGTTCATTCCACTGCTGACATAAGAGGTGGACATCATCAGCAAGCAGTGTGCTGGTCAGATGGGTGCTGCTGACTAGTGATATTGTGACATACAGACTTGTTATGTTATTGAATGTTTGTCTGTTCAAGCGTTTATTGCTTTTACATAACAAAAGGCTGTGTATAGCGCTGTGTGGAATTCTGTTATTATATTTTTTTTTTTTTTTTTTTTTTTGCAAAATGTAATAAATTTGGAATTGACCTCTTTACACTATACGCTGTCATAATCGTGCATTTGTTGGTATCTCATGTTTGAACTGAACTGTACTTTATAGTATACTAGACGAGCTTTTGGTTGATACTATTCATACCAACAAACAAAAACAAAAAAGTCTACAGGAGTAAAAGAAAAAAAAAGGGGTCGAAATGTCGGCATCCGATCACAAAGTATTTGAAATCCAAACACGGAGTCCTAAATAAAATCTTCGGCATTATGAATTGTCCACACACACACACACACACACACACACACTGACATTGACGCACCAAAACTTTGTCAACATCGACCTTTTAACCCCATCATGATACGCACCCGCCCACCCGACATGAAAATCTGACACTCCATTTCCTCACAAAACAAGCGTGTCCGGGTCACCTGAAGCGAGACGAGGTAATGATGGAGTCACCTGATACGATCCAGTGAATGTGATCATACGCGGTGCGCCCCTTTCATGTATCTGATACGGTATTATGAGCAAGGGTATACTTCGTCACACGTCGGGAACTCTTTTCACAGAGCCTGACCCGAGTACCAGTAGCAGCCGTGGCAACAGAATGTGTAGCTCGACAATTTCATCGCTTGCAAAATGAACTTGGAGAGAGAGAGAGAGAGAGGAATGTAACGGGTACAGGGCAAAATTAGTCAGCGGTGTTGCTATGATTTGTACTTTGTTGTATTATCCATGACAGCTCAAAACTAGTCTACTCACTAAACTCCAGTTCCTCTTTCTGAATCAAAACATCAGCCAAAGAAACAATAAAAGCATCGTAATTTGTACTCTAGCTCTATCAAATCAAATCAAATGTAGTTCGTTGTGTCTTAAATGACAAATGATTCTTTTGATGCGCGGGCAATACAATACAATACAATACAAGAACGATAAAATACAACAATTATAAAATTAAGTGAGGTCGAATAATAATAAACTAACAATTGAATTGATTCTCTTTAAACAAAAACTAAAACAACAACAACAAAAATCAACAAACCAATGAACCACCTCGCGCACACAGGGGGAGAGAGAGAGAACGGTAAAATACGACAGAATTAATCAAATTAAGTGAGGTCAAATAAATAATAAATAATTGAATTGGTTCTCCTTAAAAAAAGGAACCACCGCACACACACACACACACACACACACACACACACACACACACACACACACAGACGTTACCTGAGCCTCATTTCACCCGTACAAACCCTATCTGCGCGACAGTTTTCAGGGTGGTTATTAAGAACTGTGCGTATAGCACGTGACGTTGCTAGTTAGCCTCTCAACTCCCACCCCCAGCCCCCCACCCTGCACACTCACTGCCCCCTCCCCTGTCCACTCGGCATTCCCCACCGACTTCGGGAGAAAAATCCAAGGGGAGGGAAAGCAAGTCGATCGCAGAAGTCCTCTCTCTCTCTCTCTCTCTCTCTCTCTCTCTCTCTCTCACACACACACACACACACACACACACACACACACACCATAGCCACTTAAAGATAATGGTTAAAGAAATTAAGCGTACATAGGGCTGTCCAAGCAACTAATGATACCAACGCTTGGGTTGCATTCACTCACTAAGTACCACTCCTCCTCTCAAGGACCGGCCTCTCCGCGATTCCGTGGTCATTCTTTTAACAACTGTGTTGTGACGGGATGAGAGCACCGAGGTGTTAAACTTACCAGGGTGGCAACAGTAGAAAGTGTCCACGTTCTATCCGCAAGATTTCTTTCTGCAACGCGATTCTGCCGCCCACACGCGAGACTGTGACGAAAGCGCAGGAAGGTTTATGACCAAATCCAAGGGGAGGTCACTATAACCTCTTCGATAGTGATCAGTTTGTGCGCATGCTTATCGATAGTTTCAGTTTTTAAAACTCGTAAGAGTACACTGTAGAACTCAGGTAATTGTGTAACAGCATTGAAATCCAATGGGAGGTCACTATAACCTCTTCGATGTTGATTTGTGCGCATGCTTATTGATAGTTTCAGTTTTTTGAAACTCTTATGAGGCACATAATTCTACTGTGGAACTCAGGTAATTGTGTAACGGTCACGGTAACCGAACAGACAACTGTAAACTGTTGCGGAATGTCTGCAAAGCTCGGTTGCAGAGAAAGATATCGCGTTACTTTCAGGTTTGGTAGTGAGAGGACATTATTATGTTATTAAAATGAACATCCCTTGCCATTCCTGGATTCTACAAAAGCACATGCAGGTAAAGGAAACAATCTCTCTTGTGTTGTTTGATGTCGTGAAATATGCACTTTAAAATAATAATAATAATGAGTATTTTATAGGCGCTTAACCCAGTTTCGTGAATTGGCTCAAAGCGCCGCGAACCGAACCCTTCACGCACGCTCACGTGAATCACACGTATCCTCTCACACACTGGTCATGAACACATTGCAATCACGTGGTGCGAAGTATCAGCTTAGCTATTAAGTTTCGGAATTTAGAATTGCATTTATTTTCAAATGTTGTGGGCTAAGTATTTCCAAGGCAGAGGGGGAGGAAGCCGGAGTACCCGGAAAGAATCCCCGACGATCGGCCCGAATGAACGGTGCCTCATACGAGAAGGAAAAATTCTTTACCCTGAGTGGGACTCGAACCTGACCTGTCGCATTTTTTTTTTTTTTTTTTTTTTGCCCAACTTTTTGCCAGCTCCAGTGGTGTTCCTCCCAGGTCATGGGTGGAATCCACGGAGGGCTCGAAGGCTGGGGCAATTTTTATTATGCATGATGATGGAGATGAGGATGATGGTAAGATGGTGCTATGGAGGTCCATGTGGTTTGGGACTGCGGGACAGGGCCGCATTCCACGCTTCCTGTCATAAATATCCCGGCGTTCACCAGGCCCGGGAACTACGGCACCTGCGGTGCCGGCCGTGTAATCATCCACATCATAAGACGTGTCATACCAAGGGACGCACCCCCAAAGTCGCACCCGTGAAGTGGGTGAATCTCGGCTGTGTGGCAACAGCCTCCCCATTGGGCCCATAGCACACTCGCTCTGGGTAAGAGCCGACCTAGGTAGGAAAAATCCCGCTTGTCTCGGCTGGGATACGAGTTAGTTAGTTAGTTATTTAGAGCTTTACGCCGCGCAAGCGGCTGGGATACGAACCCGGGTCTCCCGGTCCATGGTCCGAAGTGCTAACCACTACACTACGGGGGCCGGTACCTCTCGCATTAGTGACAAAAGTCTCTTAACCACTAGACCACCGACCGCTCCAAATCTATAAAAACCAAGGAAAATTTTCTATCGCATCCACGCCGTTACACCCAAAACCTTCTCATTTGAAAGCCGTGACCTGCATGACGACAGAACTCGTTCGCAAATACAAATTTCGCGGCCGAGCTGTCTGCTTTCTGATGCGGCGGCTCTACCCCCCAGTGGTTTAGGAACCAGCATTACAACACGGACATTGTTCTAGTCGGCAAGATATCCTTGAAATCCTGGCATTCAGCCGCCCCTTCTTCGGCCCAGTGTCGGGTCTAATTTAAGGTTGGCATGTCTGCTTTATCGCGTGTTTGTTGTTCACGCCTGTGTGTACTGGACACCGTGCTGCGATAACCTGACGTATTGCTGCCTGTGGGTTTACTGCTAGTGCTGGTAAGTTTGGGGTAAGGTCTCCAGTCGGAGAAAAAAGAGAGAGGGTGGTGTGGCACATGTATAAATTTGTCTGTTTTATTTATCTTCGCTGTTAGACGTAAATGGGGAAACTGCGATGGAGAACTAAACCAGTGTAAAAGGCATCATTTGAGTGACGGAATGCTACCTAGGCGTGGAGTATGTGCAGACATATAAACAGACACACACATAGATATACACACACATAGACATACACACAGAGACACCCAAAGATAAACATACAGACACAAACACGCAGACCACTGGCTGAAAACGTGAATCCCTAAATGTCATTTTGATACCAAGCATTCAGATGTTTCGGTGGTCAAAAACGGATACTTTCACAATGATAAAATAAATTAAAATAAAATAAATCTTATTTGTTTGTTAGTTTGTTCGCTTTTTTTTTTTTTTTCTTCTTTTTTTTTTTTTTTTTGGGGGGGGGTTGTTTGTTTATTTGTTTTTTTTTTGTTTTTGTTTTTTTTTTGAACCTCAGTTGCATGCAGGATGCTGCTGACTTTTGTCTTTTTAAAGTTTGTTTTCCTTTTTTTTTGGAAAATGTGTCGAGCATCCTTTCTTCATTGGTTCTTTTTCTGTTTCTGTGTTTCTTACATATCCAACTGATAAGTATGTGGTTCTTATATGGACATTTTGATTATATTTATACTGCTGATGGTCAAACAATAAACAATAAACTGTTTTACGTAGACTGTCTGTATGTGTTTGTGTGTGTACGTGTGGGCTTGTGTGTGCGTGTGTGTGTGTGTGTGAGAGAGAGAGAGAGAGAGAGAGAGAGAGAGAGATTATACATTTACAAACTACTCAGCCTAAGAGATTCCTGTATCGAGTCTCGTGCTCGTACATGCAGTATAATGGACACAATGACTCAGTTTTCTTCTTAATACTTATACACATAGGGATTAAAACCTAAACTGTATCTAAACAGCCTTTTCCCCCTCAACACCGAAAGTCTAGATTTAACATTTTAAACTAATTTGACAGTGGTGCTACTGGTGCAATTCGTGAAAAATCTGTGACGGCGGCAGTGAAAGGGTTAAGCTCTTTTTTTCCGAACTATGTAAACGTAGCTTTTTTTTTACAAGTTGAGGTTTCGAAGATAAACCTCGCTCTCGAAGGATGAGCGTAGGTTTATTCTTGTTCCATATCTGAACTTACTAATCACCATTTTTGCTATGAGTATTAACTGGTTAATCAGCCGAACATGAATATCTTTTTGCTTATCTATCTCGTATCCAAACAAGACTTCAATTTCCGAGAGATTTATGTTGCGCTGTGTTGTTCTGTATATGGTTTCAGAGCAGATTTCCCAAACCGGTTTCACTTTTCTGCAATGCCAGAAGAAGTGTTCCACATAATCAATATCATCGCAAAGATCACACTTATTGGAGTTCCTCAAACCCATTTTTTGCAGTAAAATGTTTGTGGGGTAGATGTTATGAAGAATTTTCCAGTGAAGTAGTCTTAGTCTGGTTTCTTTTGTGCAGTTGGTAGCAACTGACCAGTGCAGATTGCCTATGTGTAGATCATATTTGCACCGCCAAAATGGAACTGAACAAGGCACAATTGTGTCTGACTTTGTCAATAATGAGCGTATATCTTTAGGGGATGTCTTCGTCTGTTTCGTGACTGCTAATGTTAATGTGTCAGTGTTGGCCTGTGCTAGTCTTGTTCTGAGTGCAGTACAGATAGCATTATATTCAAATAGCCTCATAGGACTAGGGCCTACTAAACGGCATATTTCCTGGAATGAGAGCATGTCTCCATTTATCACAATGTCACGCACCAGATAAATATGTTTGTTTACCCAGTCTCTGAAAAATAAACTGTGATTTCTATAAACGATGTGAGAGTTGTTCCAGATCACTTGATCTCTGATAGGGATAGTGGCCTTTTCTAATAATCGGGATTTATTGTTCAGCCAGCATGTAAGTACTGTTTTCCAAAAATCAGCCTTAATATAATCAAGGCCGGTGAAGCTTTTGGCAGTTAAGTTTGACAGAAAGCAAGACAGGTTTACACCAAGTTTTGAGAGCAAATAGCGGGGTATTGCTTTCCACTTTTCATTCGTGTTTTCCATAATCCTAAAAGCCCAGGACAAAATAAATGAGGTTTGCATATCCTTAGCATTTATCATGTTTAATCCGCCGTGTTCTGTTGCGTTGCAAAGAACAGTCCGTTTAACCTTCTCGAAGGCCCGTCTATTGGAGTATTTCTTTTTCCAGAGAAATCGAAAAATAATTGTGTTGAGTTTATGCAAGACTTTCGCGGGAACAACCAGGGACTGCATAAGATATATAAACTGTGTTAACAGGAAGGTTTTTACTATGCAGATTTTACCGCTTATACTTAAATTCCTCCGTGACCACCGACCTATTATTTCTTGAACTTTCTGGATACGCCCTGGCCAGTTCTCTTCTAAGGCTGAGGCTGGCATCAGAGTACTAAAGTAGACACCAACAATCTTTAGTCGCGTTTTCCAGTTAATCCCACAACACTGTTCATCACTATTCTTTTTTGATCCGAGCCACATTGCTTCAGTTTTATTTTTATTGATCTCCAAGTTGGAGATAAGAGAAAATTCTTGGATTATGATCAGTGCATTTTCAAGATCATTTTTATCTTGTAAGAATAAGGAAATGTCGTCAGCAAAGAGAGCCAGTTTGATAATCTGAGACGGAGAAACTGACCCAGTTGCCAACGGAAGTTCGATGCCTTTAATATTTTGATTACATCTGATTTTGATAGCTAGTAGTTCTTTGTTTTGTTGTTTTAGCGTGGTATTGGTTTTGTTTGGGGGTGTTTTTATGTTTGTTTGTTTGTTTTGGGGTCTTGTTTTTGTTTGTTTGTTTGTTCTGTTTGTCGCTTTGTTTGTTTGTAGAGGGGATGTTTGTTTTAGGGTTGTTTGTCAAGGACACAAATCAAACTCGGACAAGGGAGGTAAGCCAAGCCGTAAGCATCCGTCGCCTCAGCCCCCACATGGCTTACTGATCCTTCTGCATACCCCTATTGCACTATCTAACCATACCCGGTTCATGCCTCGCTGCCTTCACCCACCCCGACCAGCCCTGCCTTCGCGGGGTGTCTGCTCACGGCGGCTGGCAAAGCAGCTCCCTCCCCTCCCCCTGTCCCCCACCCTCGCCGTCCCCTTACACACGCTTACACAGTCGAGTTGAAGGTTTGTTCGCGGAAAGCAAGCCATGCAGGCACACCCGGTACCAAGTTCCGTAAGCAGCGGTATGATACGACGTTTCCCTGTGTTGGCTTAAACTCCAGTACTTTCTACTGTAAAGAAAGTATCAGATTATCTCGGTCGCCAGAAGCCCCAGGCGCTTGTACAGCAAGGAAGCAAATCACACGGCTTATAGCGTTCATGTGTGTTTCTGTGCCACCCGTTTCGGGTGTCGTGTGTTTTGCTTTGGAGTTAATTCATCCAGCGTAGCAGTCAGTGTGTGTGTATTTGGGTTGTCGGACACTCAACCAAGTGTGCAAGTATTCGAGGTAAGTGTGCTAATAGGGTTAATAAGTAATTGACGCCGTATGGCTAACACTAATCGTTCTCAAAATAACTAAGACACTTGATCACATCCGTGAAAGACTTATTGGTCATGACGTACAGTGAACATATTGTACATGGTTATACAAAATGACTTTGTGAGGAGTAACCAGTTGTGAGAAAATCAGACGCCCTTATCGTATTAGTCAGTGTAGCAAGTTTTCAACATTTTGCATCAGTTTCGCCGAAGCCGTTTCGGTAGTGAGCACACACCCGAATACAATTATGAATAATTTATGTCTCTTGGTGTCATCATCGCTTCAGCTAAAACGTGTCAGATTACGAAACCGATACGCTTTTGTACTGTAAATCCAACAGAGACTGAGAGAAAGGGGGTGGGGGTTGGGGGTTAGTAGTCAACCAAGCGTGTATTGTCATGCCGTCTTGCATTATCCTTGGATTCTGTGAGGGTCTTGAGAACATGACCCCTCTTCGTTTGTCTTCATCTTTTTAGACCCACCACAAATGCGGGATTTACAATATTACGGACCTTTAGGAAAGGAAATCTGTGCCACTCAAAACGGTTTAAGTTGTCACGATTAGGGTCCAGAACGTGGACACTTGTGTGACCATGTGCCTCTCCTAGAAACAAGGTGACATGTGACAACTGTCACGCTCTGAGTATTATGGGATGTGGTCACGGACTTGACGATAGGGTGAAAATTGCTGTGGGCGTAATAGAACGCCAATGACAAGTTAAGCCCACAACAATGGTCTCAGATTTTAGGGTCTCATCCGAGAATGGCGATTTGGGGTGTAGAAGTAATGAACCTTGGCTTACACTGCTATAGTAGCTGGAAAGTGGTGTGTGTGTGTGTGTGTGTGTGTGTGTGTGTGTGTGTGTGTGTGTGTGTGTGTGTGTGTCCTTTAAAAAAATCTTTTTAAAGACGTCAAAAGTAAATTCGCTTCATTTTATTTAAATGTCATTCGTAGGAGATCTTTTTGAAAGGTTCATCTCAGTCTGTATCACTTATTTCAACATTACAATCTAAGAACTGTCTGTAAAATTCAATTCCGCAAAATATTTTATTCATTTCTTTAGGCCAGTTATAAAACGCAACATTCCCATATGCGTCCTTCTGTCCTGAACTGTTTGGGAAAACAGCACCCGGTATTCCCTATAACTCTGAACTGTGTTTTAATCGCAACATTTCCTTGTACTTGTACTTCCCCAAGTCTGACTTGAAAACGCATGTGTTCCGCCTGGCTTTCGACTAGGTCCGAATACTAGCTCCTGATTCAGCTACTCTGTGTGTGTGTGTGTGTGTGTGTGTGTGTGTGTGTGTGTGTGTGTGTGTGTGTGCACACATTTGTTTGTATGAGTGCGGGAGTACGCGCATTGAATCACTTTGCGAGAATTTTGCGCTATTTATGTACAATTCATTATTATCATTACCAGTTGTGAACTTTCTGCTAAACGCTACAGTTACCATGTACTCAACCCCCCCCCCCTCCCCTTCCCCCCCCCCCCCCCCCGGCTCTGAACTGTCTGTTGAAACGTTACATGTACCCCGTACTTACCCTATTTCTTTGAACTTTCAGTGAAAGCGCTACAGCTGGCCGTGAACAACACAAATACTACATGATCAGCTTTAAATTGTCTGTAAAACATAACAGTACCCTCCACTTCTTCAGCTTGAACTGTTCGTGCAAACGCTACGTGTACCCCCCCCCCCCCCCCCCTAGTCCAATGCGTTTGGTGCAGATTCTTTGAAGGTGTTGTTCCGGGATGTTCCCCCGACAGCATCTTTAGCTCCTTGAAAGAGTCAAATCTGTTCTATAAAATTTAGACACCTCAAGTAATACGGACTGTCCTCCACCTCTATATGTTCGATGTACAAAGAAGTGAAACGTGTTTATTATTTAAACCGGATATATTTGTTTTAATGTATATATTTACACCTGGTTTTATTTTCTTCCTTTTTTATTTTAGTCTGGCGAAGAAGGACTTTGATTAGCCGCGAAATAGTCTTTGTTGCTTGCGCGGCGTTAAGCCCAAAATAACTAACTAACCAATGCGTTTGACTGTGGCTAGGGGAGGTTTTACCATAGCCTCTGGTTGTGGACACAGACTTGTCTATCCCCTAGCCCTGGAGAACTATCCGTGGTCCGAATGCTACAACTCTGATCATTTCCTTGGAAACGCTACATTACCCGCGGTCACCCTGTAGGGAATAAGACCCAATCTGTACCCGGGACCCTCCAGGCTTTTCACAACATTATCCCCCCCATTCAGCAGGACGTGTCATCGCCTCGGCGCCCCTCCCTGAAAGCAGGGCAGGACTGTGCCATGCGTACCCGTATATATCTACCCGTATCATGTCGAGCAAAACGTGAGGGGAATTCACGCATAGCCATCGCTCTGCCTGACTGCCACATTACCACTGGTGCAGAATACTGACCGTGAACTGGAGATGCACTTTTTTGTGCAGACATGTTTTCAGTAGACACTGTGCTTAGGTAATACCTTTCTCCGCTTTGGCATACTGCGCCACTAGTACTGTGCAAATAGAAAAAATATATCCCCGAGTATTTTTGGAAAAGGCCGAATGTTTTGAAATTTAAAGAGCTAATGAGTACGAAAAATATATAACAGTTAAACAAGCTTGTAAAATTTCATAACTGAACTAGCTAAAAACGTCTGAAAAGTTTACGTTGTACGTATGTATGTATGTATGCATGTATGTGATATGCATGTAGGTATGTGTATTAGGCACACCCCATCCCATTCCATTCTATTATGTACATTTGTATATTTGTATGTATGTATGTATGTATGTATGTATGTATGTATGTATGTATGTATGTATGTGTGCCTGAATCCTGCAAAACGTGTGTGCGAGTGACTATGGTGTTTGTTGGCCGGTGTGGTGAGCTTGGTGTAGACTATATGTTAATTTCTTGTTTCATGTACTCCTAACGGGGTTTTGAAATAAACTTTGACTTGACTTGACTTGACTTGACTTGATAACCGAGCTGGTTCGAGTTGGATTATTAATGCTCGGGTCGTGAGGTGCACCCTCAGAATTGTGTTGGCTTTTTCCTCGTTGCCGCGTCTTAGATATCACCCCGTAAGAGCCCCAGCCCTACTACCCCCCTGCTCGCTATATGACAAGACATGTTAAAAGGAACAAGCCACTGTGCACCAACAACAGCCGCTGCAAGCTACTATTATGCAAGGTGTTGGCCTCCCCTGCTAGGTCCAAGACCGCTGCAGATTGCATAATGGTGGCTTGAAGTGGCTCCAAGTGATGTGAAGATTTCATGTCAATTTTTGCAATGGCTTTTATGAGTTATATGGGGAAAAGGACGTTAAACCCCTGAATAACCAACCAACCAACCAACGCCACTACCCAGAGCCATAGCACAGCTCCTAAAAGTGCTCCGGCATTAAAAAAAATAAATAAAAAGGTACGGTCCCTGGCCATTATGTTCTCCTCAACTTCAACGGAAAACAAAAGAATTACTTGTTACTTGTTTGAACGGGCAAACGCAAGTTAAAAAAAATATTTTGATGAAGAGGCTTGATTTTGGAAGAACTTTTGCTTTAGAAACCCTCCTGACTGTACTTATGAAGGCGAGGTTTTTTGTTGGGTTTTTTTTTTTTTTTTTGGCCAAAAAGTGGTCCGGCCATGGCCGGAGTGGCCGGTAGGGCTGCTACGACCCTGCTACCGTTCCACACGCAGCGTGTCTTTCACCTTGCGGGAGCGCGTGCAGTAACACCCTCTGTGTATGTAGACTTCATTTTGCGTCGTACATTTTGGAGGCTTGTGAGAAGTATGGTCATATGAGTATGGTCAACGATTGAGCATGATCTGTCAATGAATAAGCAGGTGCTGAATTGCTGTAGAGCAGCCTACTTAGAGCTGCGACGCATTAGTACCATTAGATACCTACTCACCCCTGAGGCTACTAACACATTGGTCTGCTCATTTGTCCTGTCCCGTCTTGACTATGCAAACTCCCTCTTGTCAGGTTGCCATCAGTACCTCCTGGATCGTCTTCAGAAAGTTCAAAATTCAGCTGCATGTCTTGTTGTAAAAGCCAAAAAAACTGACCATGTTTCACCAATCTTACACTCCCTCCACTGGCTGCCCATCAGAGATAGAGTGAAGCACAAGCTCTTGTCCATTTGTCATGTATCTCTCTCTGGCACTGGTCCTTCCTACCTTTCTGCTCCTTCATTGTTACACCCCTTCCAGGCAGTTACGTAGCTCCTCTGACACTAAAGTTCTGAGCACCCCCTCAGTAAGAACTAAAACATATGGTCAGAGATCCTTTTCCTTTCAGGCTCCAGCTCTTTGGAACCAACTTCCTAAATCGCTTAGACACACAGAGTCCAGTGCCAGCTTCAAACGCTGCCTCAAAACCCACTTATTTAAAACTGATTACTGATTTACTCTGCCCTTCCACACCGTGTCAGTCTGCTTGTTGTGAGTTATTGTTTAACTTTGAATGTTCCCTGTGAGTCTGTGTATGAAAGTGGTGTATGTATTTATGATGTACGGCGCCTAGAGCCTGTTTTATTTCATGTATGGGCGCCTTATAAGTCGTCCTTATTATTATTATTATTATATGCACAACTCGGTCGCACATTTTACTTTGCACGTAGTGTGTGGCCGAAGTCGCTGGGGTTTTATTTCCTGTTCTTAGTTTCACTTGTTTGCGGAAAGGATTGGCCAGAAACTGATATCATTTGCGCTCGTCACGCATTCAGCCTTAGAAGACAACATTATTATGTTGCTGGATAATGACTAACTTTAAAAATAAAGTGTTGATTACTCGTTGCGTGACGAATGCCGCTCCCAAAGTAATGATTCATACACATGTTTTTGTTTGTCAGTTTGTTGTTGTTTTTTTTAACTACTTTATTATCCCTTTCGGTAAATTCGGGCGGGGGAAGCACGTCGCCGCGGTGCAGCGCTAGCGCCACCCAATACCTATCCCATGTTGTTGTTGTTGTTGTTGTTGTTGTTGCGTGTGTGTGTCTGTGTAATAATATTATTTTTTACATCGAAGTCATATAGTGCAGTGAGCAGTAGCACATTAGTTAGCCCGTCCGACTGCAGCAGGTGCGTCACAGACAAGCATATCACTGCTTGCACAATGAGCCATGGGCTCGCTCTGTGTATTCATGTGACGCCCATTTTCCTGGATGTTCACTGGGAGTTTCTCTCCGCGTCCTCAGGCTCTCTCTCTCTCTCTCTCTCTCTCTCTCTCTCTCTCTCTCTCTCTCTCTCTCACACACACACACACACACACACACACACACACACACACACACACACACACACACACACACACTAATGAAGTATGCTAGAAGTTGGACTGACTGCCCGATTTATG
This sequence comes from Batillaria attramentaria, assembly GCA_018292915.2. Taxonomy (NCBI): domain Eukaryota; kingdom Metazoa; phylum Mollusca; class Gastropoda; family Batillariidae; genus Batillaria; species Batillaria attramentaria. The sequence goes on from JACVVK020000144.1 coordinate 1,257,411, forward strand.
TGAAACACCAACAGGAGAAAAATTGAACAACAGTTTGTTGATGTATGTTGAGTGCAGAAATTTGACTCTTGCCCGGTAATGCACATTGCTTGTCGTCAAACTTTTTACAACGGCTGACGTATTTCTACAGCGAAATTTATACCTCAGAGCATTTCCATCATGTGAAGCGCAATGACAGTTGAGCTACGTATCTGTGTACGGACTGACCGCAATACGAAACGGTCATGCACTGCAAAAGGCGTGAGAAAAGGCGAATTTCTTGTCCCATAACCATCTATTTGCTTGTGACACTGATAAAAGACATCCCTGTCCCAACGAGGTTCTTCCCTTGGGCTGGGTAACTGCCTGCGGCTGGAGACACATTTCATTAGTTTTCTCCGCTTCATTCAGCTTGTCACCTCTCTGCGAAATGAATATCTCAGTTCGACCGTGTGAATACGCTCACTTCAGTCGCGAAGACCAGTATCTCGAGTGTACAAACATCAGCCTGTGATTAGTGACAAGGAGATGGCGGGGGGAGGGGGGGGGGGGTAGAGAGAGAGAATAAAGAATCAAGAAAACTTTATTTTTCAACGGTAGAGGTAGTTAACGTGAAACTGTCAATTTTCATACCTGCCGTTGCTATTTCTAGTAGTATCTATCTAAACAGAAAAACACACACACACACACACACACACACACACACACACACACACACACACACACACACACACACACACACACACGCACGCACATGTAATGTGCGAGAGAGAGAGAGAGAGAGAGAGAGTTTTAGTGAGGAAAATTGTAATCTTGCGCAGTCGTGTGCTGGATAAAATCCGTATTCTCTGTTTCCGTGTGTGGGCTCAGCGGGGTGTCCGTATTATGATGATGGATAACTTTGTAAACATTTTGAAGTCAGGTTTTTCTTCTGAGTGCAGTTTGGTTTGCTGATAATTATAAAAGAGACGAATTAAATCAGTCACAGCACTCTTGGCTAATCATTGAAAGATTGTAGGTTGTGAATGCCACACGAATGATTTTTTTTCAACACTTCCTTCTTTGAATCCACTCGCGCATTATTGCCTGATTGTTGTGTGGATTATTCTCCTTATCTTTTGCTTGGAGAAAACAGTAAATACACTCCGAAGGAGCAATATAAACTGCTACCTGATTTCCTGAAGCAGGCCCTAAATATACAGGAGTGTCATGTTCCGTGTAAAACCCCAAACAAAACCATACAAAGACCGGTCGGATCGAGGGTGGGTGGGGGGGCTTTGGTACTACAGCCCCCCCCCCCCCCGGCAGTAGCATCAAAATGTAAATAATTGTTTAAAATTGAGTTGTAACGCTTGTGTTTTAGTGCCGTATATAACAACAGTTAGAAACTCAAAAACGTCGGTTGTTGTGTTTGGCCTTTTACAAGACGCGGGCAATGAGCAAAAAACCAAAAACCAAAAAAAATCATCCCCCCCCCCAAAAAAAAAACAAAACAACCCTGATTGATCCGGCCCTGAAAGTTGCCTTTGCATGTGTGTGTGTGTGTGTGTGTGTGTGTGTGTGTGTGTGTGTGTGTGTGTGTGTGTGTGTGTGTGTGTGTGTGTGCCATTGTTTCTGCAATTTATTTTCTCGAATGTTAATAAACACATAATTATGTACCTTTATCAGGAAATGTTGCTTGATTCTGTCCACATTACTTCGAATCAATTAAGTTTGGCCTTGGAAGCTAAGTGTACATTCACAAGAAAGTGTTCATTTTAGGAAGTTTACCAGGTCATCCATACGCTGCCACACGTTTTGAGCTCCTGGACTTTCAAAGCTTGGGTCGAGAGTTCCAATTCCTGCAAGAATCCAAACATTTGTGTTGGCCTTTTCCTCGTCGCACTGACTTCGGTATCACCATCACCGTGGTCAGTGGAAAAGGGTGGGTGGGTGTTTTGGGGTTTAACGTCCTTTTCCACCACATACGGGTGATATCAAAGACGGGGCAACAATGAGAAAGCCAGCATAAATATTTGGCCCCAGCCGGGATACGAACTCACCACCCGAGCATTAGAAGTCCAACGCTCTACCATTCGGCCACCCCGGCTCCCCGGTCAGTGGAAAAGGTCGCTTTACCCTGCAAAGAACCTAACGACATACAGCCTTTTTGCTCCTTGTGTTTGGCGTCAAATTGAGGACAAGGTGACCGGTTTACAACAGGGTAGGTGGGTTACACTAGTGGCACGGTCCTAGCGTGCACGAACTAATCCTCAGACGCGATGATACTGCTAGATAGTGTTAGGTTGCGAGACTTGGGGCTGGGACGTGTATGCGGGGGTAAATTAAGATGGCGGGTTTTCTCTGTGTGTGTGTGTGTGTGTGTGTGTGTGTGTGTGTGTGTGTGTGTGTGTGTGTGTGTGTGTGTGTGTGTGTGTGTTGTTGTTGTTGTTTGTTGTTTGTTTTGTTTTGTTTTTTGTTTTGTTTTTTGTTTGTTTTGTTTTGTTTTGTTTGTTTGGTTTTTTTTTTTTTTTGGGGGGGGGGAGGGGGGGGGGTACCGACTTGTACTGAATACGTTACTTCCGTGGAGCGGTCGGTGGTCTAGTAGTTAAGAGACTTGTCACCAATGCGAGAGGTCAGGGGTTCGAGGCCCACTCGGGGCAAAGAATGTTTCCTTGTCGTATGTGGCATCGTTCATTCGGGCCGATCGTCGGGGGTTCTCTCCTGGTGCTCCGGCTTCCTCCCCCTCTGCTTTGGAAATGTTCAGCCCACCAAATTTGAAAAAAAAATGCAATTCTAAATTCCGAAATTTAAATAGCTGAGCTGACCCTTCGCACCACGTGATTGTAATGTGTTTATGTCCAGTGTGTGAGAGAATGCATGTGATTCACGTGAGCGTGCGTGTTGGGTTCAGTTTGCGGCTCTTTGAGCCGATTCACGAAATTGGGTAAAGCGCCTATACAATACTCATTATTGTTATTATTATTATTTCAATTTAAAGCTGGGTGTTATGCTCATGTTTTAAAAAATAACGGCTTTAGAGAACAGCACTCGTCGTCCAAAGTTTTGAAGCGGCATAGGAACGGGAAAAAATGGCGTCCAGTTCGATTATTCTCCCGTGAAGTAAAAAATAAATAAATAAATAAAATAAAAAAGCGCCTAATATGTTGTCCATCTCAGCTGAGTTACATAGAGGTAAAGCCATGTTGCTGTTGTTGTTGTTGTTGTTGTTTTAATGTGAGCATGCATACATCTTTACATTAAAGTGACCCGTCTTTGATATCACCTGTATGTGGTGGAAAAGGACATTAACCCCCTCCCCCCCCCCCCCCACACACACACACATACACACACATATTAAGTGACGCTTCAATCATTTGAGAGTCGTTTTCTGGGTGGTAAACGGCCTGTTTTTTTTTTTTTTCTTTCTTTCTTTCTTTCTTTCTTTCCACTTAGAAACCGAAATCCAAGGAGTGCTTCTGGTGCTTTGCAACATTTGAAAATGGAAACACTTGGTTTTACTGGATTTCAGTTTGTGTATGTGTGAAAGAAATCGATCGTAGATGATGATGATGATGATGTGATGATGGAGACTTGATATAGCGCACGGCTCCACCCTAAAGGCCGTTCTTAACCGGGCAGACTTTTGGTTCGCGAACTAGGTTCGGAGAGTACGGCGAACTAGGTTCGCGCACGTTGTTTCTTAACCGACCAAATACTTGTGCGGAAACCCTGGTTCGAAAGGTTCGGCGAACTAGGTTCGAGGACTGCATAGCGTGTCGTGGGAACCCTCGCGATCCTTTTGCCGATCCTGCGCTCTGATTGGTTGCTCGGGGAGAGCTGTTGTGCGCATGTACAAACTTGAGGAAAATGGCGGACGGCATCGCGGCTATCGACTCACTTCACATTTCCCTCTCTTGCGCTCTTTTCCTCTTATCTCCTCTTCCTCGGCTTCCAAGAGTTCACTCAAAACGATAACTACCGCAAATGCCTGGTCGTCTCGATTTACGAAGGCGGCCATTTTGGTTGTTTACGATTGTCTCAACTTCCGAGTCCGCCTTGTTCGGGCGATGACGTATGCATATCATTAACGGTCGGTTAAGAAAGAGAACTAGTCCGGCCGAACCTCTGGAACTATGTACGTGTGTGCGCTTGCCCTGTTCGTATACAATACACAGTTCGCCGAACAAGTTCGCCAGACTGGTGGTTCGCCCGGTTAAGAACGGCCTTAACTGAGTGCTAACGGCGCTTTGGGAGAGGTTTTGAAAGGAAAAATAGTGAAAAGAAAAAGAATAAAGGAAAAGAAAAAAAATCAACCAGAAAGCGACTTAAAGTTCTACTGCAACTTCAGAACGTATCCTTGCTCATATTTCAGACTAACCCTACCTGACAGCAATCGTCCTTAAAACTTTTGAATTGTACTACCACTGGAAACGCTCCCCGCCATCTTGATTACCGCCCGCAGTCTACCTGTACCCGTGTCGAATTACTCAGACAGCTTTTCACAAAGTCCCTTCTATTGTCACGTGGTGAAAATGGGGTCTAAGGTGCACTAACAAAAACAAAAAAAAAATGTGTTGGAGTTAGGTCACCGGTGTGAGGGTTTCAGTGATCCCTTCAAGTGCTGTGTTTATTTGAAATTCCAACACCAGTACGAAGTGCTCTACGAGATATCGGAGTACTGTACAGGGGGAAGCTATTATGGAGGGAACTCGTACAGGTCTATTTTTAGACGGTTAGGGTTAGGTTTAGGGTTAGGGTAAGCCTTAGGGTTAGGCCGGCTGGGGCCAAATATTTGTGCTGGCATTTTCATCGTTGCCCCGTCTTTGATATCACCCTATGTGGTGGAAAAGGACGTTAAACCCCCAAACATCCTCCCACCCACTTACCCTTAGGGTTAGGCTTAGGGTTTGAACGCGCTATCGGGCGTTTCCGGAATCCCGTGACCTCAGGTGACGTCCGTCTAAAAATACACCTGTACGAGTTCCCTCCATAATAGCCTTCACCTACTGTAGAAAGGCAAACGAATTTCGCTTCGTGTCGCTCAGGCGTTGCAGGTCAAAGCCAGAAAGCCACTTCATTCAAATCCACTCGCATCACCTCTGCTTGCCATGTGCGCTAAAGGTCCAAGCTTCACTGGCAGTTAGCCTCCTGTTGCAACCCTCTGGCATGTACCTTGCCCTGCAAATACAAAACTCACGAAAACCACGCTTTGTTCGTAGCATCAGAAATAATTACGAACTAGCACACACGGCAAACACTGCACATGACCCCAAGGTCACTGTGTTACTAATCCTGCAGCTGTAAGTGTCCTGATTTGCGGTTCTAATGCTGGGGTCGTGAGTTCGCAAGCAGAACAAACTTTATACCGGATTGCATAGTCACAGCATCCGGAATAAAAGCTAGTTCTGCTTACTCACACACCCATACCCTTGTACTTGTACATGATAAAATCCCGGCTGGGGCCAAATATTTGTGCTGGCCTTTTTCTCGTTGCCCCGTCTTTGATATCACCCTTATATGGTGGAAAAGGACGTTAAACTCCCTACCCCCTCCCCCCCCCCCCCTGTACATGATATCTTACGATCCATGATTAATTGTATTAAATTACGTTGTATGTCGTCCCTATGACAACACTACTATTTTATCTCTTGTTATTAATGTGCAGAGTATCACTACCACCCTTTTTGACGACGAATGGACCAATACGATGGACAGAAAACTAAATGACAAGCCGAGCAGAAAAAGCAAACGGTTGTTGTGGCTGTGAAAAATACGACCATTTGATTTGGTAAGTTAGTTGTGCGTTGTGTCCGTTCTACTCGCACTTAGAAAATTAAAGGAACGTTTCTTGATACTTTTAATTTTCTAAGTGCTGTGTCTGTTTCTGTCTGTATGTCGGTCTGCCTCTCGCTCCCCCCCCCCCCCCTCTCTCTCTCTCTCTCTCTCTCTCTCACACACACACACACACACACACACACACACACACACACACACACACACACACACACACACACACACACACACACACGCACGCACGCACGCACGCACGCACATTAAAAAAGATGAACAGTAGGTTTCTTGTTACGTTTAAGTTTCTCAGTGCTCTCTCTCTCTCTCTCTCTCTCTCTCTCTCACACACACACACACACACACACACACACACACACACACACACACACACACACACACACACACACACACACACACACACACACACACACACACACACACAGCCCCTACCCCCACCCCAAACAACCCCACCCCCTATTCACCCTACACACGTGTGCACTACAGTCATGTCCTCTCTGACACATCGACCAGGTCCTACTTATTTCTCTCTCCATGTTACTGCTTCCAGGACAATTCAATCAGTTTCCCAACCAAGCACCTCTCCTTCACGCCTCCTCGAGTTCATTGTCAGCCACTGGCCTGTCATTCAGGCTTCTTTACGCCATCTGTAAACAATTCGCGTTTATGTGCCTTTGCCGACTAGTTGAATACATGGCTTGGAGTTTTATCCTTCCTAATGTCCTTGGGGCTGTGTTTGCGGGGACCTCACAAGAACGCGTGAACATTTGACAACGTAGCTTGTGTTCATTCTTAGTTTCTTGTCGTTAGTTACTCAGCCAGTCAGTTAGCTAATTAGCCAGTTCGTTAGTTAGTAATTATTATCACATTATTTACTTTAGTTAATTCGGGCCGATCAGTCGTAGGGGGCCGGGTACTCCTGCTTCCTCCCCCTCTGCTTTGGAAATGTTCAGCCCACAGAATTTGAAAAAATACACGCAATTCTAAATTCCGAAACTTAAATTGCTGAGCTGATCGTTCGCACCATGCGATTGTGATGTGTGTTCATGTCCAGTGCGTGGTGAGAGAATGTGTGTTGTTCACGTGAGCGTGCGTGTTTCGGTTCAGCTGGCGGCGCTTTGAGCCGGGTAAAGAAATTGGGGGAAGCGTCTACACGATGCTCCGTCATGACATACTATTACGATTTAAGTGTTTCGAATTGTAGATGCGGATGGGTGGGGTGGGTGAGGGTGGATGTTTTAGAGTTTAACGTCCTTTTCCACAACATATGGATGATATCAAAGGCGGGACAACTAGTAAAAAAGGCCGGCACAAATATTTGACACCAGCCGGGATTCGAACTCACGACCCGAGCATTGAAAGACCAACGCTCTACCGTTCGGCTGTCCCGACTCCCCGATAAGGACGCACAACACTCTTTAGATCGAGACAGCACACAGGAAACCTCGGGTCTGAGGTGGATTTTTCGGACTCGGGCATGTACTGCGATAGGGACAACCGACTTGTAACAAGTACTTCTGTAGTCCGATAGTGTGGCTTTTTATCAGACAGACTAAGGACAAAAGCTGGTTATTTGATGATGTCATTCGAACTGCCGACTGTTGTTTGATGGTAACTAAATCATCTGGGTTGTGTTGCGAAGTTCTGTTGTTTTGCTGGGTTGGTTTTGCACGTGTGTGTGTGTGTGTGTGTGTGTGTGTGTGTGTGTGTGTGTGTGTGTGTGTGTGTGTGTGTGTGTGTGAGAGAGAGAGAGAGAGAGAGACTCTCTGTCTGTCTGTCTGTCTGTCTGTCTCTCTCTCTCTCTCTCTCTCTCTCTCTCTC